>DF819233.1:3368-321422 GCA_000836175.1 Taphrina flavorubra JCM 22207 | reverse complement strand
ATTCGAGCTGAGATTCGAGCTACAAAGATGACATTCAAGCTGAGATTCGAGCTCGGATTCGAGCTGAGATTCGAGCTACAAAGATGACATTCAAGCTGAGATTCGAGCTCGGATTCGAGCTGAGATTCGACCTGAGATTCGAGCTACAAAGATGACATTCAAGCTCGGATTCGAGCTCCTATAGAGATACAAGGTACATTCATAGGTCCGTAAGCCTTAACAGTGCCTTGAAAGCTATTCGAGGATGTTTCTGTCGTGGGCCATGATACCAGGTAGCTATAGGTTGACTGGTACGCCAGCGCGGGACCCTGGCTGAGCATTTCTGTAACCCTGGCTGACCTGCGGCCCTGGCTGAACCGGCCCTGTGTGGACTGCCAGGGCGGCCCCTACAACTACACCCCGGACGAGCGCACCTGGAGAGCTTGCAGTCTGTCCCGTGTAACACTTCAGCCACACACTGACTGGGCGCCCCTCCATGGGGGAGAATGCAGTCCAAACAAATTATGTGCCACAAAGAGTATTCTAGTGTTGAAGTGGCTGGTCGTAAGGTCTCCAGCTGCTGGCATCTCACGAGATCCAGACCTTCTTGTTCTATGATTCATATCAGACGATAGATGTGTACGGCGTGATGCTCGAGACGGTCTAAGTCATATCATTTGAGGAGAAAACATGCAAAAATGGAGAGACAATGAATGAACCGTATGCTGAAAACATCCCGTCAGCTGCAGCTATAATGATACTACACCGGTCTTGTCACATATCTGAATCGAACGACCAACTTGCTTTTGGGCATTCTCAACGAATATGGCCAGACATACGTAGTTGCGTGTTACTTGTTGATCAAGAAGTAAGCAGTATCCGTCTGCTGTCGTCAAGACTCCGTGGTCATGCATATGCTCGTGGGATTAGTTGCCTGCAGGATCTAGATGTCCCCGATGCATCGGAATCAGACAGCTGACTACATTGGGATCAGCTAGGTACCTTGCAAGTGATCGGTGGTGCATCGGTGGAGCCTCAGCTCGACTTTAACGCATACACATGTTCGTTCCCAGATTGCGTGTGACCGTCCCTATATTGGCGGACGAGCAGTGTTCATGGTATATCAACCTCGACGGACCCCTAATGTATGCAGATGTGTCTCTGCAGTAGTTGATTATCGAGCTGAAGCACGAGAGGAACTCCAGCAGCATGGAGCACAAGTGCACATGCATGCCCAGGTGGATACCATTGCGAGGCTTGCAGTTCCACGAACAGCTGCAGGAGTCGCAACTGCAGATCTGTGGCCGGTGTACAAGTGGCGAAGCTCCTCCAGAGCCACAGCTGATCAAATTCCCACAACCTCGCAACTGATCATGATTCATTCGGGATTGGGAGGACACGTGCTTAGAGGTTTCTTCGCACGCCATCAGATCGAATCAGTGATCAGCTCTGATCACCGAGTCAGCGGCCTTCTGCGAGTCATCAAACAGCAATCAGTGATAACCACCTGGAGTGGGTACAGGATGTGAAAATAAATCCGGGCTACACACCGCCAAACAGTATTTGTCTTGTACCTCGAATCAGATCAGATCATTTCACATATCCTTGCTCCTTCTGCTGCTTGTCCATGCCATCAGTCACTCGTGTTGAGCACGACCCATTCGTTGGTCAAATCGACTTTTGTTCCAGCGCTGTGGACGGGGAGATCGTGTCCTTCTCGGATCAGTATTTTGCGGATGCCGTGAATCTGCTCAACCCTGATCCACCTATACGTCGCGCTGGTTACTATGTTCCCACTGGCGCTTGGTTCGATGGTTGGGAAACAAGGAGGCACAACAAGCAGCCCACAGATTGGGTCATCATAAAACTTGGCGTGACTGGAACTGCTGTGGGCTGCGAGGTAGATACCGCTTTCTTCAATGGCAACGAGGCACCAGCAATCTCTCTCGAGGGATCTATCGTTCCTGATGGAGGCGATGTCACCGACGCAGAGTGGGATGAGATCGTCTCCAAAACACCTTGTGGCCCGAGTCAAAGACATTTCTTCAAATTTCCTTCCCCTATAGAGAAGCTATATACGCACGTACGCTTACACCAACATCCAGACGGCGGCATTGCTCGATTTAGGCTATACGGCAAGGTGCACCCAAGATTCCCGGAGGATAAGAGCGTGGTTCTGGATCTGTGCTCTGTAAAGAACGGAGCAGTAGCCGAATCTTGCTCTGATCAGCACTTTGGAAGAAAGGAGAATCTCTTGCTGCCTGGACGTGGTAAAGACATGGGTGATGGCTGGGAAACAGCGCGTTCGAGGGCCGAAGGCCATTGTGACTGGGCAATCATTAAGCTCGGTGCAGCAACCCTGCCTGAATCAATCACAATCGACACAGCATATTTCCGTGGCAATTTTCCACAAAGAGCAGAGGTGTACGGGGCATCAGTGCCTTCACGGGTGAATGCTTCGACAAATTGGACATTGCTTGCCGGGGACGAGATGAGTGCCGATGCAGAACACGTCCTGCCCGTGAAGCCAGGCACTTGTGCAGAACCTATCACACATGCCAAACTAGTCATCTACCCAGATGGCGGAGTCAAGAGACTCCGGGTCTATGGAAAGCGTTCATAGACGAGATCTAGCTCTAGCTATTCAGCTGCTGATACCTCGCTCAGTGAATGCACTTGTCCATATTTGTCCGACGTTTAAGCGACCTTCGAATCAGAATGCACGCGTCGCGAATTTGTGTACGCGTGCTTTGACCGCATGAATTCATGATACAATTGTAATTACGTCTATACAGCTTGCCAAGCGGTGACGGAAGATCTGAAACTAGTGGTGAAGAGTCAGCAGGCATTCGCGAATCAAGTACGGGCTGAGTCATGGACTGTATCAGTTGAAAGGACTGATAGTGGTCTCTTCTGCTTGCTCCACTCTGAAGCGGCAGACATAGCGAATGATAATTAGGAGAAGTCAATTCGCCTCTGCCTACACGAAGATCAGGCAGTCATCACTCTCGGGGACATGTGCGGTTCTCATACTAGTCGCGCTCGATGTAGACGCCCTGTGCGCATGCAAGATGCTGGCCACCTTGCTAAAGTCCGACTTTGTGCCCTATCAGATCAGACCCATCGCTGGCTGGAGTGATCTCGAAAAGGCGAACACGACGCTGGTACACGGCAATGAAGAGGTACGCTCGGACAAATTCGACGGAAACTTCACCTCTAATCGTTTTAGCTTCGCTTTATCGTTATGCTCAATTTTGGAGCACACTTTGATCCTTTGCAATACCTCGAAGTGGACGAATCAGTCAAGATTTACATCATAGACTCGCACAAGCCAGTGCTTTTGGCGAACTCCTATATGGACTCGAATGTATTGGTCTGGGACGATGGTGACATAGAGCGACAAAGCGATGTGGAAAAGGCATTTTACGACTGGCATGAAGAAGATCGGCGGCGAAAAGCACACGACGACGAAGATGACTCGGAACACTCAGATGCAAGTGAGGATGGCGATGATGCAGCTTCCATATTGGACACGACCTCATCTCAAGAGATAGATAATGACGACGATACAGATGCTGAGGGTGCTGGACGGACCTCTGCCTCGAGGAGTCGAAAACGACGTAGCAGAAGCGGAAGTGACGATGCTAGTGAAGGGGAAGATGAGGCAGAAGATACTGACTCCGATACGTCTGATGGTGGACCGAGGCAAAGACGAAGGACTGGGGTCAACTCACATGTTCAACCCTCGCCTCGCCGGCCTGTTACTGACTCTGTCGTACCAAGCCCACGGCAATTAGAGCTAGAGCGTCGGCGAGCGTATGAGAGAAATGGTGCCATTCTTTCAGACTATTACGATCGAGGTGACTGGTATGGCGAGTCAGTCGCTGGCTTGATATATGCTTTAGCCTCCGATCTCGGCCGCGAAGATAATGAGCTATTGTGGCTCTCTATAGTCGGTTTGACATCTCTCGCGATACACAATCGGCTTGACCAGGACAACTACTTGTTGTTCTATGCAATATTCAAGGACGAAGTGGTCCGACTGAATCCACCGCCAATCAACAAAACGGGGCCGTCCCGAGTGAACGGAAGGAATCCGACAGACCTCGCCATCAGGGCCGAATCCGAGTACAGGTTCATGCTCTTTCGACATTGGAGCTTGTACGATGCAATGATACATTCGCCATATCTTGGCGCCAAAATGAAGATATATAGCGAACCAGGGAAGAAGCAATTGCATAAACTCTTTGCAAAGATGGGATTCAGTCTGGCACAATGCCGACAAATCTACACACATATGGATATGGATCTCAAACGCAATCTGCGCGAAAAGTTGGCCAAATTTGCGCCTGCTTACGGACTCGATGAGCTCATGCTCAAGTCATTCGTGCGACCGTATGGATTCAAGTGCACGCTTTCGGCAAGTGACACCTCGTACGCATTGACTGCCCTACTCGAGACTGGCAGCAAAGGCTTGCTGCACCGCGCCAAGCAGGGAAATGGCGAGGAGACGACCCAACAAGCAGATGAGGACGCCATGACTGAGAACATTCGTGACGAGTGGCTGCAAAACTTCAACGACGCATTCGATGCTCTGGACAATGTGGACCTGTTGCAAAAAGCGATACCCGTCAGCATGGCACTGCAGCAAGCAGTCATACGGACGGGCACGGCACTCATTGACAAGCGCGAGATTCGCAGTCTCCGCAGCTTCCGCATGTCGGTGGTGAAGGAAGGCCCCGACGTGGCCATCTTTACCCACCCACTGGCACTGCAAAAACTCGCCACCTGGCTCTCCGAGGCCATCAACGAGCTCGAGCGCGAAAAGGGCAAGACGAAACACTTGCCCTTCGTCATTGCCGCACTCGACGAGCGGACGGACCGGTACCTCGTGCTCGGCACCAGCGTCACCGACCCCTTTCCCTCGATGTCGACGACTTCACCCGACTCGAATGGCGGCCATCCTGATGCCGGTCACAATAAGGTCAATCGGAATAAATTTGGCAATGCGTTTCAGGAACTCAGTCATGCGCACCAGGCCCGCTTTCGATTGGATTCCTTTGATGCCAGTGTGGTCGAGTGCAATAAAGGCGACCTGGGACAATTACTCGAGACGCTGAGTCTGCAGACCTTGCAGTGACCTTCATATGTTTTGCGAGCGACTGGAAAGGAATTGATTTGATTTGACATATTCAAACTTTTCGCATTATAAGCCAGGGCAAGAAGAGAGGAATAAAATTTGGCGGTGCATAGGGAATCGTTGTGTATATAGATATATATGTCATCGCCATTGATCATCATTTCAAATCATAGCACAACAGAAGCGCACGAGGCGAGCGAGGACAATGTAAATGTGTTTCAAAATGGTAGAATCAGAATCAATAGTCAAATGCATAGCACATTGTGAATGATATATATACTCGTGACGCATGTCCATTGACTGTCTATAGCTCATAGCTCGTCGTGAAGTATGTCCTTTTACTGTCTATAGCTCGTCGTGATCGTCGTCGTCGTCGTCGTCGTCGTCGTCGTCGTCAATGACGCAAACTTTTAGTTTTCGGGAAACAGTGATGTGATCGAGTCGTTTGAATGGCGTAATGGAAGCCTGCACGTAATACTCGCCCGCAGAAAGTGCGACGCACGCGACAGAGTCGGTCGTGACTGTTGTGCCGCCCACAGCATCGCCGCCGCCGCCGCCGCCGCCGCTAACTGTATCGCTACTGGCAGAGGGCGTCGTGAGTGTTAGTGGGTACTGCGCCGCGCCGAGCAGGATAAAGTGCGTCGAGAGATCGTGCAGTGTTTCGTGCGACACGGCCACCCGTACCATCATTCGTGCGCCCAGACTCGACTTGTCGTCCTTGTCGTCCTTGTCGTCGTGCAAAGCGCCGCGGTGACTGATTTTCAGCATAAGACTATACTGTTTTGCGATGCGCATCACATCCCGCCGTTCTCCTGCCTCGTCCTGAGTGTCATTGTCGCTCGAGTTGATGTCAGCGTTCGTGGGGGCGAGGTGGACGGCGATGGACAAGTCTGGCAAGAGGTAATTCTCAATCATGCGCTTGTTGAGTGAGATGCTGCGTTCTTCGACTTTGCCACGACGATGTTGCGCCATGGTCCACGTCATGGTCAAGCGGCTCATCAGTGACTCTCTCACCCAAAAGGCCTCTCGATTCGAGGCCTCCACTTCGGCCGACACGGACGAGACGATGAATTGTCGCTCGCTCAGTGAAGGTACTGGCGCGTGCAGTGTTGCCTTTGTCATGTACTTTCGTCGCGTAGGGACCAGTAGACGACGCTGCGATAGACCAGGGAACTCCTCTGTGCGGGTGAAAGTGGATGATTCGTTGTCGAAGGAGACACTCAAGGTGATGGATTGGTGCTGCGAATTGCGAATGTCTAATATCATTAAGCAATACTCGTCTAGGTCCTCCTCAGCGATAGACTGAAAGATGCTCGAAAAATGTTCATGACTGGAGGGTAATATGCTGTGCAAGGATTTCGGTGTTGTGAGGGGCAGGATATCGCAGTGAACCACACTCAGTGCAGGTTGAACGTTGACTTTTGCAGGTATGATTAGTCGACGCGTATAAAATTCGTTAGGTGCTATGCTCCCTTGTTCGGACGATAGTGATGCGGGAGTAGTGTCATCGGGAAGGGGAATATGGCCGTAGTTGATGATGATCTCCGCCGACGAAGTACCTCTTTTGCCGTAAAAGTCAATCATGAAGGTAGCCTTTGATTGAGGGTTCACATGAGTCACTTGGCCATCTGGTGAGTATCGCAAAGCTTTGATTTTGTAGAGAAATGTCTCTAATTCGTGTATCTCATAGGGCTGTTTTGTCTTTGAAATTATTGCTTGCTCTAGTGGCTTTATGGTCGAGTCTGAGAATGAGAATGCGATGAATGTGACGGGGACTTCGGAAGCATTTTCGAGTTCCAGATGATGCTGGGAATATTCACCTTCAAACATATTAAGAATTAGTGAATTAGATTTCAAGGAAGGTTTGTAAATGAGCGTTGGTGCTGCAGGCATTACTTTGACCGATACCTGCTTGATTTCGGTGCCACCGATTGGCACTGGATCTGTGCCGGACGTTCTTGAGGTTCGAGCAGGCATGCCAGTACGCTTCACACGTCCAAGGCCACCACGAGCGACATGCCAGGCTTCGATTTCTTCTCGATTTGGTGCCTCTCGAATATTAAATACACGGGGGCGGCACCCAGATATTCTGATCCGACATCCCAGCACTTTGAGTTCACCACTTTCTTGTGCGGTACACTTCAAGACAGTGATGGCCGTTGTCCTTGCTTTTAGATAGGCAGAGCCAGGGCTGCAGTTCAACCTTGGTCCCTCTGTGATTAAATCAATCTCAACCGCTTCGACATCAAATGCGAATGGATTTTGTAAGGTGATGATGAATGACGCAGCCTCGTCTTGCACGATCGAAAGTTGCTGCATGATCGATGTCTTCTTCTCGTAGGGATTGTATAGAAATGGCGCCTTGTCGCCAGAAGCACGATTCACCGCCAAGAGCTCCTTTGTCAATCTTCTCATTGGCAGAGTGTCGAGATCTACGTGTACGGAAATCTCCCGAACCAAATAAGAGTCCCAGTAATCGATCTCTAATTCTGTTATTCCAGAACGCTTTGCAGCTGCAAGAATCCTGGGGACGTTGGCAACCAATTTTACTTGTTCATCTTGCCCGAGCTTGGCCGCACCGAAAGCTAAGCTTCTTGCACTGAAACGCAGAACTCCTGCAAAATCTGGAATTGCTTCACAGATCGATATACAATCCTTCAAGATAGCGTCCCTGAGATATGTCCAGCCATAACCCCCGAGTATTATCTCCTCCATGTCAGCATCATCAGAGTAGGCTGGTAAACCGTAACTTTGCGCTACATCCTCCAGGAGCGACACGAGTGATTCTGCAGTTTGTTTCGTCCTATGAAGCACTTCTTTTGAGAAATTGTTGTTGTGATTCTCTGACAATGCCAATGAGGCAGCTGGATGTATTCCTAACCCAGCAGCGCCCGTGACTCGAGCTTGTACCAGTGCTGGAATGAGTGCTAGGATGATTTCGCGCAGGAAGAAGGCTCTCCTTCGCAGAAAGCCTATGCTTCCAAGTATGGTGGCAAGCCCAGACAATATATGCAGCCTATCTGCCAGCGATAGCGATTGTATAGGGCCCTGATAGGCTCTCATGGCCCAGGCAGCAATTTCCGCTCTTGGAGGGTAAGCCGCAAAGCTCTTGCCACCGATTTCCCGCTCAATGCCAAGCACCATGTTTTCAAGCGCGCGCCGTGTCAGTCCACCATTCAAGTGTACACATGCCATGAAGTTTGCTAATCTTAGATTTGTCTCTGCCAGGACGAATGCGGGCACCTGATCATTCTGAGTGGAGGTCGATTTCTGATACAAGTGCAAAATGCCTGAGTAAAGTTCAGGCAGAAAGTCCACGAGGTTGACCTCGGCCTTGGAACTGGAAGTAGACTTTCGTTCCGAATTCTTATAGGCGATCGTGCCGGCACAGCTTTGTGCTATCGAGGGAACCTGGAAGGATACATCGAAGAAAGTGAGGAGGACGAGGCAGACACCGATCTTCTCTAGAGCTGCCCCTTGCCAGAGATAATCCTGATTTGCGCGAGCTATTGCTGCTGCCTCGGTATACAGTTTCAGAGCATCACTGCCAAAGCCGCATACTAAGAGCAAGTCCCCACACAGTTTCGCGGATCTGCCATTGCTCAAGACTTTTGCGCGTTCCACTGAGGCCAAGATGCCAGGACCCAAGCTGCTCCGCGTTGGCCGTTCCGCACCCGGTGGTGGACTACTAGCTGGGGTGATCTGAGCATCACCGAGTGCATAGGAAGAGACACGCTGAACTTGTGGACGTATGAACTCACTGGCGGGCTCGTAAGGGCTCGTGACGTTCACTTTCTCCCTCGTGTTTATGTAAAAGCTATTCATTTTGGCCAGCAGCGAGGACGTAAAGTCTGCCAAAGCATCCCGCAAAGCCGAGATGATCAAGTTGGAGGATGAATCGGACCGCAAGTGAGCAGTATCTGGCGGCCAATGTATCTTGGAATCTGGATTCGAATCAAAGACGAAGAGCTGGAAAAATCTGGCTGTCGGAACTGTCTTTTGAATCTGATCAATCTTTATCTGCAATGTTTCTTCATCGTGCTGCTCTTGCCCATCCCCCAACAACAATATCTGCACTATCAGTAACATTCTATAAGGAAAGCCAGGCATACCGCAAAAACTTGTCGTGAATATTCGAAACTCTCGAGATAGTTGTGTTCTCTGTCAACTTCGGACACAAAGTCAAGGAGGACACGTCCATTTGGGTTACTCCGAGGATTGAGGAAATCTAATGGAATTAGCAAATTGTCCCAGTATGCTGACTTTTCGTACTATAATCGTCGTTGGTCTCCTTTGCTGCGACGTCCTCAAGCCTGACGTCGTCGAGTTGACGAACGAGTCTAGAGAACTCATGGAATCGGATGCGCTTTAACGGACTCAAAGGTGCTAAGAGAACTCTCAATCGCGCATGTCCCATGAAAGACAGAGGATTGATCCTCTGTCGAGCATTCTCCGAGGCCATATAAATCGCAGGTAAAGACTGTCAATCGTCCATGGTGAAAGTGATGTATCCGTGGTTCCAAGATGGTTATATTGGACGACTTCAGAAGTAGGACCTGCGGACTTCTGGATTTTGTGTACACTGACAATACACACCTATACTGCCGCCCATGATGGACAAACTGACGGCCGAGACATGTCTCTGAAGCAATCAACTGCGTCCTTAAGCTTCAACACAATCATCCGTAGAGAAGTTGAATCTCAAAAAGAACCGATGCACACGATCGGCTCCACAGCAATTCCGTCACCGCTGGCTTCGCGTATTTTGACTTTTGTTGTTCTTCCCTTCAATTCCTTCGCCGCCGCCCATTAATATTGTCGTTCGCGGGGTGCTTGTACGGACACGTCTATGGAATGGATGTCAGTCTGTGCCTTGACTTCGTTCGAAATATCTCGCTAGTGCTCATTATTCTTCGCCTCTCGGAGTGGCAATATAGTGCATCGAGTGATGCGCGCATACCTTAAGGATCCAATGATTCACTAGCCTGATACGACGCATGCAGATACACACAATTTCCATGAGTAGTGGTAGCATCCGGCATGACACATCACAAGACAGACTTTCTAGTATGGAGCTGGACGAATTGCTCTCTCGATTTCTTGATCAGATCGACTACGAGTTGATGAGCAGTTTTTTTCTGACTTACAGACCCTATGTCACATCGAACGACCTTTTCGACAAGTTGAGCGGCATATACCTCGAAACGCATGGTTCAGGCACGAGCATAGCGGCTCATTACACACGAGTTCGCACTTTTGTGGCCCTTAGACACTGGATCTTGAATTACTTTCCAGACGATTTTCTGTTGTCTTCTCAATTACAGGAGAAGGTGGAGCTATTTCTGCAATGCCTGGGAGGCATCGGAGCTGATGAGATTTCGACTGAAGCAAGAATCGCAAAAGAACTTAGAAAGAGCTGGGATCGAGAACGTAAAATCCATGCTCAAGCGACTGCAGCGGCATGCAAGACATCTATACTCAACTCGTTCCTGCGCGAGAGGCATGTCACTCTTGCTACTGCAGCCGTGTTCGACCATTCAAGCCATGGGGGTGTAAACGCCGTGGCAGTTGTGGACCCTAAGCAAGCCAAGACAAAAGAGGATGAGCTTGATATTGCCCAAGTAGATGCAGCAAACGGACTATTCAACAACCACCATGATCGCACTCAACCAGCAATCGCCAGTGAAGATGAACCCCATTACGAGGCACAAGCAGATAGTTCTGACAATGCTTCACGTCGTCTTCGTAGAAGACCAGGGGGTATTCTCAAGAATGCCCGAACCGTTGCAGAAGTCGTGGCTAGTAACAGACTTTCCACGATCAGTGCGATCTCAACGACACCACGAAACTTTAGACGTCTGAATGCTGCCTACTCCCTCAGACCAGATCCGAGGTCGACTTTATCGCTGCAGAAACAGTTTACGCAAGATCTTGCGAAATTCTTCGAGTCTGATCACTGTGACGAATCACGAGAAGATCCTGCAACCATACTCAGCAGGACCATGGATAAGTTGGAAGGACGCATCGTCGATCTTGAAGACCACTCAAGGCTACCATCGGAAGTCTTGCTGCCAGTAACTGCGATCACTGCAAAGTCACGCCTTTGTCGCGACTCAGACGACGACCCTTTCACTGTAGGGTCGCGGAAGCGGAAACGACATGCCGGATGTGTTGCACCGGCAGATGAGTCTCCGACAAGGTCTTCGATATACATTGGCGGCGTGTCTGGTGCCAATGCTTCACTTGCTCCATATTCACTATCGATCGGTGAAGAGGGTGGACAGAACATTACACAGGATAGTGCTAGACTCGAGGACATGAAATGTGTGAATCAGAGTACGCAAACGGCATCTTTACAGAGCAATACATCCGACCTTGAAGTATCAATCATTGACGCTCTCGGCATACCTCCACTACCACAACTCGTACCTCATAGTGACGCTCAGATGAACGATACTAGAGGTCCTCGGTACACAAGCTGGATCCTTAATCACAACACTGCGCACTTGTCGAATTGTCTGCTTGCAATCGAACAGGCCGCATTCAGCGAGCTGGACTGGCTCGAGCTGACCTCGGCGACATGGGACAATCACCTGACGGATCACGTCCAGGACTGGCACGAAGTGATTCACATGGACTGGCACTCGATCCCACTGATCCTCGCACGAAGCAACCTCACCACCTTATGGGCCATCTCCGAACTCGTGCAAACCACCGAATCCACCGCCGCACGAGCGCGCGTGCTCACGAAACTCATCGACGTCGCGCAACTCTGCCACGACCACAACAATTTTGCCACCGTGGTACAGATCGTCTCTGCGCTACAGAGTCCTGCGGTCCAGCGACTCCGGGAAACTTGGCGCTCCATCGCGCCGGAAACACAAAAGTCGTGGACGCGGCTAGGGACACTCTGCGATGCTCGATCAGGGTACAAGATGCTCCGGTCCATCCAGGATCGCGTCCTGCTCAACCCGGACGCCACGCTCGTCCCCTGCTTGATCCCATACCTCGACAGCATACGCGCCGCCAATACGAATCCCGAACATACAATCACGGAAAAGATGCTCGCCGTCGCAAAGACGACAAAGGTGCTCATGGATATGGCTGATCGCGTCATCGACGTGGATCGGCAAGAGAGGCAAGTAGTGGACCACAGTTTGATTGATCAGTTGGTGTGGATCAGCGGTGTCAGTGAGGATCAAGCGATGAAGCTGTCCAAGATGTGTGAAGCATGATATCAATCATGTGGTTATATACTTTTACATTGTGGTATTCTCATCGCTGTCCAGTATGAGCTGCAACATTCCCTCTCGAGGAATGCGTATAAAAGTCCAGTTCATGCTCGCTTATGCAGTGCTTTTTACTCTCGCGTGTTCAATGATCATCTCGTCTTGCAGAGTTTTGTTGACCTTTAATACAGATGCATGACCGGCCAACGTGCAGAGGCAATGAGCGATGTCGGTACAAGAGTCATGAGTCATTGATAAGAGTCCATGACGACTAATTGGTGATCTCCCAAAGACCGCGAGCAGTCAACCAAAAATTGGCGGACTGGCTGGCTGGCGGTGAACGAAGCTCGAAAGGTTAATACTCCAGAGCGGGATACCGTGAAGGAACTCTGCTCAAGATTTCTCAACAATCTTGACGGCATCCGCAGCATTTGTGCCACGAGGAACATTGAACTTTGACTTCATCAGGACTTCGGCCACGGCAAACTTTTTCGTCGCGGAAATTGGTCGACAAGCCTCAATCCTGACCACGTCACCGAGTCCCAAGCTATTCGTCTCGTCATGCGCCATGTAATCCTTGTGCCTCTGAATCATCTATATCTTGTTAGCGGTGGACGTATTATGGGAGCGACGGGACGACATACCTTGAGGACTTTTGGGTGTCGCACTTGTATTGTCGTCCTGACCTTGACCGTTTTCGGATTCAGCGCACTCACGACGATGCCTCGGAAATTCTGTCGCATCCTGCAACGATCTTCCCGGACTATTATTCAGCAACGCTACCCGTGATGAAAGACGACTTTCTACCCAGAACAAGCCTAGCAGAGGACGTATCAAGATTATTGTTATCGCGTTCATGAGCCGGTCGATACGTTGTCCTCGTATCTCATCGTGCTGCCGAGAGCTCCGCACAGAAGTCAAGCCGAATGCCGATCTTGGTTGGATAGCACGAATCTGATTGGCCAGTCCGAACCTGGATTGTCTTTCCCGAGGTTCCAAGGTTCGGGGATTGAATTTGGCGGAATATGATTGGGCGGCGCTGTGTAACCTTAGTGGAAGTGGCTGAAACGTTTTCCGGCGAATCCAATCGAGGACGGAAGCAGGTCTTAATGATGATGCTCGTGAGGCAATGCTGGTAGCCCATATCCTTGTCAAAGGCCAACAGCATAGGCACGTATAGAGAGACTCTTGGTCCTAGAGAGCTTTGAGTGTTTGGCGTTGGACAGCAGTGGAGGCATCTGGAGATGGTGTCGGAATATCGAATATAGAACTGCTTGCGCAGTAGAGCTTACGTTGCGAATCGATTCACGGGATGGAGTACTCGAGTCGTCCGGTCTACCAGAAGATGCACTCGACGCTGTTTCGGCGCGACGCCAAGGTCGGTGTGCGCGAGATTATGCAGTACTTGCGCGCTCGAGAGGTCTGCAAGGACCCGATCCTGTGGCCACCTCGACCTGTCCTCTCAATCTTTGGCGTCAAGAATGCGCTGGAGCGACTGCGTTCTGATTTTGCGATTGTAGAGGAGTTTACGGGCCATGAGACGCGTCACTTGATCCGCATCGTGAGTCATCTTTGTCTCTTTTCCTCGGACCAGAACTGATGTAGGACAAGGTGGACGAAGCTCTCGAAGAATTGCATGCTCTACGATTGAGTTGTCCGCCCAAAGATCGGCGAGATCTGCTGGGCATCAGCATCATATCAGTCTACGTTGCGCTGCATCGGCAGCATGCCTTTGAAGAGTGGGACCTCTGCACGGCGCACGATTTAGAGTTCAATCTCTGCCAGGTGCGCGACTCCATTACCATGCGTATGCATAGTGTCCAATTTGAAAAGCAGGCAAGTGTCGCCTGCAGCAGGGATGGTCACTGCGAGGTATGATTTCTCGACTAGTGTGTGACCATAATGCTAATGAGACAGGCAGCCGAGTCGCTTTGCAACATGTTGCGTGGTCTGAAATCGAAGTGTACAGGATCGTCTAACCACAAGTATAATCGAATTTCTAATGGTTGACCTGAAAGGCCCCTAGGAAGAAAAATCAATCTAATCTATGCCGATACTATGTTGCTCATCATGTACCTCAGGTCCACATGATTGAGAACTTGTCCAGACATTCCACAACGTATATGGCTATCGGAGTGACAACATTCCGGGTCCGTCCTGAGACACCAAACACTGTTGACCACACGATATACACCGAAAACAGCCATGCTGCAGCTCAGTCGTTGAACGGAAGCCTCAGTATGCGCTTCACCAAGGAGAACAACAGACTGGGAGTCAAACAAGAGCACTTTGGTCAATCATATTCAACATAGCTAAGGACTTGTCTGAATAGGAGACCAGGGCAAGGAAACTACCAAGTTGAATAGTCATGGCTGGAGACGACCCACGATAGCGTATCAACGATTTCGAAAGACTAGAAGTAGTCTATTCAAGATCTTCTGCTTGTACTCAGGCACGAAGAGAAGACCATAATGTCAAAGTTCAATCGCTAGCTTATAATTACTTGCATCAATATCAACATAATTATAATCGCAATCGAATCCCTCGCTGCAGCTGCACCATAGCCATCGCCCTCTCCACAATTCTTGAAACTCGCCCTGCGGATGTTCCGGCGGCCATTGCACACGAGTTATCCTATACACAGATATTGTACGGTAGCTACTTCAATGACCATACAAAAGCAAAAGATTGGAGATTGTCAAACAATACGACCGGGAAGGATAATCCTGGTCCTTTAGCGACGCTCACATTCCACCACAACAGTCAGTCAGTCAGTGACAGAAACGATGTTGAAGACAATCATCGCCCTCTCGTTCGTACTGGCATGTGGATTCCTCCTCGTCATCCTCTCCTGCGCCCTCTTCAACAACTTTCTCCCAATCCTGCCGACCCTCTTATTCCTCATCACGCCGATCCCCAACTTTGTATGCGGCAAGATTGCCTCCTCGGGGGACGACTATGGACTCGACGCCGGGGACGGCGTAGGGAGTAGTGCGGCGGTGGACTTTGGACGATGGGTGACGGGTTTCTTATTGAGTAGTGCGTTGGCGCTGTGTCTCTTGCTAGCGCACGTCGGGCTCATTCGTCATGCGGCCGCCGTGATGGCCGTCCTCGGTGGCGGACTCGTCTATGGCAGTATCATCGTCTATGGTCGATTCTTCAGCAACACCGACGAGGATTTCTAATTCACTGCTCCGTATTCATCCTTTCTACCGACAAATCCTCCAGTGGTGAAATTGACGGAAAGGACAGGCCAAAAAGAGTCACCGGCAACAAAGGACTATCTGGACAAATCAATGAGGATTATATGTTGCCCACGCTACGCTATGCTATATTGATTGGCAAAGTACTATACGAGCTTGATTTACAGCATCAAGTCGTCATCGGGATCCTCGGCATCAAAATCATCACCACTATCCGGTTCATAGTAAATATTACCGCCCCGTGTCATACCTGTGCTCACACTCTCATCATTCGACCCTATATCTTTCCTGCCGTTGACATGACCGTCGTCAATTTGGACATAATGAGGCAGTACGACGCCATCGCGATCGCGTTGCTGCTTCTCACTCAAACCAATCTTGAAACCGAGCTCGTGTTCTTCCGGTATACCGACCTCAGCCGGCTTCTCACTGCGATGCTCGAGGCCGTCCACTTCGGCCGTGGTGAGAATCCTGCCCGTCTTGACATCAAATACCGAAGCCTCCTTGATACCTCTGCCTGACTTGCGGCGATGCTCGAGATCGAGGTATAGACGATCGCAATTACTGCCGAGCGGGACAAAGATGTCTTTGCCCTCGAGGTCGAGTTGCACCGCACTCGTGCGGGACCGTCTCTCGGCGTCGCGTTGCAGCAGGACGTGCTCGAGCGAGTCGACGTCGATGATGGTGGTGGCGAGGTACTGCAGCAAGGTCTCGGGACTCGGGAGGTGCGATGGGTATTGCGGCACGGGAATGTCCTTGTGATGCACAGCACACACAGACACCGTGCCCGGCGAGATTTGTATCAGGGAACTGAGAAACGTCGAGAGATGCGCTGCGTTTTGTGCCAAAAAGTCATTCAAATCCGGAATCACCATGAGAACCTTTGAGCCTGTCTGATTCGCCGAGACCTGAGTCTTGATTTCCTGTAGAATCACGTCCAATTCCTTGACTTGCGGCAGTACCGAGGGCGATGACGGCGACGTCATGGTACAGACATCGCTTGTACGACGCCAATTGATGGAGATGACCTTGAATTTTGCATTTCTCGCACTTGACGACAAGTGATCAAGTAATGGAGCGGCGGACTGGAAAATCGTATCAGTCAGGATCAAGAGTGGTGAAATATCCTTGAACTGTAGTATTCTCGATATGAGTGACGTAGGCCGGGAGACTGACATGACCGAAACCTAGTGTGTATGTATTCTTGCGATGTCACCAAGAAAAGCTTCTATGAAGTCTAAAGTATCATTTTCATGTGCTTTTGGTCAGCCAAACATGCCACATTGATTAGTGTGATACCAATTAAACGCTACGAATCGTGAAAGCAGTGTGTATACATCAACTCATAGCTATAGATCTATACATTCATCCACAGCTGCAGTACTTCAAGGCAGGCAGGCAGGCAGGAGTTGAGTGGATGAAGTTGCAGGAAGCAGAAAAGTTCACCATCACAACAATTAATTACTAGCCGCCCACCCAGCAACGCATCCCGTCGCCCTTCAATCCTCCACCTCCATCATGTCCTTGCCCATATCGTCGCTTCTGTTTTCTGTACTCTTGCGCTCTTCATCCATTGCGCTTCGTCCAGTGCGCGCCGAGACACGCAGAGACAAGACTAGCTCTTCCGCTGTCCGGGCGCTCTCGCCGCGGCTGAAGGAAAATCGGCCAAATACCACTCTAAACACAAAAACTTCAACCAGTCGCGCAAGAGACACGTCCCTCATCGACTCGCGATGCCACCGAAATCCGTCGCGCCAAAGACGACGGCGCGTCGCAAATCCTCGCTGGCGGCCAAATCGCCGCGCAAAATCGTCCCCGGCCGACCCTCGACCTCTGCAGCGGGCCCGTCGACCAGTGTGGGAATCAAAAAAGTCCACCGCTATAAAGCGGGCACGGTGGCCCTGCGCGAGATTCGCAAGTACCAGAAATCGACCGATTTGCTGATGAGTAAATTGCCCTTTGGCCGCGTGGTGCGTGAGATTGCCTCGGAATTCGTGACGGGCTACTATGCCGCCGACCAGGACGCCGCGGGACTCCGGTGGCAGAGTCACGCGCTCCTCTGTCTCCAGGAAGCCGCCGAGTCCTACCTCGTCCACCTCTTTGAGGACGTCAATCTCTGTGCCATACACGCCAAGCGCGTCACCATCATGCAGCGCGACATGCAGCTCGCCCGACGCATCAGGGGGATCGGCAATTAAGATCGTGCACACCAAATCGATCATTAAGCAAGAAGCACTCGAACAAAGTGAGGAATCAAATTAGGAGAGGGAATCTCGTCTGTGTATGTAAAGGGAGTGGAATTGAGAATGAAGTTATTGAAGAGAGGACAAAAAGATTCCTCTTCGTGTATTGGTATGTCTATAAAATCATTTTTCATCTCGTTTCTCATCATCCGTGGTACATTGACGTTGTCTGTTCAGATTCTGGCAACTCATGATGGCGCATCAACGAATGTGGCAACATCATCCTTCAACCATGCTAAACTAGACCTTTCGCGAGTATTCAGCGCTATACTATAATTAACTGAAAGCTCGCAAACGACCCCGCTTTCCAGTCTATTCATCCATCATCAACATCATTCTTGTCCAGATACTTCATCAGCTCATGTGATTGCTCATCGACCATAATTCTGACCATAGGCTTGATTGGCACTGCTGCCGCCATAATCACCCGAGTATCCACTCTGCTGACCATACGGCGGTTGCGTTTGCTGATAACCATTCACCTGTCCGTACCCGCCCTGCGGCACACCACCGAGGTCGCCAGAAGAATCGATGTCCCGTCGCCCAAAAAATCCTCCTCCTTGCTGGCCGTACGGCTTATTGTGCTTATTGTGCTTGTTCTTGTCCTTGCCGAGCACGTCGCCGAGTAAGTGGGCACCAATACCGCCCGCAATGGCACCCAGGATCCCGTGGCCCGCCTTGTGGCCCAGGTACGCACCTCCAGCGGCACCCGCGAGGTCAGTCAAGAGTCCTCGCTCACCATTCGGTAGCACGGGGTTTCCCTGCGCGTCGTACTTTTGAGCTCGTGTGCCGTCTGCGTAGACTGGCTGTTGCTGCTGCGGCTGCTGCTGTGCGCCGCCTGTACTCTGGGTATATGATTGTTGTCCGCCATAACTGTTCGATCCGGCGCCATACTGCTGCTGCTGCTGTTGACCATATGAGTTGTCCTGGCCGTATGACGCGCCATAAGTTTGATTCGAATTATAGCTCGACCCACTCAACTGGGGTTGTTGTTGATGATGGTGGTATCCTTGCTGATAATTCTGATTGTTCGAAGTGCCATAATATGAGTTGGATGCCATAATCTCTGCACTCAAGACTTGTGATGTTTCACGGGCAGAGATAGTAACGTAAAGGGGAATTCTTCAGGCAAGACGACTGCAGACTCTATATACATGACGCTCGACCCCCGGTTTCCAGAAATAGTGGAGGCGCAGCTGGAAGATCCTCGGGAGCGCAGCAAGTGCAAGCAAGAGCAAAAGTGGCGAATCGATTGTACGAAACACAACGCTGACAACGTGCAATTGCTTGCTACTGGCCATGCAGTGTTTCATGCTCACGTTCCATTATCACTCTTGTCGAGCATTGATTGCAGCATTGGGCAAGCACACCATTAGACCTTCATTCTTACTGTATCTACACTGTAGGCCGTGCCTTTCATACCGTACTCGTTCGCTTGCGCTGCAGCTGTTCATCCTCGACTCTGACTGTGTTTGCCGGTGCGGTGCTTGGCACACCGGTCATGACTTCAATCACGCACTGTCGAGTACTATCCGTGATGACTGGCATCGGCTCCTTGGTCGTGTCTGCATCATGTCGATGCATCGCCGTCAAGGTCAGCGACCTCACCAGGCCAGTCGATATCGACACATACTCGTCCGACTTGTCCGCAACTTCTCCATTCACACTTGAAGACTCATGCTCAACCTGGCTCGACTTGACTTGCGACAGGCTCAGCTCCTCAGCAGCTGCCAGCTCCTTCATCTCCTTCTTCTTTCTGATGAAGCTCTGTCGAATATGCCAAAGCACACCAATAGTGACGATACTACTGATTGCAAAGGCAAGGTCCCCAAAGATGCTGTTGTTCTCCTTGTTGCGTAAAAGTGTGCCGATGAATACTGGCGGGAAGAATTTGACGGGCGAAGCGCATATATTTGCAAGCATCCACTTCCACCAGGTGATGTTGTTGAGCGATGAAAAGAGTGGTGTCGAAAAGTGAGGAGGAATGATTGACATTCGAATGAGCCAGAGCATAAAGATGCCTCCTTCATCGACCACGGCCACAAACACGCCGTAATTCTTTTGATGCTTACGTCGAAAGGCATCGAGCCGTCCTCTAAGCCAGTAGCGAAACGCAAAGTACACCGCTGACTCGCCGACGATCGATGAGACTGTCAGAATGAGGAAGCCCATACTGGCGCCATAGACATAGCCAGCAATGATGGCCAACAACTCGTGCCCAAAGAGAGGAGGTATGGAAACGAACGCAATGAGGGCACTGAGAATCAGCCAAGACTCGGGCATACGATCCATTTTGTTTGCGAGTGGCTGCAGATTTCTCTGAAACCTGTTGCTGAACACTGCTATGACTACTAATAGAATGTGCCATAGTACGAAAATCGTCGTGTACAGGATTCTCTTGCGCAAAGGTATCGCCAGGTATTTTATCCAGGCATTCCGGAAGAAGCCATCACGCGCCATGCTATGAAGCCAATTCGTGGTTGAGTTGAAAGAGCTTTGCGAAGGGAACTTGTAGGGCGAATGATCCACATTAAGGTCAGTTTTGCTATCGAGGTCAAATCTGAAACTGTCGAACAAAATCAAAAAACCTCAAACAGGAGATGTTATACACTCGAGACTCTGCCATTATCAGTATCATCACGATCGCGGGGTTGTGTTGACATCGGCAAGATAATTGAGCATTGTTAAGAATGATGTTTGATCGAGTGTGTATGGGTGTTATTCGTGCTACGCATTCGCTGCTTAATGTGGAACGTCGCTATGCCGAGCTCTATTGTCCATCCTATGTTATATATAATTACATCATATTGCAATTGGCTTTGTTTCGCCTTGTGGTCGTGCTGCCTTACATGTGTACATCTTGTGAGGTGAGTTCAGCGGAGCCCAAGTGGACTTCCAGGATCAGTCAAACATTTCTTCGCCAGATCGGCGCACTAAAGCTCTGACTTTCTTCTTGAATCCTTGAGGATCCTCGCGCCACTGTCGGGCACACTCAATGTTGGCAGGACTCTCGTCATTCGGGCTGCTGAGCATTGAAATAACAGAGATGAGGACAGTTTCGACAGAATGTACAGGCAGCCATCGTTCCCCAGCATCTTCGTATCCATACTGGTCTTCTCCAGGCGCATGAAGAATAGATATACAGACCGTACCGTCCTGATAGATATTTGGGTGCCACATTTCCGTGGTAAACTATGCCATGTCAGAATTTTGTGGCGACATGTACGAAAATTGATGCGTTGATCGTGAATTTGGGACTTGCCTTCATCTTTGGCGGTAGCAAGGGGTATTCGGTAGGAAACGAGAGCCTAGCCTTTAGAAATCCTCCTTCGTATACAGTATCTTGTGGTCCAATAATCAATACATCCCATTCGTAAAAATTGCTTTCGTCCGGCAGACCACAACTAAAACCCTGTACAGGATTCTTTTGCATTTCACGATACTGTCTTTGCAGTGTGAGCGATGAGGAAGATGAGGGAGACGATGTGTTTTTCGAACGGTCGATCTTTGGCACGTAGCGATCGTAATGAGACATGTTATGCGACTGGTACTCTGCCCCTGTGGTCAGCACACCAGATCCCGGCAAGAAGAAAGGCTATGCGATGCTGAGAATCGTGGCAAGAGTACTCACAAGTGACTCTCCTACGAGTCCTATCGTAGCTCCAGCACACAAGAGAGAGGTTACGCATTGCATACACGCACGAAACGTTCTGGGCGTTGCACCCGAGCGGGCCGTCGTATGGCTCGTGTTCACGTTGCGCTCGCGGTTGATGAAATGCCAGGAAATTAGCTGCGATACAACTGCGTAGCTGGAGGTCGCTGAAATTGTGACCATGACGGTTATGGCTGACACGTCGCTACAGCCTGGCAACTTGTGGCCGGTCCTCTATTGCTGATTCACGCATCGTGATAGATCTTTTGGCTAAATCCTTTACACAAAAGAAGACACAAATCTGGTTTAGTGCTGCTGCCTCCAGATGCATCATTCGAGTCAGTGAGCGAGCAGTTCATTCGGCACATTGAGTGTCAGTCTCGCTCCAGTAAGTGCCTAGGCAGGTCTTGCGTACTTGCTGTACCTCAGATCAACCCGGTCCGAGCCGACCTGTGAGCATGAGGCCACCAACAAATCCCAGTCAACATTCTGTTCTACTTGTGACATCTGGTTATGATCACACGATCAGATTCTGGGAAGCACTATCTGGAATATGTAATCGGACCATTCAGCATCCCGAGTCTCAGGTCAACAGGTTGAGTATATCGCCGGATAAGCGATTCCTGGCAGCAGCTGGCAATCAACATGTGAAGTTATATGACATTAATTCCACGGTATGATTTGATTGCTGTGATGCAGACAGACGTCTAATCGGAACTAGAACGTGCAACCGATAATGAACTTCGAGGGACACACTGGAAATGTGACAGCTGTTCAATGGCATTGCGAGGGTAAATGGTTGTGCACCTCTTCTGAGGATGGCACTGTCAAGATCTGGGACACCCGAAGTCCAACAATTCAACGCTCGTACACACATTCCGCACCGGTGAGTGATGTCGTTATACATCCGAACCAAGGCGAATTGCTTGCAGTGGACACGGCCGGTTCCGTGCGAATTTGGGATCTTGGTGAGAGTACCTGTACGCACGAGTTGATACCCGAGGAGGATGTTCCTATGAGAAGTGTGACAGTCGCCTCGGATGGGAGCATGTTTGTTGCTGGTAACAACAGTGGAAATTGTTATGTGTGGAAAATGTCAAATCATCGAGATTTGACATCTTTGCAGCCAGTAACCAAGTTCCGTGCACACACAAAGTATCTGACGCGAGCAATTCTCAGTCCAGATACGAAACACCTAGCAACGTGTTCAGCGGACACTACTGTCAAAATTTGGAGCACAGACAACTTTGCCTTTACGCAAGAACGAGTGTTGACCGGACATCAGCGTTGGGTCTGGGATTGTGCATTCTCGGCAGACTCGGCTTATCTAGTGTCAGCATCCAGTGACCATGTCGGACGATTGTGGGAATTAAGTTCCGGAGAAACGATTCGACAGTGTAAGTTGATGAATCATGCGTCTGCTAAAGCCACTGACATGTTGTCAGACAATGGACATCACAAAGCTGCTGTTTGTATCGCCCTCAATGACTTTAGTGCGTAAGCCTTGGTCGAGTCGAGACACCTGCCGTGTCAATCTTAGGCTGAAACGTCCGAGGCGCACGTATAACATATCGTCCTGTAGGTTTGCCCCTGAAACTAAATTCAGTCGGTAGCACGGTCCAAGTCCTACCCCTCGTTTCAAGTTGATGATTCTGCACCTATTGCAAATTCGTGGAGACTATATCATCACGACAAGTTGTGTTACTCGGGATAATCATTGCTCATTCATGAAACTCGAGGACGCACTTCCGATAGACGAAGATGAGGAACGACTATTACCTGCCGATACATATCATGACATTGCACTCGAGGAGCCCATCTCTCGACCGAGGGCCAATACAATTTTGTATGATTGCGACAACCCCGCTGACGCCAGTCGTGCTTGGTATGCCAATTGGCTTGACACTCCTAAGGTCAGTTCGAAAAAGTCGACTAGGTGGCCGTCATTCAAAACCATACTTTGCACGCTGAGCTTCAGTACTGTATTCATAATAGCATTGTTCACCATCCACGATTTACTGAAGACTGCTGGTACGACTGAAGATAGATACCGAGTTGCCACGGTCTCACGAGTCAAAAGTCCTCACAGCTCAAGCAAATACCACTGGACTCTTAGGACGACCTTTTCCAAAGCGCTGAATAGGACGATCCTGACAACAAATGACGAGATGCCTGGACCCATGCTCGAAGCAATTGTGCATTCGCTTATTAATGTCGAAGTTCTTAACGAATTGTCGACACCAGTCGCGATACACTGGCATGGCATCTCACAAAATAACACAAACAGTCAGGACGGCGTGCCTGCAATCACTCAAGACGCGATCCTGCCAGGACAAAAATTTACATATAGCTTCAAATTAGATCAGGTCGGCACATTCTGGTGGCATGCTCATGCTGACACACTGAGATTAGACGGTTTGTATGGCGCACTTATCGTCCATCCTATCGAGCGCGAGTCCGCACTCAGCCTCATCAATTCTGCGGATATTACAGATCATGTTCTCCTAGTCTCTGACTGGTATGATGCTAGCTCGCAAACATTGCGTGCGGAGTATCTGAGTACAAGCAATGTGGGACTCACAGAACCGCTTCCTCAAAGCATGATGACCAATGGAGATGTTATACAAGGATCGTGGAGGACAAAATACAGAGTACCTCAAGCTAAATCCACGACGCGATATTCTCGGCTCAGGGTCATCAACGTTGGAGCATTTTCCGAGATCAAGGTCACGGTGCCAAGAAGGGCTGGCTATTTTACAGTGATCGAAGCGGACTCGACTGAGATCATGCCGATTCAGGTATCGAGTCTCAATATAGCAGTGGGACAACGGTACTCACTCATCCTGGATACTGATGATTATGCTGCAGCTGAAGATGTCCCTATTGAACTCGAGCTAGACTTGAGTTCGCATTTGGCGGGCAACTCTGTTCCGGTTCCTGGTAGTCACCAGGCTCTTTCGCATTCGCATCACCATCATCATCGAGACGTGCTTGGAGCAATAGTGCCATCAATCACAAACAATACGAGCGAGCTCTCAGGGCATGTACATTTACACGACGGCATGCTTCATCCACCCGCAGCTCCCCTCCAGAGGCAACACAACTCGACCGAGTCGTACATGCAGATCCTCGACCTGCCACTATTCGAGCTCGATTTCGGCATGCAGAGACGCAACGGAGTGACTAAATCGACCATCAACAACACGACCTACGTGCCGCAAAACAACCACCCCATCAGTCGAGAATACCCGAACCTTTCGCGCAACGGGACAACCGGCTTGTCGTTCAAGTACTCACCCGACATTCTGACCCTGTCCCTGGCTCAAGACGAGGAAATCCTGCTGTTACTGCGGGGCTCGGCCGGTGGGAACCATCCAGTCCACATACACGGCCATCAAATGACTCTTCTCGCAACACAATCCTTCTTCTTTGATCCCCTGACCATGCAACGTATCGATCGGCCATTTGATCCGGCAATCATCCCCTCACTTTTGCGTCCCAATTGGCGCAATCGCGCAATCGCTCGAGACACAATCAATGTCGTCGGCGGCGGCTGGTCACTCGTATTGCTTCGTGGGGCGGGCAAAGGTGTCTGGTTCATGCACTGTCACTCGGCATGGCACGAATCCAGCGGCATGGCAATGGTTCTGGAGGTGCGTTGATGACGAGTACTCTTGTAAATTTTCTGTATTAATCCATAATTATCATAATCGCCCATTACCCGCTGGAATAAAAAGCCAAAACAATAAGAATGATTTGTAACTCAAAATTCACCGAATGCCATACGAAGATTGATGCTCGGCCCGACTTCTTCCTTTTTCTGACCGACGTTCATGCCGGCTTTAATGACGTCCGACAACGCTTCCCTCTGATCGGCGGGTAAAAGGGCCACGAATTCCCGAAACTTGCTCGAGTCTTGCGCGACCAAGGCCAGGAATCGGCTGGAAATCATCTTGCGCTCAGTCTG
Source organism: Taphrina flavorubra JCM 22207 (assembly GCA_000836175.1). Classification (NCBI taxonomy): domain Eukaryota; kingdom Fungi; phylum Ascomycota; class Taphrinomycetes; order Taphrinales; family Taphrinaceae; genus Taphrina; species Taphrina flavorubra. Next base: position 296,009 of record DF819233.1, on the reverse strand, counting down.
TGCGTCTTGCGTGGCGTCATTGTAGATGAGAATCAGCGGGCAGAGAAACTGTAGTGCCGTAGTGAATGAAGTTCCAGCGGGATCTACCGACGACGACGAGGACTTGCCGGCGTTGTGTTCGATAAAGTCAAAGAGCAGGACGAGGGCGTGGTGGGAAGTAGTTTGCACCTTGGCGATGATGGATTCCGTGAGTGCGGTGACGGCTTGTCGGGTGAATGTCCCGAGACGGGCGTCTTTGGAAGTGATGACTGATTTGAGGGACCAGATGGCGGATTTCTGGGACTCTTCGCGCGAGAATTGGCGCATGATAAAGGCGACGAACATGGGGATGAGCTTGTCCTTTGCGCCGAGCAGGTACCCGAGATTCGTGACGAGGATCGTGGCCGCCAGGATATTGTTGTTTGCGTGCGTGGCCGACGTCGAATCAGAGGTAATAAGCTTGTGCAGGACGTGCCGAGCTGGTCCATACACCATCCCAATGTCATCGGTGTTGAGCTTCAGACTCTGGGAGACATTGCTCGTGAATTCCTTGAATGGAGGCAGGATTGCTGGCACCACCGTCGCCTGCATCGTCTCGCTGCAAAAGACATTTCCAAAGACGTGAAACAAAGAGTTGTACAAGTCTAATTTGATGATTGGAGGGAAACGTTCAGCCAGTGTCACAAAGTGCGAAATACATGATCTCGCCAATTTTGGAAGCGAGGCATGGACACGAGATACTTCTCGTCCATTCTCGGTCCGGTCCCAAGAGAAGACTATTGTCAGTGGCAGGATAGTCAACCTGGCCAGATCGAAAAGTTGATCAACGTATTCCTGCAGCTTTTCAGATTCTGCATTTTCCAATGACTCGACAGCCGTGGCAGACAACGGATGATCTTTGGCAAGTCTTGCCACAATGTCGACAATGACAACCTGGGTAGCTACACCCTCCGTAAGTAACAGTCGTCCAAACAGATCTGTAATTTCGGTAAAGATGGGCTCTGTATAGACGACATTGCCACAAATCGATGGCAGTAGTATAGATTGCAGAGCAATCAGGACTTCGATGTTTTGATCCTCATCACCGGACGATTCCATGGAAGTATGTGCCAATGATTCAAAGCATATACCGAAAAGAACCATGAAGAATGCGGCTGGCTCGCCACGATAATCAATGTCGCCCGCTCCATTAGTGCTCGAACGATTATCCAGGGCCTCAAAGACAAAATTCTTGTCTTGGTCAATCAGGGTCGCTATAGCATGAACGAAATTTAGCCATGCTCGAGAATAAAAGTTGACCATAGTGACCCTCGATAAAGTACTATATTGTACTTCCATCGAATTTCCAGATGTCGTTGGCTCGAATTTCAGTTGTGCATAGTCCTTGAGAGAATCTAGCCACATTGGCGTCAACTCTTTGACACACGGAGACACCACTTCGCCAAGATATTCCTGCTTGATGCTTGATACCTGCAGTTCTGCCCAGGCAGATAAAATCGAGATGCGAATCATAGACTTGGCATTGTCGGCATAAGACTTGAAAGCTTCGAATGCAGCTGGCGAATCGACATCACGACAACTGTCTAGTGCGGTATTCAAGAGTTTCAAGATCCTGCCCATACGACCGACATCCTCTACTATACCACTGGCGATAAATTCCGCGCAAACGTGGACCGCTAGTGCTGCGACATCTGGACTTGAATCGGCAGAGAACGCAGGTGTCAAGGCAGAACCGAGTTGTGCTTGGTGTTGTTCCAGCAGTGCGGCGTCTGGGAAATCTGGATCCCTCAGCGTCTTGAAGTGCGCAATGATGCTTCGGAGAAATTTCAATCCTTCCACTTGTAGAACCACAACCTTTGAAGTAGAAGCACTGAATGCCATACGTACGAGATCTCCAACTCGAGAGCCGAGAGACTGTGCAGGCACAGTTAGGAGCAATTCATGCAAGCATTGCAGAGCAAAGAGACGAGTCTGCCACCTCAACATCTCGTCCTTGGAATCAGCGGCGGTATTGCCATTGCCCAATGACGATCCTTCATCCTCGACGCTCTGTTCCACCAGGCGGACCTTTGTTGTAGATTCCTTGTTTGTCTCTGATAGTCTCTGACGTATGAGGATTTGTTGAAACAATTCGATCCAGTAGACGAATTCGTGCTTGGTCTGGGACAACCAAGCGTGAATAATGTCTTTCAAAGTCTGCGAATCAGGTTGTGCATTGAGCAAGAGCCAAAGAGCCGTATCGAACCTCGACGTTATGCTCGACTGGCGAATCACGAGGTTGGCATCCACACGCATGAGCTGATACAACCCATCGATGGTTGCTTGCTGGATTAGCTCACTCGAACTCCTCAAATGGTAATGAAGACTGATAATGTAAGTTGTCAAATCGAATTTCTTGGCAGCAAATAGAGCCAGGTGCTGTGTACACAGCAGGCCATCAGCCACTAATTGAGGCTCTTTCTCGACCAAAAGTTCTCCGACAAACTTCAGTAAGAGCTCTCTTGCGGTTGTATTGTCTTCGAGATCAGGACCGATGATGTTGATTAGTCCATCGGCACACTGAGCCAGTGCGTGATAGTGAGGTAGATCTATTGCCAGGTTTGATGATGCAGCGGTACCAACCTCTGTGTCGAGTGTCTCGGATACGTAAAGCTTCAGGATGAGTGCCAAAGTGCTATTCGTATGCGCCGTGAAACTCAGTCCCGAGGAATTTATAGTCATTTGTAGGGCTTGTAGAGCATGGAAATGGACCACTGGATGCGGATCATTTGCCAGACTGACCAAGACGTTGAGAATACTCTTCAAGTGATAGACAGCCGCGATGCCACCCAGAAACTTGTGTATATAGCCCAGAGCTGTGGTACAACCAGATCGCACAAATGGATCCCTATCCTTGACGATGCGATCAACAAGATCATTCACCTGTGAAGTGGTCATTGCACTGCCACCAAGAGTTGCCAATCGGCCGAAGGATTCGGCGGCTATTTTGCGTACAAATGTATCACTGGATGACAGACCCTCTACAATCAATTCTGTCATTCCAGTCATGCTTTTCGTGGGTACGGTGCCGATATCGTCAGCTGTCAGAGTCCTTCTGATGGCCAACAAGCAATTGATTTGTATCGCTACGTGTCTCCCGGGATTACGCTGGGCTTGTGCAGTTGAAAGTACAGTCGCCATCTGTGCCAAGAGGGATTCCTGGACTTGTGCATTTTGTTTGTGAAACAAGCTGGCAAAGAGGTGTATGCCATGATCTGCCACTCGATTTTCTGCCGGTGCAGTCTCCTCCGGTTCATTGTCCACAAAGAGATGCACATAGTCATGCTCTATACCATCAAAAACCGGTACCTCAAGCAGATCGTCAATGCTCTGGGGTATCTTGCAATATGGAGCAATTCCGAATGCAGAATTGTCACAAACATCCCAGATACTGCTAAAGCCGAGTGAAGTCGCTATCGGAACCTTTGGATCAGCAAATGCCGCCAGAGCTGTGGTACCAGATTCTTCAATCTCCGTGCCACCCATCCTGTCTACCTCCAAGAGGCAAGCTAGGACACGACATCTCAATTTAGCTTCCAACTCATTCGGTCCGCAATTAAATAGTTTTGCTTCGACCGGACTTGGCGGAGGAATGTGTGTCGCTTGAAGGAAGGCCAAAGAATTCGAAATCATGGTCGACAACCTCTTGATCACATCGCTCGTGCACAATGGTCGACACTGCTTGAGAAAGGCATAGATGCTGCTCAAGGCCGTCTCCCGAACGTGTAGCAAGAAAAGCTTGTCACCATTCGACTGAGTCTCCTTCGCAAGTGGCTTGGGCAAAGCGTTCTTCCAGAGCAAAAGGAGCTGAGAAAGATGCGATCGGACAAAAGTCGGTCCTAGAGATTGTAATGCGCCGACCAGTGTCCAAGCCACCTGAACCTGCACGCTTGCCGTATGCAACGTCGACTTGGAGGACGCTTTAAGTGTATCGTTGGCCAAATTCAATATTTGTTGAGCCGTCTTGTCAAGCGAGATGTAGAGAGGCCTTTGTACACCGGCAGAAGTCAGGGCTGCAAGTGAGAATGCCAGACCGAGGCAGTCAAGATTCCGAGCCGTCCCTTCGGCATCCGAGAATGTTGAAAGTTCGTCTTTCAGCCTGGTGAAGACATTGGTGACCATGTTGGAGAGCAAGGACGGAACATTTAGCACGATAGTTTTCATCGTCAATGCTGCGGCTATCTGTACAGAATGGACCGGGTGTGACATGAGAAAGAAGATTGGGTCAAACTCAATGTCAGCAGGTGTAGCGGAACCCAGCGCTCTGACTAATCTCGTGATCTCGGTCAGACAAGAGACAAGAATGTGTCTGGCCGGCGCCGTGCGAATGTGAGCAAGCATGCGGTTGATGGCTACCACTTGTGCCTCCTGGTCCAGTGCATCGCCGATCTGTCGCAACAGGATCTTAACGTGACGACGAGTCATCAGGATTCGATGTCGGTCATTTGGCGTCAGAGTCAATTGGACATCGTTGAGCACAGATATCATGAGCTGTTCATGATATTGGCTTATCCATGCAGTGCCCATCCTGTACAAGATCTCCTGATAAGTTACTGCCACAATGCTTCTAATCTGTCGGTACAATGTTTTGTTGTACAGCGTGGACATGTCACGACACATCGCCTGCACATGTGAGGCCTCTGACTCCTCATCCGTGTGACTTGTGAGTAGGGACTTGAGGTATAAGGACGCGAGGCATCGTGATGCGGCAGATCGGACAGTTTTGTAGGTTATTTGTTCGGCATTCTTCAGTATCATGTTTTCCAGGCTCTCTTCATTGTGTGTCGAAGCGGAGATGATGAGCTCGTTGAGACACTAAGATCGAGTCAGCAAGGTCGAATTATGATGTTCAGCAAAGCATACATCGTAGGCCGCAGTGTACACCACTGCCGACTTGTCTGGGATGCAATTCTTCAAGTATTTGAGAACTTCGCGGTACGAAGCCTCCGCTAACTTGACAGTCTTGCTCAATGCGGCCCCAATAGCATTGAAGGCTGCAGCCCTGACTCCGGGACCACCAGCCGATGTTTTTGTGAGTCTTCCAAGGACATTGATGAGTTCCGGCACAAGTGACACAATCTGCTCGCCAAGGTTCTCAAAGATGATGCCCAGCACCACGACTGCATTCCACTTATACTTTTCGTCCTTTTCGCGCTGCAAGAGAGCGAGAATCTTCGTCGTCGTCTCGAATGGACCGCGATCGATCCTCCTGAATGTCGTGACAAAGCATCGGCCTAACAGGTTCCGATGTGCTCGATTGAGTCCCGGAGAGCGCAACGCGATTATCAAACCCTCCAACAGAGTCGAGCTCTGGGCAGTGATCAGAGTGGTATCGAGAAGTGCCAAATTCTGATACTGAGTCGAGAGCACATTGAAGAGGAACAATGACTGTTTCTCCGGTGCTATCGTCTTGAGCTTCTCCAACTCTTGCGAGAGAGACATGATTGACATGCCTTGATATGCCGGATGTCCTTGCACCAGGACGTTTCTCTAGTGCTTCATCGATGGTAGTGCTCCATGATCCTCACCAACATCGAGCCACCACGTTGCTGCGATAGTGCATTATATGCCGTCACACAATCGCGATGTTTGCGGTCGGTATCGACGTAGTGGAGGCCGTCATACAACAATGCCAAGCTCACTTGCAATTGAAATTGTCGTAGCAACTCTGGCGTCACATCACAAGCGGCTGGCTGCGGGTAGTGTATACGAGCAATACGCAGAATACGCGCTCCACATGTCAGCAGCCGCGGCTCCAGCTACTCGACCCCGGGTTTTCCTCCGTCCTCGTCTGCATGGTACCGGTATACCCATGGCCATAGCAAAAGACACAGGTATCTCAGCCTCAATCGCTGCGTTGATACAACAACACTCTCCAAGAGTATATTCGCGCTGCATCATCTCTCAAAAAGACAAAGAAAAATCCTTATCTGGCATGTCACTCTTCCGGACTCCGCGCAACCCAGAATTCGCCGTAATCCCAGGCGTCCTGACACTAATCTACCTCACGAGCTACTCCCCCTCCTCGCCGTGGCTCGACCTCCGCGCAAGACTGCCGCTCTGGCTCACGCGGTACGCCGTTCCCGTCCTCTTTTACGTGCACCTCGCCGAGGCCGCACTCGCCGCCTTTCGGAGCGTGCGCGCGCGTAGGCCGGCAGAGGAGACGGTCAAGTGGACACTCGCCACGCTCGTCTGGGGCTTCGGGTCGCTCGGCGTCCAGGCCAAGGAACTCAAGCTATAAGTCTCATCCTGTCCTATTCCAGTGATCTCATATCGGGACCGTCCGTCACAAGTCGGATGAATCAGAGCGGCGCACAGTGCAAGACAAGGTATGACATACGGAATATAGTGGCAACGACGAAATTTGCGCTACGTCAATCGCTATGCTGTAGAATAAGTGCAATCTCTTCATCACGTCTCCTGCGCAATCATACTCAACGCCGACCCTTGGCTCGTCCTGCAAGCACCTTTTTCCTCTTTTTGAATTTGCCGCCAGTCGATCCATTGTGTGCCTGTGCATCGACTCCTCCATCCTGCTCCCGTTCCTCCTGTGCCCTCTTTCGCGAGCGGTCCACCAAACTCTCCCGCGGACCTTTGCCAAAGTCGTACAGTTCCTGGTCCAGCACGCGAAAGTCCTCGCCGCCATAAATGTCGTCGTTGCGACGTCCCTTCTTTTGCTTGCCCGTGGTCGGCAGACGAATGTAATTCTCCTCCTCGTACCTGTCCCTCTCACTCTGATGCGCACGATCACGAGACGACTGGATCGTGCTGTTGCCCTGGCGCCCTTGTGTGATGATGTTGCTCCCAATACTTGGCTCCGCCACCGGTGCCGCAGACAATTCGGAATCGACAAATTCACGCAGTGTATTGTTCGGTGCCCGACGACGAGCCGTCAACTCTCGTGCCGGCAAGGTCGAGGCGATGCGAGGCGGCCTGTAGATGCCATCATTCTCCGCGGCGTCCTCTGCCTTGTCAACCACCAGCGCCTGTGGTTTGGGCTTGTAGGCGAGCGCATCGCGAGCATTCTCGTCGAGATCCTTCAACTGTCCCTCGCGTGTCACCCTTTCGGCCGCTCGGATCACCTTGTCGATTTGGTACCTCAGCTTACTCTCGATTGGCTTCACACCTTTGTCCAAGTACACCCGCAAATCGATGAGTTGATTCACGACTTTCTTGAATTCTCCCTCGTGTATTGCCTCGCCCCTGACTTTCAGGACAATGTAAAATGCGACATGCTGCAGGTATGATAGCAAGAGATGCGACTTGAGGGATAGCAGCGATATGCCATCCCGCGTGCCTGACAAGGTCTCGATATTTGGAAGTGCATTCTTCGCGCCGATCAGGGAAGACTTTATATCGCTCAGTCGAGACTCTGGGGTTTCCATACTTGTCCAATGAATAGGATTCTCCACCAATATGTCTGGTCGTGCACAGCAAGGCACAATGAAGAAGACGGAATCAGGTACCAGTACTAGTGCTGTCGACGTCCTGCAACATTAGGTATCCTAGGAAGCTTTCCAACTTTTTAGTGCCGCAGTTCAGCCGGCGCGCGGGTCGACGGGTGCATCTCTGCCGTGTCTGCAAGAGGAAACACGGGCCGCATTCTGCCACGCTTCACTTCCAACCTTGAAGATTCCAAGGTTGTGTGCAGGTGGCAGCAGACGCTTTCACTCTACCTAGCTATATATAGCTGTAGTAGCTACTTACCATGTATATATAGAACCACTTCAAGCATGCACGTTCTTGTACCAGATATCCTAGACGACCATTTCCTGTTCTGACAACCCTTGGTTGATTGTGCCTGGCTCAGTGTCCTCCGCTCCAGTCAGATATTGTGAGCTGAGTAATTTTTGTGTGCATGGAACAAATTGGAAGCATTTTCTAGCACTTTCTATAGCTTTCTAGTATCGACTAGATTCTACCATGAGCATTACGAATCATGCCACACATGCATACCACAAAGCCATATATAATGCTTTGATCCTCGTCCAACCTGCTGATCTCCATACTTTCAACGAGTCATCAGCACAAAGAGTACCAGTACCAAGCAAGATGTTTGCATCCTCAATTTACTATCCACAAGATCTTCACCGCTTTGCCAGCCACTTGGTCGCGCCATATCCTCCGACTGGCTACTGTTCTCGACGACGCAGCCTACAGACAAGACGTCCGTCTTCTCCCGTCAGACGTTATCGATTTGTCGTCACATCGGAACCCGAGACTAGCTACGACACCAGACTCGACCCAACAATCAGGTTCAGCAATGACGCAAATGCTTATGGAGTCGAGGCTGAGATACCTGGATTCAGCAAAGATCAGATCAATGTCGAGTTCACTGATCGCAAAACGATGAGACTCTCTGGCTCGACCGCGCCTGTGGAAGAGCCTTCGGTTTCGCAATCGACTGAAGAGGCCAAGGCAATAGAAAGTCCAAAGAACGCTACCGTCAGAGAGTCGACAAGGTCCCCTTCTCCAGCATCGCAAGCACAGAGAACCAGTATTGAGGAGGTCCGAGACGAATCCGAGTCAGACTACGTGGACGTGGAATCGGCATCGCAAACACAATCACCAATTCTCCAGCCAAGGCAAGCTGAGGAATCGGCATCGGCCCTACAACCACAAGAGCTGAGCATTGCCGAGCCGGAAAACCGACCGGCGAAACAGCCTGTCCACACTCGATCCTTCGAAAGATCCTTTGAAGTTCCTGAAGATGCCAACCGCGAGGATGTCACGGCTGAGCTTAAGGACGGAATTCTCCGAATCAGGATTGGCAAGCTCGCGCCTGAAGTGACTCGACGAAGAGTAGCAGTCCTCTAAATGACTGGCTATCAATGACGCACTGTACTTTTATGTCCTGATAATGACTCTGACAAAGATATGTAGCGATAGCAACTGAAGATATTCATTTGAAAAAGTTCCTTGTTCCTTTCTTGTCCTATTTGAGCACAATCTGACTGTTTCTGAGGCTCAAGAAGGCTTGTGCCGCATCGACACTCATGCCCTTGACGACCGCGTAGACTTCTGCATCGTGGTATCGCAACTTTGTCTTTGGATCCGTGTACTTTGCCTCGAGTCCCGTGATGTCGCAGTACTTTTTGGCCGGCAACATTGATGGAGTCGCTTCGATGTTGGTGAATGTTGGCGCATTCACATCACGGTCAGGATGATTGTTGGCGTCAGCTGTCAATAATTGCTTCAGATTCTGTTTTCGCGGTAATTGGTAGTTGGGATTCTTGAAGGTCTTGATCTTGGTAAACAAGTCTGCATCATCAAGAGTCCGTGCCATGGTTGCAGGGACGAAACTCTAGTAATAATGGCAGATATAATAACGTCGTGCGTGGTCTTGGGCATGAGTGGTCCTGAATCGTTCTCGGACAAATCTCGGCTAAGAGTAGTACTCTGCTCTGGTTCACAATCTTCTCTGCAAGACTCGCGGACGATTGTCACAGGATATCTACTGGTAATGCAACGCATCCAAGTATCACCGGCGCCTGTCTATCCGGGTGCCATTCATGCAAGATATGCGCGCGATTACATGACTGCATTCCGATAGTATCAATGTACAGTATCACAAAACACATCAAAATCCGTGTTGAATAACACTCAATCATCTTCTTGCTCAGTTTCAGATGCCATAAGCCCATCACGGATATTGTGCCATTCTACGGGCGCCTTTTGTCGTGCCAAATCTTGGCATGCTCGGAGCCTAGCCTGAAGATTCTGTAGGCGGTTCTTTAATGCCTTTGCAAGCTTTGCCCCTTCAACGAAATCGCGCTTAACTATGCTGAGCTCTCGCTGGGCATCACTGTTCAGCTGATTGAGCGAATCAGTTCTGCCATGTCGAAGCCCGGATGTTTGAGACTGCAAGGCGAGACAGCGGTCCAGCTTTTCAGATGACAATGCTTCGTGAATGGTACTTGCTAGATACCCCGGGAGTTGTAGATTCTGCTCAACCGTCCTCTCCGAAGCCGATCCAGCGTAGAGTGAGGAATTCGAGCTTGCCGAAGACATCTGTGACTTGTGTGAGTCGTTGAAGCAAGCCGTGCGATGTCCGGGAGAGTCGAAGTTTCTGTAACTTCAGATAGGCAATGGCGGCATATTCCGCAGGGCATAAATTGATTGCATTATACGGAAAATTTGGAAGTCTAGCACGCTCAATGATACAGTTGACAGATCAGAACATAGCACCGCACGATCTATTGTGTAGACCAACCGGACAGCTACGCATGTCGCGTAGGTAATTGATGCTGGAGACGCTGGAACTTGCCACGGCTCCACACAAAATGACTCGAGCCTTCGCGCGAGGAATCTCGCGATGGACCGATGCATCGGATGGATCATGACATTGTGATGAGTGGAATGTCTTGTTCATCATGTAGAGCTCATCAAGTCGGCCGCGCAGTGCACCAACACTTGGCTACAGGCCCTAGACCTATCACACAGTTTCGATAACCATTGGCAAACACAGTAAGCAATGTCCAACTCTTTCATGACCCCTGCACAGCAACGAGAATACTTGATGGAGTTGCGCAAGCAGAATGCCGAGATGTATGGCTTGACTGGGAGCCGTGCTAGACCTGGCAAAGATCCCTGGATCAGTCCTGCATCAGAGCACAACACAGTCTCAGCGCAACGTGATAATGTCGGAAACGACCATGCTAAAACAGGTGCTCCACCTCGACCACCAAAGTCCAGTCACTTACGTGACTTGAGTGCTCATACGAGTGATCATGGGCGACATGTCGAAGCACAGTCTCACACTAGTCCGCCAGCATTTGTTGAAGGGAGCCGCGAATCACAAAACACACGCAAGGCATTGCCGAAACCACTACCCAAGCCCTTGGTAAAGAGCTTACCCAAACCACCTGCGCAGCAGACAACAGACCTTCCAGACCTCTCGAAACTAGAATTGGATGCCAAGCAAAAGAGGACGCCACCCAGCATTCCGAAGAAGCCGGTTGGAGCTTCTCACAACAGCAACGAGACCCCAAAGAAAGCTACCTTATCTTTAACGAGTTATGATATTCCACAATTCGAAGACTACGGGCACTCGAGCCATGATGCAAATCTATCCCACGACACGGAGCCTTCGTCAAGCTCAAGTGCGCACGGCGCTCGCGTGACTATACCTATCTTCAGCTTTCCTGACCAAGAAGCGCCATACAATGAGAGGTAGGAAAGCACGATTTCGTGGTCAACAATCATTGATTGGCTCAGTGGCAGCATTCCCAGAATCACTGTCGGAGAGGAGGAAACGCCGATGAACCCTCCAGCATTCACTTTTTCTGTTGTCGACGAGGACAAGAAGCACGAAGAAGACACTGCTGCTGTGCAGGACCACAACACAGGACAACTTGAGCAGCCCGTTCGCACACGTATGAGTCGCAGAAGGAAGCCTATGCCTGATACAGAGAGAGATCTGGTAGAACGCGGGTTGCGATGTGCAAACTGCTACGAGGCTTTCGGTCGTGGTCGCGTGATTACTGCAAATGGTAAAAAGTATCATCCGAACCACTTCACTTGTTTCGAATGTGGCGTGCCACTAGAACACGTCGACTTTTATTCACACACCATCTTGGAGGACGAAGGAGACGAGGAAGGTGCTGAGGAAGTATTTTGCCACTTTGATTACCACGAGCTGTTCAGTCCCCGCTGCCATGTCTGCACTACTCCAGTCATTCGAGATGGCATCAAAGCTCTCGGTTACGTCTACCACGCAGAGCATTTCTTCTGTGCTCTTTGTTCAAAGACCTTTGACCGGGACGAGCTCAGTGGATGTGAATTTGTCGAACGAGACAATTTGCCGTGGCATCCGCAATGCTACGAGGAGAAGTTCAGCAAGACCTACATGTGTCGGAAGTGCAAGAAGAAGATCCCCGCCGGGACGCAGGTCATCACGATGGGCACCGGCAGTCACTTTCATCACGAGTGTTTTCAATGTGCCTTGTGCAAGCGGTCCCTCGAGGACGGATTCTACTGGTCCAAGGACAAGGAAGGTATCTGTAAACCTTGCATGGAACTTGAGATCAAGCAGGACTTTTAATCAAGTGCGCTGCGAGCAATCATGTAGAACAAGCTGAAGATATCAAGTCCCTTGTGATATATACCAGTGTAGTAGACTCCTTGCACGATGTAAGCTCACAGCTCACTGAATTCGGGAAGCCATTGGCACCGTGCTAGAGTTCCCGAGGTTAGTCCGTTGCCCCCCGTACTCTCTCCGCTGAATCCGCCGCTTGACTTGCCCTTGACTTGCCCTTGATAACTAGTACTATAGCTACCGTACCATTGGTCAAGGCTCGAGACGGGGTGCCCAACAATTCTTGTTTGCCAATAACGTCAGTCAGCTAGCTGGCGTGCCGAGAGGGCTTCGTCTGATGACATCCTCTACAGAAGAAGTCTATGACCGGCCACTGTTCACTACCACGGCCACCAAATCCGGAAAGTGCACGCTGAGGGATGGCAATCTCCTGTCCTACGAAGTCCACGGCACGGGCAAGAACAGGATAGCGTTGATCATGGGACTCTTTGCCTCGAGGTATAGTTGGCGCGAAACCCTCAACTACTATACATCTCAACCGGGCGACGATTACTCCGTCTTGGTCTACGATAACAGGGGAGCAGGAGTCTCTTCCGCGCCATGGGGACGTTACACGACAAAGATGATGGCCACCGATGCGCTGGAGCTGCTTGACCATCTCGGATGGACAGAGGAGAGGAGTGTTCATGTCAATGGTCTCTCGATGGGCGGGATGATTGCGCTAGAGCTGGCAAACTTGGCCGGAACTCGCTTCAAGTCCTTGACCCTGACAGTGACGTGTGCCAAGCATCAAAATCCACCACGCACCAGAGCAGAAAGCGCCGAGAACTGGGTCAACTTTTTCAGACCGAAGCTCACAAACAAGGCAAAAGTGGACAATATGATAAAGTCTCTCTTCTCAGACACAGCGTGGCTGCAGGAGAAGAAGAGCGACGGGTCTACGAATAGGGACGCCGTCTTTGCCATGCTGATGAACAGGGTGAGCAAGAGCCCGGGTCCACCACTGTCCGGACAACTCGGCCAAATCGCAGCCGTGCTCACACACAATTGTTCATACGCATCGCTGGCCAAGATTGGCGAGACCGTGCCAGACATACTCATCATCACCGGCGACGCAGACAAGCTCGTCTCGCCCAAGTGCAGCGACGAAATGTACACGGAGATTAGCGACCGCGGCGCACGGAGCAATGTGCGTAAAGTGATATTGCCTGGGAAAGGACACGCCCTGCCCGTCGAGGCCGAGGAGGAATATCACCGGGAGATTCATGCCGTCTTGGAAGCGGGCAACAGGCGCTGGCAGCAGTAGATGATTAAATTGCCATGAGACGATCGATGTAATCACTGTAGATATAGATGATGTAGAGCAGATGCCGGATAAATGATTTGCAAACTCTGCAACTTTTTCATCCCAGGTTGTTGTACTTGACTACTGAAAATTGTCCCGTGCGCATCGTCATCGAGTTCCTGCACGGCTCGTACCATATATACATCCTGCAGGTGCTTTTGAATTCCTACTACACGACTTGCAGACGCAGCTGGCGAACTATTGGGAAAATCAAATGCGCTCGGCATCACCGGGCAGGGGTAACCACGTCGGTACCTTGCAACGACGCAGACAAATGTCATCGCTAGGTAGTCCGAGAGTTGAAGGAGTCAGAATTTATGCACAATATTGTTATTCTTTTACCTACACATGCACATTGACATCTGTACGTGAATCGATTCACAGGCCTAGGGAAGTGAGGGCGGATGATGGAAAATCACATGCAAAAAGATGCAATCAATCAATCAATCTAGGGTTTTGGTGGCTGCAGATAAGTGCACCAATCGGCAGCACGATCATCACCCAAATTGTCTTCCAGGGCTTTGATAGGTGGGCGCCCCAACTTGCCACTGAAATCGGGAACAAAAGAACTTGACGGCGATTGCCGAGGCTAATCCTCTCTGCCATGCGAGTTTCAGATCTCTCACACTAAACCTTCCAGGTTGGAAGAGGAAAAACCAAGAAGGGCCGGTTCTGATGCTCGCTTGCGATTGTACTCGGCTTATCTAGCGGCACAACCTTGTCGGTCGTCCATGCTAGTCATCCCATGTGTCGGCCCGCGCTGCAGTAGATTGTGGGCGCACGTCCGACTTTGAATTGTGTCATGTATAGCCAGGACGATCCCCCCTTTCCGGTGTCGCAACTCGCACGACCGAGAGACTCAATCTATCCCCCATCTGCATTGTTTTACTCCTTCCCATGCAGTAGTCATTGCCTGCGGACAAGGGTTGCGGCCTTGTGCTGCAAAGTCGTGCTTCGTCCTGCTAACAAAAGAGCTTGGCGGTGAGGTCTGGGAACAGATATGGTGTCGGCTGACGTGATGGATCCTCTGTCTGTCTTTCCGGTCGAAGTCGCCATCAAGATTCTCGAAAACATCGAATTGGAAGAACTCTTACTCTCGACGCGATTCACGTCTCGCGCCTGGAATCGCATCCTCTTCAGTCAATTGTCGCATCTCATAGTGGCTTCCTATCGTTTGCGCTTGGACCTGGGCGGTCGGCGCTTCGACTTGCCATTGCGATGTCGGTCTTTGGACGGCGAACTGGAGGTGTGCGCCAGTGCTCAGCTCGACATTCATGCATTCAGTGCAAAGGACGGCGCGTGTCTGCCAATCAGTGCAGGTATCGTCAACCGCGGCATCTGTCGCTCGTTCATGTCCAATCGCGCCATGCCGGCGCTCTACTCCAGCCGTGCAGAGGACGGACGATTGGCGCAGTGCGCGAGCCTGGAGAAGGTGCAGTACGCAAACCCAGTCACCAACACCGGACTTCTCGACACCATCGAGCTGAGACTAAAGATCGAATCGGTGCATGAAGATCAGCCGAGCTCGGAAACCGACACCGACACCAACTCCGCATCAAGCAGTGATGATGACGCAGAGGAAGTGCAGAAACCTAGCCTGACTTACCCAAGCGCTCGAGTCTTCCTCAGCATTCGTCCGGACGAGCTGACAAAGTGGATCGTCCTGTGTCGCTTGGCACAAGGCTACCAGACTCCAGCGGAAGCTCGTGCACTGAATCACCCTGCCACAAAGCTGAGCGGTATCGTCGGCCCTTATCGAGGGTTCAGGAACAGTGCTGGCATCTGGTGTATGCCCCACACAAACAAGGTCTCTGCCTGAAGCATACTGGTATAGCGATGTTTTTGCGATTGCGAGGCGTCCGTTTTTATGATTGCAAATTGCTGGTCGAAAGATGCAATTACTTAGAACGACCTTA
Source organism: Taphrina flavorubra JCM 22207 (assembly GCA_000836175.1). Lineage (NCBI taxonomy): Eukaryota > Fungi > Ascomycota > Taphrinomycetes > Taphrinales > Taphrinaceae > Taphrina > Taphrina flavorubra. The sequence goes on along the minus strand of DF819233.1, from coordinate 280,693 downwards.
GAATGACTACATTGATAGATAGACCAGCGCCTAATACTAATCATTTGAATTTCAGACATGCTTTTCTTGCTGACGATGAATGCTTTAGACTGTTCGTGCTAGCGCAGCATACACTGTAGGCAGAGAAGTCTTCATCTTGGCATCATTCTCAGAATTCATGGCCTGTATCTTGTTCAATTTCTCGCCGTATTGGTCCTCGACAGGCTTAGCTCTCTTCGCCTGGTTCTTCAAGCTGTCCTCTACCACGGTGCCGTTGAGGTGTGACCAGACGTTGACTCCATCAGCAGTAGAGGCAGATTTGTTGGCCTGACTCAAGGCGTAGCTCGAGAATTTGAGCTTCATTTCGTCGGGATCCGAGGATCTGACACTGAGGACACTCAGTGCGATTATGTTGAATTGTGTATTGGCGTGCAACTTTGCGGCATTCAAGACTCCTGTGAGGGCCCTCTTTAGTGCAATGGAGGTGCCCGATGTCAAGACACATTTTACAAGTTCAAAGCTTGTCCGTAGAGGTCCTCGTCCACATCGTTCTTCTAGCTTTAGTAGCAGGTCCTTGGCTTTAACGTGGTCGCCTCTAATGCTACCAGAGCAGATTAGAATGGTGTTGAGGCTTGCAAGCACCGATAGCTCTCCGTCTGTAATCTTGGAGTAGTGAGCGATGGCATCATCCATATTGCCAACTTGTTGTGCCAAACATCCTCTCAGAAAGCGCACGAGTTGTGAATCTTGTCGGGTCTGATCGAGTTCAGTGCTTGCTGGACTCAACTTCGAATGCAGTAGGTGATTGAAGCCTGCATAGACATGTATCAACTCGCCTACGCTTGTGGTCCAGTCATCTTCACCACTGGCTTGCACTTCCTGTAACAGTTGCTTTTTGCCTTCTAAGAGGAACTTTTCACACCTGCTGGAAGTGATCTCAGCCAAATGAACCAGACCACTCAACACATACATGAAAATCATGAAACGATGCGTTGAGAAAGACCTCAATGTGATGATATCCGAATTGCTATCAGCGTCGTCACTCGTTGGTATTGTAATGCTAATGGCAGGGTCAAATTTTGGTCGAGAATCCAGAGCTTGGTGTATGATACTCAATTTAGACAGTGCTCGCTTAGATAGTTCTTCTTGCTGATCTGTACGTGCTACATTGCCCGCCAAAACATCTCCGAGAACTGATAAAGCTAAATGCATGTAATCAATGATAGACAATTGAGAAGTGTCTCCCAGTGCATCGGCAGGCATAGTTGGTGAAATTGCATCTGACAAGGGCATACCCTGTGCAATGTGAACAACACAATCGAACAGATCAGCTATCTGCAAGACTCCTTTGTTCTGCCGCTTGGTTGCGAAGGCTCGCAGAGCACGAACGGACGACAATGATCGTTCCATCTCGAAACTCGTAAAGAGGAAGATATAGTGCCACTTGTCCAAACTTCGTCCTGCATCAACGCACAGAGTAATAGAGTCCTTGATTATACGCTTTGCGGCATTGTGTGAGCCCGACTGGCGTAGAATGCGACATAAGAGATCATTGAAAGCCAATTTGTACTCTACCAGATGCTCCTGATTCTGCACTTTCACGAGTCCTTTGAGTATGATTGCCTCTGCTTTCTGGGCATTGGTAGTATACTGCAAGAGTGCTTTTGCCAAGAGCAGCCGTGCTCGAAGCTCGTTGTGTAGACTCGATAAGCTTGGGGGTAAACTCAGAAACAATTCTAGTGCAGCAATGCCTAGCTCGACATGCAATGCTGCCTCGTTGTTCGGTAGTGTTGCGGCATATGCAAGAAGCTCCTCAGCGATTACGAGGTGATATGCTGTCTCAGACATGATTTGGGTACTGTTGTCTACTCGATGTGTTCAAGTCTCGCAAGCGGATACGTCTAAAGCTTCTTCAATCGATTTTGCGACAAATTTGAAGATCTCGAACTATGGTGAACAGTTCAAGAACTGATCATGCGCCTTCCAGCTAATGGTTGGAATGTCGGGGGTCAATTTGCTTGACCATGCATTCTCCAAGGAATGATTAGTTGACACACGAATCGACCCACAGATTCTATAAGTGCGTCGAAATGCGAATGCATGCTTCTCAGCAGGTCTTATCAACTGCTCTCTTGATAATGCATTGCTAGTAAATTGTTGACCATGATCTATGTGGTGAAATGTTGCTACACGCTTTATGAATACAATTTACCCAGCCAATTTTCATGATTGGTCTTATGGTGTAGCGGTTATCACGCGATCTTCACACGGTCGAGGTCTCCGGTTCGAGACCGGATAAGATCATTCTTTTCCGGACTGAAATAATGTCGTGCACTTTCAGATGCTGTTGGTTTTGCTACGTGATTAACTTGAACCATTCTTTCGAAGCTAATGCAGGGTGTTCGAGACGTATTTGCTCATTCTTTGAGCAGTTCGCTCACTCCAGGCATCGGCGTCAGTATGGTGACCAAGGTACCGAACAAAAGAATCACTGATCATTAAGCTCCACAAACGCACAGAAGATGGCACAAATCGATTGGTTGCAGACCCGTGGCGGCGCTTGGCTTGCACAATTCCATTCGGAACTCTCCTGCAGTACTTCGGATTTGTGGGTTCGTTGGCCATGGTACGGCTACACATACATCTCAGAACTTTTGCCAGCATTTTTTGCTCAATGGCGAACGTTCAGACGTGTCCGTCAGTGTTGTCAAAGGACATGATCCGCAAAATCACGCGCTCTAGCACACGACACAAGTCCAATCGGGCCATGTGGTGCATGGATCGTACGCGACTCCTTGCTTCCCATGGTCAGAAGTCTCCGCTTGACCCCTTTTGACAAAAAGTCTACACCTGTTTCTGTAGCGATGTATTCTCTGCTTTCTGAGTGTGTACTCTTCAACATTGATTGTTCCTGTCATTCATTCAATCCCAGCATTTACTGTGCGGACAATTAGCGTGCGATGAATCTCAGGCAGGCGATTACATTCCTGCTCTTGGCACAGATAAAAGTGGTGGTCGTGGTTGCGCATTCCTGGATCGACAACATCTACATCACCTCTGGGTCGGCGGCGGGGCCCGTGCTGGGGTACCCTCGCAACTATGCCGGACACGACGCGGACCTCTCCATCACGCAGTATAAAGTCCTCGTGAACGACCCGAGCATCGCGGCGTGCGGACCGTCGCAGCGGAGCGCGAGGTATTCCGCCGAGTACCCGATGCTCGTGGCGCCTGCTGGCAGCGAAATCACGGCGACGTATCTCGAGAATGGACACGTCACCAAGGACAAGTTACCGCCGGATTCGCTGCCTCACCCGGGAAATTACTCCTGGTACCTTGCTCCGACTGCTGGCGGCTCGCTGAGCACGTTTGCAGACTTGAACGATGCGACGCGAATCAGTGGTCCTTCACCTTTCGACGACGGGAGATGCGCCGTGGATGCATCGGGAATCCAGGGTCGTCCGGGACCCATCGACTGTCTCTCCCACATCACCATTCCAGCCTCACTCGCACCCGGGCAGTACCAACTCGTCTGGTGGTGGGATTTCACGAAATTGACGGCCATCGATCCATCATATGTCGAGTACTACACCACCTGTCTCGACATCCAAGTGACGTCCGCATCATCACCACAGGGTCAAGCTTCAGTGGACGCAGTTAATGCCGTAGCAGCCAATGCGCCGACACTCTCACCTTCCGTACCGCCAAAGTACTCCAACACCTCCTTCACCGGCCCTGCTCTAGCCACCAATACTGCGCCTGCCCCCGGCAATGGAGCCGTCGCCGTCGTCGCGGCCATCAACAAGGCACTCGTCGCACCATTGCAGGAACAAGACGTCGTCGTCCTCACTTCCGCGGAATCGGTCGTCACATCGATATTTACATATACCCACCCGACCGCGGCCGCATCCCCAATCACCACCACCACCACCACAACGTCCACCCCGATTCCGGCATTGGCAAGCACGAGTACTCGCGGCGTAGACGGCGGTCAGAGTACGATGCTCGTGAATCCGCACGACGGCTCTCTATCACCACTCAACGTCGTGGCAGACTCCCACGGACGACTCCAAGAAGTCCTCCCTTCCTTGTCCTCGTCGCCGTCCACTTCCTCCGCTACTGTCGCCAGCACCGCAACAACTCTGGCCTTGATACAGGCACAACAAGAGGACGTCGATGGAGAAGCAGGAGTCACTACTATATACGTGCCGACCTACGTCACCATCAACCCGACCAATTGTCCCACGACGACCGCTGCCGCTGCCGCTGCCGCCGCCGCAGCAAACACTTTGGCTGCCTTGCAAGCTGTTGCCAAGCGAGACGTCAAACAAGCTGGGCCAGTTGTCGATGTTCAGCTCGAAAGACGTCATCACCATCACAATCGTCATCATCATCATCACCATCATCACGATCACGAATAGTCTGTTGTATCATAGCATCGACGGCTTTTTTCTCATTGCATAAAATGTAACATTACTGTACATTAATCCATCTACGAAATCGAGCATGCAAGATTGTGAATTGAATATATACCCCACATGCCTCTTCTTTCATATATATCTATGCTTAGATGACAATTTGTAAATGTCTCGAGCCGACTGAAATAGCTAAAATTGTTTCGACCTGACGAGAATGGCCAAGTGCGAAAGGTGGGCAAGAGTAGTGTGTGTAAATCAATGCCGTCCGCTGATTAAAGAAGTATCATACAAGAAAATTTAAAGCAAAAGAAATCAAGTGAAGGATCTCAATCACGCCTCGCGCAGCTGTTTGCGTCGTTCTTTCGCCGCCTCGAGCATCTTGCTGATGCTGGGTTCCATGACCGGCTTGATGAGGACAAAGTCGGCACCGCACTCGAGGTACTCGTCCTGGTCCTCCTTCATCGCGTTTCCCGTGACTCCGACGACCATGGTGTCGATTCCCTCGAGTCGTGCACGCGTCACCATCTCGACGCCACTCAGGACGGGCATCTGGTTGTCGAGAAAGACAATGTCGAAGGGTGTACGGACAGGCTGATCCGCCAGCGGCTTGCGGAAGTGGAGTCGCACCAGATCGAGCGCCAATTGCCCATTCTCGACAGACTGCACCTGGTGACCGAGTCGAGAAATCATGCGAGTCATCAGTCGGCGTGTCAGGAGATCATCGTCCACGACCAGCACGGAGAGTGGCTGTGTATCAATATCTGTCGTGATCGTGATTGATTCTGATGGCGCGGTGATGGTTGCATCTGCTGGAGCATAAGGGCGTGGCAGAGTGATTTCCGATCTCGATGGTGCTCTCGAAGCAGGAAGGACTTCAATTTCACTCGAGTGTAGTTGCACAAGACTTGGTCGGTTGTCAGTGTGGGAGACCGCGGGTGAGTGTGTACGTTCGTGCCCGTGCACAGCAGTCTCATAAACAGTCGAAGTGGTCAGAGGTGGTGTCAATTCCGCTTCGGCCCGATCACTAGGTACGAAGTGGACTATCGGTGAATGTACATGATAGATGTCCGAGTCCTGGTCTGTAGCACCAGGTTGCTCGAGTGTATTTTGTTCATTGACCTGATAGACATTCTCGACCTTGGCACCGTGCGCGGTAGCATTTGAGGATGCGGCGTCGACGTCGTGGTTCGGCAGGAATTGTCTGAGATTAGCAGGCTCGGTCAAGGCATATTCTTGCTCTACCCAGAAGATCGAACCTTCTCCAGGTGTAGATTTCAGGCCTAGACGCCCTCCAGATAATTGCACTATGTTTCGAACGAGCGCTAGACCTAGACCTGTACCTTTACCGCCTTGGCGTTTACCAATCTCAGTCTGGACATATGGTGAAAACAAACGATCGTCCTTGACATCTTGAGCTCGTATACCCATTCCTGTATCGTGGACCTCTATCCTCACTGTGACCTTGTCTTGTAGAGCAGGCGATTTGTGAGCGTGTTGTGGATGTTCATTGACAGTCTTGATATTTGTCGACGAGGTTCTGAACGAGTCTGTCATTCGATCCATGGCGTAACTGCTTCCAGAGGCATTCGAATCCGACTCGGGCAAGAGCAATTTCGTTATCAATGTCACCGACCCACCTTGGCTAGTGAACTTGCACGCATTGGAGGTGAGATTGCTCAGGATCTGACGAAGCCTCATTTCGTCACCTATTAGGTCGCCCAATTGCTCTAATCGCGGATCGAGTTCACTGTTCAAGCTGACATTCTTCGAACTCGCTGCCACAGTGAGACCGAGAAACACGGAGCGAATAACTTTTGAAAAGTCGAAGGGCGAAGAGGCGCAGAGCAGTTTTCCTGCTTCCATCCTATTAAAGTCCAACACATCGTTGAGAACCTTTTCCATCATGCCAAGACTAGACTGCAAAACATCGACCAGTTCAACCTGATCTTCGTCGGCTTGACGAAAGACATCCTCGCCGATAAGGTTTTGTATGGCCAACAAAGAAGTGTTGAGTGGTACCCGAACCTCATGAAAGATGTAATTCACAAAGCGCTTCTTCGAATCGCTCGCGCGAGACTCTGCTACTTGTGCTTTCTGCGTCGCCTTGTACTGTGCCTTCAGTTGATCACGCAAGTTGAATATCTTTCTATTGGACTTCTCCCGAGCATAGGAAAGGTAGAGGATGAAAATCTGGAAAAGCATAAAGTTGAAGAAGTGGCGAATCCAGCTTCTCTTCATTGGAATGAGCAAGACGGCCATATAAATGAGCGTGGCAACGGTGCCGACAGTATGCAGCAATCTCGAGCTGTCTAGTGCGAAGAGTGACATCGTGGGCATGGCGATCAGGTAGTAGAACAAACCCACAAAGTCTTTACTGCCGCACGTCGAATGCCGGCCATAGTAATTGCAAATGACGAGTTGCGTGACAACCAGGGCGGACCAGATCCATGTAACATATAGCAAGTATATCTTCCAGATCCAAGGATACCTAGCGGGTACATCAAAGAGAACGGCGGGCAGGAGTGGTATCACACCGATTGCGAAGGCTCCGATCCACGCAATATAGTCGAAATTGTGCCAGGGCCGCGGATAGAAGCCAAGCACAAGACCCCAGGCTATGTAGTAGTACAGCGATGTCCAAATGGCAATCCTCTTGGACAAGAACCAGGTCTCCTTCTGGTAGTGGCGTTCCTTGACTGGGTCTTGAAATGAAAGGAAGAAAAAATGCTTAAGATAGTGCAATAGTGTAGAGAGGTGTGTGATGAGTGTCGATCTGCGTAAGTGCATATCTCCATAACGAGTACTTTCCTGATCCGAGCCATCAAGTGTCGTTTGACGTTCTGTCGCGGCATTGGTGTCCTTGCCATCTAGGCTGGCGTTCAGTTTCCTATCTACAACCACAATATCAATTTGCTGTTGCTCGGAATCGTGAGTCTCAGAACGTGCCAGCCCATCAGGCAGATTGCGTCGAAACGTAGAAGCAGAATGTCTTGTGGAATTCGAGTGATTCGAGCTCGCGCCATATCTTTCAAGGTCGAAGATTGGCTCTGATGGTTCGCTGAGCGGGTATTGCAATCTTCTGGTGGCCCTTGCTATCTTCCTGAGCCGAGTTCCCAGGGACTGTTCCCTAAAGGTCGCCATAACCAAACCACGGGTATCGTGCCACCCCGGCTCAACCTTGGCGGGTGCTTATAGCAGGTCGATGGTTGTCAAAGGTAGCTTAGTGTCAAATTGGCTGCTGCAATTCCACCACGAGCTGTAGCACACTGCTAAAACACCGTTCTGTGTCACCGTGACAGGGTCTGTATGCACGACAAGTTCATTTCGTTGCGACAAGCCCTGGAAAGTTGGTTCTCGGCTGTTGTTTGAGGCAAGCTGGGAACTCCTGCCAAGGGCAGAAGGGGGTCCGCGCCTTTTGCGCCGCTGCTCACTTGCAGGGCGCACGATTTGGCTGACGCCATTGCTTCATGTCGGCCCGCCATTGATCGATTATGAAGATTGGCACATTCCTACCTGGCAAATGCACGCACACAAAACAAGCTGCACATCTGCAAATTAACAATCAGCACGCAATCTGTGTAATGGAACTAGCTAGTACATCAAATCTGTTCAAACCAGACGCGAGCGAGACCAGACCAATATCAGTATGCCATTAGTCTATTAGCCTGGACACGCGTGACTCTGTCAAAGTCTGCTTGAAGTTTGTTGTTGCCATACCTCAACATTTATGCTCGGGTATACAAAGAATCCTGAACTAAGATGTGTCCGAATCGATGTTTCGTTTGTGGAACTGAAACGGGATGGGGATTTCTGTTCAGCCCATAACAGGGTGCTATTGTTCGTCGGCACTTAGCGCTCGTTCGTAGTGAGTGCTGAAGTCTTGATCCGTAGTTTGTGGCACACATTGAGTCCAGTTGCGAGCTGTCCGAGGGTTTCTGTGAATCAGAAGGGTTTCTGTGAATCAGAGGGTATATCGAAGCGAGTCCTAACCAATAATCCGGCAAGAGCTAGGTTGTTTACGGTACCCTGAGATTCGTTCGGCAAACAAGTCGTCCTTGGAAGCACTTATCCTCTGACCTGATTGGTGTCCTTAAATGCGCCACCAGTCTTCCCTTAGCGGTAGACAGATACCTCAGGTATGTATGGCTAACGTACGGCGCGTCTTGAGGATGAAAATGTCCGGAATAGGCTGCGAGAGCCAGTGGTCAATGTTTTCTCAATCAGTTCGGCTTACGCTGGATTCGTTGCGGTTTGAGTGAGGTGAAGTCCTCTCCAGGCGAGACTTGTTCCTGCAGCAGGATATTTGCTTGATGCTTCACAGTGCAATTTCATCCATCGAAGGAGACTGTCTTGTTGTTTTTCTTGTTTCGATATTCGCCGTAAAACTTCTTCTTGTCATGGCCACCAGCAGCAGATGTGTCTGACTTTGATGCTATAGCAGCCTTTGCACTGTCCCCGTTCTTCAGTTCACTCTTCTTTCTCTCGATAAGAGCAGCTTTTGACCTCTCTTTCTTCTCCATTTCGACTCGTTTGCGTTCTCTCACTTCTTCGAGATCTTTGACACGTTCCAATTTCGACCTAATTTGACCCTCCTTGGCATCATTGACTTCCGCCAGAATACCTAGCAGAGCAGCATGGTCTTCGACGAAAACTTTGCCCTTCTTCCGTTTCTTTTGTATCGCCGCTGGCTTGGCAACTGTGTTTAGAGTAGGGACATTGAGCTCTTTCTCTGTATATTTCCTCGTCTTCCTCTTCGTGTTGTTCTGCTGCTTCTGACCTTTCTTCTGAGGTGCCATCACGCTTTGCGAGTGACCCGAGTATGTCAGGGACTATATCCAGGATTTTCTATCGAAAAATATGTAGCGCACGTACATGTATGATTATTTGTGTAAAGCGCCTTTACGAAATTTTGTGAGCACACTCGGAACATCCGCGTTTTACGGGACCTCCAAGCCAAGAAAAAGGGCGCCCGCAATAACCTTGCAATTGGAGCACCAGGAATCAGTCTATTAAGAAGCTCAATTGTCAGCTGTCTCGTCCGATACTGTTCATATATCACTAGCAAGCATACGCGATGCCCAATCCGAAGAAAAGAGCTGAGAAACAAGAGGCGGCGAGTGTAAGTTGTCTTTCGAAGTGCAATTACTCCGTATCTCACACTTCGCAGACCAAGAAGAACGCTGCCGAAGCTGCCAAGAAAGCTTCTCAGGAGGACGCGGAGTGGAGTAAAGGTGCCAAAGGCGCTTCCAAGGCAGACAAAGAAGCAGAGAAGAAGGCTGAGCAGCAACGAAAGAAAGACGAGAAAGCTCGTCTGGAGGCCGAAGAGAATGCATCTTTACCATCGAAGCCTGTGGGCAAGGCCAAGGGTGCCGACAAGGCTGCTGCGAAGAAGACCAACAAGATCGATGACTTCCTCGCAGCATCAGGTATTGAGAAGAAAGCCCCTGGCTTGACAGCCACAAACATAGACGATGCCCTGGATGCTCTCACCATCACCGGAAAGGGCCCCAAGATGGTGAACACAGCAGACATTGACAGACATCCGGAGAGGCGTTTCAAAGCTGCATATGCAGCCTATGAGGAACGACGCATAGCGGAGATGAAGGCAGAGAAGAGTGGATTGAGGCTACAACAAATGAAAGACGTGGCATACAAGGAGTTCCAAAAGAGCCCGGAGAATCCATTCAACCAGCTCACGGCGGATCATAACGGTAAGCCAATCATGGTTACCAGCTTCCGGATGAATAACGAGACTGACTGCCCCAGCCACACGTGACGAGCTGAAGGAGATTGCCCAAGCAGAACGAGACAAAACTGAGAAGAGGCTAATGACAAAGTGATTAAATGCTTACCATGCGCATCAGATTTTGGCTGGCATTAGGCTCTTCTTGAAGCTCAACTGTAATCCTGCCAGTCAAGCCTGTCGCGTTTCAAGTCAGATCGAGTGTTCGTGGCACAGGACACTGGCTGGACATGACAATATCGGCACGCAATTTGAGAACATCAGGCGTGAACCTGCATGGGGATCAGGCGAGCTGCAGCATGTTCAGTGTTGCCACTGATTGCGGACCCATTTTTGGATGGTTCCATCACTCCATACAGGCTGAAAAGCACGATTTTACATATGAGAGCGAGACACAGGGTTGCGCAGGTCTGCATAGGAATCTTTCCATCTAGCTAAGGTAGAACAGTATTTTGTCAAGTCGGCCATGGTGTATACATTGTCGAACGGCGCGATCAGCGGGCAGGATATGATTGTGGTTGCGAGAAACTAAGAATCGAACCAAAGTGGCCGACCAGCGAGTTGAAGCAGCAGGACGAGAGGTAACTGATCACAGCCCTGGAACCAAGAACCGAGATCAAGGTCGATCGAATGGATATCGGGACTGATATCGGCTAATCCATGGCAAGCTATTCTAAGCCACTGGCCGCCGCCGCCGCCGCCAAAGGAGGATCAGGATCAGTGGATCATGAGACTTTTCACACGTGAGCTCGCTCGGCAAGAATAATTAATAAGCGCGCGCAAATTTTCTGATTTGCCTGCACGGTCAAGGCTTTTCCAGAATCGGCCGCCGGGGGGTCACACAAGCCCCGCGCCGATTCGAGGCCGATTCCGACACTTCCAAGGTGGAAGAACCGTGAACCTTGGGAAGGTTGACACGGTGGACGGTGAAAAGGGCCGATGGGGAGACCGGCCGGTGCATGGCGGGCGGATCCCTGCACGCCTGCACGCCTGCACGCCAGAAAATGATGACAACAAACCTGCTTGCTTGCTGCTGGGATCCGCTTACAAACTACTTCACTCTCTTTTTTCCTTGTGGGTGGCCTAGTCTGCATTTCTTGTGTCCACATCAACTGGCAATTCGCTCTCGTTCGATCGGTACTCGTTTCTGAAGTCGTCTCTGTGCGAGTGCTCTTCCTGGCTGCTAAGCATCTGGATTCATAAACAGCCTTCCTTCCAATCTCGCTCCTCTCACCTTTGAGATTGAACGGTCGTCCCTCCCTCCTCTGGCTCAAATCAGAAGACAGACACATATATGGAGACCACTCATCATGCTCAGTCTCCCATGGCCACTACATCTCTATCGCTGCAGGACAATGATATCAGGAATGCCGTCGCACCGCCTCTACTTCATGACACTGTCAATCAATCAAACACTGGCAATGACGAGAGCGTGTTACGACCACAGCCCAAGACCTATCCCACGTTTGCGGACGCTGAACAGGACATTGAGTCTGGCAACACCCTGGCTCGGCTGAGCTCGAGACTGTCACACATGTCCAGTGATGAGCAGGAGGACCTTGTCAGGAAACTGTCCAGACGTTCGACGCATCGGTCCAAATTGACTGCACTTGATCAGGATCCGGAGAGTGAAGAAAGCAACGAATTCAATGACTTGTTGGCCGAGATTTTCGATGTAAGCGTTCCCGGAATGACATCCTGGTCCTGCTTGTGCTCATGTACTGACAAAATTATAGCGCGACGAAATGAAGAAGAAGAATGTCGGTGTCCTCTTCAAGGACTTTACGGTCGAGGGACAAGGCGTCGGAGCCGCCGTAGCACCTACCGTCGGGCAAGTCGCCATGAAGATTGCTATGCTGCCTTTGCTACCGGCACTGCTCGTCAAGAAGTGCTTCACCCGTCAAAAGGGTGGCAAGCATACCACGAGGACACTCATCAACAAGTTTAATGGTTGCGTTCGCGACGGCGAAATGTTGCTCGTCTTGGGGCAGCCGGGGTCGGGTTGTACGACGTTCTTACGTGCACTCGCCAATCAGCGCACTTCATTCAAATCCGTCACCGGAGATGTCAGTTATGGTGGAATTGGCTGGGAGGAAATGTCGAAGAAGTATCGTGGTGAGGTCGTGTACAACTCGGAGGACGATCTGCACTACTCGACACTGTCTGTCGGCCAGACCCTTCGATTTGCTCTCAAGACTCGAACGCCTGCCGATAGACCATCGGGGGAGACTCGAAATGACTATCAAGCAAAGTTTTTAGATGTTCTCGGGAAGATATTCGGTATCACCCACACCTTCGCGACCAAGGTCGGTGATGAGATGATTCGTGGTGTGTCTGGAGGAGAGAAGAAGCGAGTATCTATCGCCGAGGTCTTTGTCAACCGAGCTTCCGTCGGTTGTTGGGACAATTCCACCCGTGGACTCGACGCCTCAACTGCCGTCGAGTATTGTCGATCACTCCGGGTGCTCACCAACATTGCCAAGGTATCGACCATTGTTACAATCTACCAAGCCGGTGAACAATTGTACGATTTCTTCGACAAGGTCCTCCTTATCGATGCCGGAAAGTGCTTGTATTATGGCCCGTCTGAAGAGGCAAAGGTCTATTTTGAAAATCTTGGATTTGTACAAGAACCACGACAGACCACAGCAGACTTCTTGACCTCCATTACGGACGTCAAAGCGCGCAAGATTAAGGATGGAGCTGATCCGCCGCAATCTTCTGCCGCGCTCGAGGAGGCATACCGTAAATCGGACGTGGCAAAGGCAATGTTTGAAGACATGGCCAGCTTCGAAGCCGCCTTCCACAAGAATCACTTGGACGACTCCTTCCGCGAGACCGAGTCTGACAAGAAGGGTAAACGTCATGGTGTCTATGCGCTTCCATTCCACAAGCAGGTGTGGTACTGTACTGTCAGACAGTATCAGATCAACTTTGGGGACAAGTTTGCACTCATCGGAAAGAATGTTTCTGCCGTCTTCCAGGGACTGATTATTGGATCTCTCTTCTACAACATGCCGAAAAACACAAACGGAGCCTTCTTGCGTGGTGGTGTGCTCTTCTTCTCGCTCCTCTTCAACGCACTTCTCGCCCTCGCGGAGCTTTCCTCCGCGTTCGCGTCCCGCCCGATTCTCATGAAGCACAAGTCATTTACGTTCTACAGGCCGGCAGCCTATGCCCTCGCACAGGTAGTGGCAGACGTGCCAATCATCTTCTTCCAGATTGCGGCGTTTGACCTCGTCATCTACTTCCTCAGTCATTTACAGTATACGCCATCACAATTCTTCATCAATTATCTCTTCCTGTACATCTGTACGATGAGTATGTACGCCTTCTTCAGGATGCTCGGTGCTCTCGTGCCGTCACTCGATGCCGCAACGGCACTCTCGGGACTCGCTATTCAGGCTTTGGTTGTGTATGCAGGATATATCATTCCTCGACCGTCGATGCACCCGTGGTTCGTCTGGATCTACTACATCAATCCTTTGGCATATGGTTTCGAGGCACTTATGGCAAACGAGTTCTACAACCTGGAGCTTACTTGTGTCGAGCCCAGACTTTCGCCATACGGCCCCGGTGGACCCTATACGAGCCAAGGTTGTGCCATTGCAGGATCTACCCCTGGATCTACGATTGTTAGTGGGGCGGCATACATTTCGGAATCCTTCGAGTACACTAGATCGCATCTATGGCGCAACTTTGGCATCATCCTTGGTTTCTTCATCTTCTTTGTCTTCATGACTTGTGTTGGGACGGAACGACAAAAGCCATTCGCCAATGGAGGCGGTGGTGTCGTCTACCTCAAGGGCAAGGAGCCGAAAGAGGTCAAACAGGCCTTGGCGGGTGATAAAGCCATTGATGCCGGCGCTGCCGCGCAGGAGAATGAGGTCAAGGAGACGAGTACGGATAGTTCAAGTTCAGAAAGGATGGATGGATTCGAAAAGTCCGAGACCACTTTCACATGGCAGAATGTCTCATATACCGTGCCGGATCCCGCGAACAAGGGACAATCGCGAACACTCACGAACAAGGTCTCTGGCTGGGTCAAGCCAGGTCAACTCACATGTCTGGTGGGAGCTTCAGGCGCTGGAAAGACGACGTTGCTGAATACACTTGCTCAACGACAATCCACAGGAGTCGTGACGGGCGACATGCTGGTCGATGGCAGAAAGTTGCCAAAGAGTTTTCAGCGCTCGACCGGGTACTGTGAGCAAATGGACATTCACGAACCGACCGCCACCGTTCGCGAAGCGCTGCAATTTTCTGCCCTCCTTCGTCAGCCAAGAGAGACACCTATCGCGGAAAAGTATGAGTATGTGGAGGAAATCATCAAGTTGCTGGAGATGGAACACATTGCGGATGCCCTCATTGGCACTGTCGGTGCGGGTCTCTCGGTCGAACAGCGCAAGCGTGTGACTCTAGGTGTCGAGCTCGCGTCAAAGCCTTCTCTACTTTTGTTCCTTGATGAGCCGACTTCCGGTCTGGACTCTCAGAGCGCCTGGAACATTGTGCGTTTCTTGCGCAAACTGGCCGAAGCTGGACAAGCTCTATTGGTGACCATTCACCAGCCGTCCGCCATTCTCTTCCAGGAATTCGACAACCTCTTGTTGTTGGGGCCGGGCGGTAACACCATCTACTTTGGCGAGTTGGGCGACAAGTGTCGAACCATGATTGATTACTTCCACGACAATGGCAGCGAGGAGTGTCCCGAGGACGCCAATCCAGCGGAATGGATTCTGGACGTTGTCGGTGCCGGTGGTGGAATCGGTGCGGCAAAGGCAAAACAGGACTGGCCAAAGATATGGAACGAGTCTGAGGAGGCAAAGAATGTCCACAAGGAGATTCAACGCATTCGAGACGAGCGTGGCGGCACGCAGAACAAGTTTGAGCGCGACACGCGCGAGTTTGCGATGCCCATCTCTGCACAAATATCCGCAGTGACGAAGCGAATCTTCGTCGCGTACTGGCGCACGCCGCAGTACGCCATGGGAAAACTGATGCTGCACATCACCACTGGTCTCTTCAATTGCTTCACCTTTTTCCAGCTGGGCAGGACGGTGCAAGATCAGCAGAACCGGCTCTTTTCGCTCTTTTTGGTGCTGACGATTGCGCCGCCGCTCATCCAGCAGTTGCAGCCTCGGTACCTCTCCTTCCGGGCGCTCTTTACAGGCCGTGAGAAGCAGTCCAAGATTTACTCCTTCGTGGCGATTTGTGTCGGGTCGATCCTGGTGGAGATTCCGTACAGCATCTTTTGCGGAACGGTCTTTTTCTGCTGCTGGTTCTTTGGACCGTTCCCAATGTCGCTGGTGCGCAACATTTCGCGTGCGGGCCCGGTCTGGATGTTTATCAGTCTCTTTGAGATTTTCTACGTGACGCTAGGGATCATGATTGCGGCGATTGCGCCGACGCCGCTCTTTGCGAGTCTCTTGGTGCCGACCTTTTTCAGCTTCATCATTGCCTTTTGCGGCGTGCTCTCGCCCCCTTCGGCGATGCCGTACTTTTGGCGAAACTTCATGTACCCGCTCACGCCGTTCCATTACCTGCTCGAGTCGCTGCTATCCCTGGTGGAGCACGAAAACGTCGTGCGGTGCGCGACCAACGAGTACGCGCGCTTCGCTCCCGGAACCGCGGGCCAGACGTGTCAGGCGTACGCGGGCGCCTTTGTCGCCGTCGTCGGGGGTTACCTCCAGGACCCGACCTCCACCACGGAATGCGCGTACTGCCAGTACGCCGATGGCGACCAGTATACCGCCTCCCTCGAGGTCTACTACTCCCACCGATGGCGCAATTACGGCATCTTTTGGGCCTACATCCTCTTCAACATCTTCCTCATCTTTCTCTGCACGTACCTCTACTGCGGCGGCATCAAGAACATCACGGGTCTCTTTCGCCGGAAACAGAGCGGCGCGCCGGGCCAGCGACGAAAGGACCCGTTGTCGGAAAAGGGAACGGATCCCATGGCTTCTGCTTAGATTTTCGTTTCATTTCATCAAGTATGTATTGTAGCTAATTTAAAGTGCGCTCTCCATTCTTCATCTTTCGTGCGTGTCCTTGTTCAACAACATGCAAAATTCTATTGGTGTAAGCAGCGTGTATCGGGGATATGATAATTCTGCAAGGCGTCAAATAACAATCGTGAAAAGAAAAAATTACTTTCATCTATTTTAAAGTACAAGCTACAATGACAACAACTCGATGATGTCGGGATCCGAATCGAAGGAGGGCAAGTCACTCTTCAAGTCCCGGATCTGCGCCTTGTTGCGACGCAAGATTGAGCGGTACAGTCCTCTTGTCCAATATAATGCCCATGGATCGTCGTTACCATCGCCGTCCCCGGTGTTCCCGGAAGAGGCTCGGAGTTGTGCGACGCTATTGGAAAAGTGGGTGATGGTGAAGAGGAAGACGTCCTTCTGTTCTTGTTGCACGTCGGTCCACGTCTTGCGCAACTTGTCCAGTTCGTCATTATCCGAAGATGGTTGTTCAGCAGCGATATTAGTGTCGGCAGAAGGTTCTGTCGATTTTCCGGCGGCGGCGGCAGCAGGATTGCCGTCGTCATCATTGACCTGCGTCTGCTGGGTCAATCTGTCAAGTCGCATGCGTACTTGAGTCACGCGGGCATTGACTTTTTCAATGGTCGACCTAATGATTTCCCAGGTCGTGCTTTTCGTAAAAGTCGCGGGCGTGGCATCGAGTAGAATATTCTCCAGTATTGCCATTGGACTGACGAGACGATAGTTGAGGAGTTTCTGCAGTAGAGTCGAGGCGATAAAGGGGCGACCTGACCAGAACGTCATGACTGTGGCGACAGTCGTGCGACGCGTGGCTGGGGACGCATCGCACTTGAGTTGGAGTAGTTGTAGATTTCTCTCTATCGTATTGAGTGCGTGCGAGAACGACTGATGTCCCAATTGCAGTATGCAGGAAACCAAGATGCGCAATTCCTGTTCTTCCGGGTCGATCTTGTGCTCTGTCGCTTTTCGCCTGATTGCTGCCAATTGGTCATTGACCCTGTCTGGCAGGGCGTCGGCTGCAAGCTCGGCCATCAATGTAGAGGTCTCTGTGTGGAATGGGTGGTCAGGCATATTATATGGGAATTCGGAACCCGGTGCTTCATCAGGCAAAATCTCATGATAATCACTTGGCAGTGTTGTCTTGATTCGTTGGTTATACGACAGCTCTGCTTCTTTCTGGATTGTTTCCCTGATGAAAACACTTTTTGGATGTGTAGGTGGATGATTCAGATCTGGTATCCATTCTTGCCACTTCCAATTGAAGCCAAAGTTGGACAGATGATGTGAGAACCAGTCCCAGAAACGATAGACAAGCTCAGTCTCCATATTTTCAAGATTGTTGTATATAGCTCGAATGGCTCTTCCAAAGGTTGGAGCGATCGCTTGAGGTACTAGCTTACAGAGTTCAGTAAGAACGGAATGATAATAAACAGGCTTGTGTGTTGGGAACGCCAAGGCGAATAGCTCCGAGAAAATCGCTTCAACCACTATATCTTCCGCTTTCCAGGTTGGACCGCCCTCAGGAATCTTGTCTAAAGGCGTGCCTCTAAGAACAAATAGATTTGGAGGTAGGTAGGATTCTAAGTCGATCAGGAATCGAGCGGCGTCTTTCCTGTTTGTGACGAGAAGATCCAGGATGTCCGTCACTAGATCCCGAAACACAGAGGCTGCCAAATCCTGGTCGGATGGCACGGTCTGTGCGGTTTGATTCGTAAATATGTGCAGATAGTGACGAGTAGGTTTTCGATACTCGATTGAACTCAAATCTGGCAGGGAGATGTCCGGTATCTCTAGATCATTGGCTGTGAGATCTGCTGGTAGTGTCTGAGCAAAGTGTGGTAGATACGGGATTTTCCAGCCTGCTTGTGAAGCAGCATTGCACTGAGAATACAAAAGACTTAGAGCATGAGACTCTGCAGATGTTGGTCCTAGAGACAGGTATTGCTCGACTTGAGCGAGAAGAGTCCTTATTTGCACTTCTGTATCGGACGAGATGTCTCTCATCCCATTGACGAAGTATGGTAGTGTTATTAATACTGTCTCGCAAAGACAATCAGAAACGCCAGTACGGGAGCTTCGCTCAGCGAGCCGAGTGGTGGCTAGCATGTCACGGAGAATATTGAGCATTGGTTCACCCTTCTTCGCCAGACAATAAGTCAAAGAGGCCGCAATGCGCAAAAAGAGCTTGACGTCCCTCCACTTATGTTGTTCCATGCTCATGGTTAGTGATGCGGCCCACATGGTGAAGAATTTGGCACCAAATTCGTGGTTCTGTGCGGCCGCAAGACTGATTACAGCACCATATTGACTGGTCTTGACAGTCAATTGAAGCAAGCAATCGCGAAGCAGCTCCAAAATCCGATCTTGGTTCTCAGATGTTGCAAAGTCGATGGCAATCTTTTTCGCGACATATTTGATATCTTCCATGGGGCTGACATTGCCGGGATCTGCTAAATTGACCAAGTCTCGCTTCAACTTCTCCAAGACGTCCACTGTCCGTGGTCTTCGATACTGTTCATCGTCATAATCCCGCGGACGTTTTCTCTGTTGCCGACCGCCGTTATGGCCGTACTGGCCTCCATTACTCATGACAACGACTTATCGACTGACTGTCTTGACACGCGCTGTAGATACCCCTCTCCTTTGTTAGAATGATTCACAGAGTCTCTCAAGGATTACACAGGACCCTTGCACACAGACATTAACCATTCTCACTGCGCAGGTTAATGTCGTGGAAGGAAGTAAGAAAGATCGCCAGCATCGTACTGCTCGGCAAGAAATTCACAAGCGCAGGCTCCACGAAATCCGAAAGTTGTGGACGAAGTTGTGAATCGCAACAACGAGACAAACGTTACGAACAGCTCACCTACATTGAGTGTCATTAGCACCTCACTCCTGTTACTTGGACACATACGGTGACTGGCAATTAACCTGTATGTTGTGCTGGCACTTCGAATTCCATTAGACTGCTGCTGTTTTCAGCTTAGCGACGGCTGAGCACGACTTTGTGACTATATCCTGAGGCTTGGAGATTGTCAATTCAGCAGTTGCGTGTCAAGACAGTCAGGAATGAGTGTCGAGTCAGACGCTTCTGATCACAGCGGAGTGGTGTCAGAACGGTCAAATCAAGAAATAGCACAACAGGACAGGACGGCGACAGTTTTCAATGCAGCACAAATTCCTTATAATCTTTCATCATCCGAAGCATTAGAGCAAGACAATCATCAAATTCCTATAGAGCAAGTACTGCAGCATGTGGACGACTCTGATTTTGTGAATAGCACACAGGGAGGTCCGGAGCAACTTTTATATGAGCATCAAGCACTCCAGAACGATGACATCGTTGTCGGAAGCACAGACCAGGAGGCATTACTACCAGTCAGAGGCGACGAGCCAACACACGAGTCCGTAAATCTTCCAGACCCCTTTGACGAGCAGGAGGAAACTTTTATCATTCATGACTTGGGAAGTGGCGATACCGAAAATCCTGATCTCCTACAAGATACAGTTGAGAGTGATTCGATCGAGCTGCATACAACTTCCGATGCAATAATTGAGCCATCTAAGGACGTTCTTCATCATTTGCCGACCTTTGAAGACGATATCTCTGTTTTTGATAATTTCAACCTCAGCACCTCTCGTGAGAGTGATAGCAAGAATGTTGAATCACGGCAGGAGAGCTCGCGAGTTCTCGATAACGACTTCCCTGTCATGCCTTCGATCGACGTCCCTGACGACTTAGACGAAGCGGATTTCAACATTGACGATGAACTTGATGCTGACTTTGCCGCCATGGAGGCGAGCTTCAGCCAGAAATTGTCAGTATCTGACTCATACACGGACCCTGTGGCTCCTAAGCACACACCGAAAGTCAACCCATATCTTCCGGCCACCAGCGAGTCCTCACATCCCGGGAATAACAGCCACTATCATTTGACAAAGACCGGAGCTGGACTCGGGTCATCGCAGTCGATGCAGCCAGCGGCGTCTCTCTTCACACCGGCGCAGATGGCGCATGGCAATCCATCTACACAACCATTACATGGCATCGCCACGGACTTTGCGCCGCCATTGAGACCAGTTCTGTCACAGGTCAGGCAAAGTAGTGCATCATTTGTCAATGCCAAGGCAGGTTACAGTGATCCATATGCGCTGCCGGATATTTTGGTAGCACCAAAACGGGCAAGGCCGCCTCCGCAGACGCTACGGGGCGCTGCAAGCGTTCCGAATCTGAAGGATGCAGCTCAACTCCGTCCGCCCATCGGGCAAAGACACGCGAGTACCATGGGCACTCCGAATATGGCATTTGAAGGAGGCAATGTCACACGGCCATACACCTCCCAAAGTAATTATGCCCCGCCGAAACAACCACAGAACTCTCGACTCGGAGGATCGGTGCCCCCTACTACGGCAATGAAGCAACCATACTCAACCTCTGCAACTCCTACTTTGTCGCCCCCTCGGAAGAACAACTATGATATTGGTCGAAGACCTGTGGTTGGTCTAAGTCATAACAACACCACTTCGATGCCCACAAACATGCAGCCGTCTCAGAGGCAATTATCTTATGGCCAGTATATTCCAGATTCGAACACTGCACAAAACCTCAACGTAAGCCCTAGCGGCACTACCAAGACGGCTTTGCAGAGTCAAAACACTCAGCCTGCGGCGCCTGCAAGGTATCAAGGTCAAGTGATCGCTCCACAAGGGAGTCAGAGTTCTCTTAACGTACCTAGACTCCCTCACAGCACTGGTGCTTTGCCTCGAGCACCATCGCCACTACGTGAAGCTCGAGCCAGCTCTATTGATGCAGTAATGAAAGGCCGGCCATCACCTCTACAGAGTGAATTTGTCATTAACCCTCAAATCGAAATACGGGAGCGACATGAATCAGGCGCTTCGAGCCAAAGTCACGACTCCACAGCACCTCGAGATATTGCATACAGCGATTATATCGATCAGCAGCGACATGCAGAGTCTCGCATGTTCGGAGACTCTTATGCAGTGGCAGAAGACGAAATACATGAAGCTCAATCGATCCAACGTGGCGGCGGGGTATATAGTCCGGCTGCGGTCATATCTAATGCTCGAGCGATGCCAGGTGCCGACGCCGTGCGTCCGCAGAGTCAGCCGCGGCCAGTGCCTGCTAATTCGTCTCTCGCTAGGACAGCAGCATATATGACAAGACGTAGTCTCGACGACAAGAATGCTGCTGCAGGGCTCGAAATGAGTCGACCGGGTTCTAGAACGATGGATCGCTACGCGAGCACGGAGCCATCTCATAGTCCCAGACAATCCCATGCGATCCCACACGAATTAGACGGCTCCTTGCAAATGCGTGGTCAGAAGCGGCCTCCAGCCGTGTCGAGAGCCACCTCCTCTAGTCAAGCCTACCAGCAGTTTCCACGAGTTTCGAGCCCAATACACACAACTTATAGTCATGGGACCGGGGCTGAGACGAGTTCTTCCGCAGATCCGTTGGTCGGTCACCCTATTGCGCGCTTCGGTTTCGGGGGCAAGCTCTTAACAACCTTCCCGAAAAGAATACCAAGATTTTCCGCTCAAGGTGTCATGCAACATCAAATTGCAGGACCAGGACCCGTCTCTATTGCGATATCACATGATCTAATCGCAGCCGAAATTTCAGCCGATTTCCCAGGACCACTAGTGCACACGAAAGGTGCCGCAAAACAAAGGAAAGCCGACCTCCAGTTGTGGCTCGCGAAGCGGATACCACCCGGCAATTCGCAGCTTGTTGATGACAAGACGTTACTCTATCGATTACTAATGCTGTTGCTAGAGTACGATGGATCACTAGAATCGTGAGTAGTTCCAGATTTGATTTCTTCAAGTGAGAATCTGACAATCTAGACCGCCGGCCAAGGAACGATTGCTTACTCTCTTGTATCCTGATCTTATCAATATCAAAGCAGAAGATGAGATGGCGAATTTCAAGGTGGTCGCCAGTAACAGCCAGGAGATACCAAGAACAGATTCAGGTCAAGTTCTGACCACTGTGGAACTAACTGACAGTGCTGTCACGCGTTTGTCAGAGCTACTGCTTCGAGGAGATAAACAAGGTGCTCTGAGATATGCTAGCGATGCGAAATTATGGGCTCACGCGTTCGTCATCGCCAGTCGCATATCTCCACAATGCTGGGCTGAAGTCGTGCAAGAATTTGCACTGACTGAACTACAATACTCTACCGAATCTTCGGAAAGCTTGAAGTTCTTGTACCAGAGCTTTGCAGAAGTGAAGGCAGACAAAGGTAACTTCTTCTGTCACTCTGTACCACTTGGGCTGACTTACTTAGTGAATGCAGTGCCTCGATACTCGAGCTACGTATTGCAGAACTGGCGAAAATGTCTTACGATGGTACTCACCAATCGCGTGGCTGGTGATGATCTTGCCATTATTTCTTTAGGCACTGCCTTGCTTGAGTCCAATCGCCCCTATGCGGCGCACTTTTGCTTTCTAGTATGTTCACGACCAGCCATCGGACCGAAAGACGATGGGAAATCGTTCTTGAGTATGGTTGGTCAGCAAGATATAAACGAGACTTCGCCGTTAGATCGCAACGAAGCTATTCTGATGTCTGAGATCTACGAATTCTGCATGACACTAGCACAACCCAAGTTCTTGGGCCTACCGCATCTACTCGCCTTCAAATTACAACGAGCTCATCAATTATCTGATGCTGGTCATGCTGCAACAGCTAAGAGATATTGCGAGGCAATCACGAATGCCTTGAAGGCACTTCCGAAAGGTTCGAATCACCTGCATCATGTCTTGATCGAACAGCTGCGAGATCTTTCTGATCGCATTGATCAGGTCTCCGGGGACGAAAATCCCTCGTGGATAGGTTCCAAAATTGCAAAACCGAGAATGGATATTTGGGGATCCCTCGAGGGCAAGTTCAGCAAGTTTGTCGCAGGCGATTCCGACGAACCTCAAGCCCTTGACGCAAGCTCGAAAGGTCCTTTTGCGAAGCTAGCACAAACACCGGCACTCAGCAGAGTCCAGAGCTTAGTAGATGTCCGAAGCCGTGTTACACAGCCCAACGTCGCCTCCAATGGCGGTTATGAAGGAGAAGCACTACAGCCGGCGTATATTCCACCACAACCCGAAAGAACTTCTTATCCTTATCATGAGACCGATCCTGGTTACAATACTGGAAATGCTACGCGGCCAACCTCTTCGTACTTACCTGTCGGCAATCAGAGTGCTATTGGACAATACACTCCCGCACAAAATCATCAAGCCTCGCCATTTCAACAAGCACCAAGCATGTATGCTCCACAAAATTCAAACCCAAATTTCTCGCAAGGTATGCAGCACACCAACAATGGATATCTGCACCCAAATGTCCATCCCGGGCAGGCATATGCAACGCCGGACAATGCTGCCTTCCAGCAAATGAACACGCCATTCACGAATACCACTTTTGGAGGATCAACTCAATCTGGCCTGCAAATGCCGTATCCTGCGGTCGATACAATGCCAGAGACCCCAGTTCCAAATCAATCGGCCATCAATCCGTATGCCCCGGTTGCTGCCCAGCCATATATTGGTGCACCGTCAGCAGCGACTGGCATCAATCAGCCATATGCCCAGCCTGAGCTCGCGACGAATTTACAAGAACCCATGAGCTCTAATGCAAATGTTCCTGAACCAAAAGGTACAGAGACACAAATTACCAAGGAAGCCAAAGCTGAGGCTGGAACACCGGCCAAACCTGATGCAAAGGCCGAACCGACAGAGGAGAAAAAGTCCGGTTGGCTCGGAGGATGGTTTGGAGGAAAGAAGAAGGAAGCTGCCCCAGCTGCTGATGGTGAAGTCAAGGTACACAAGGCCAAGTTAGGTGAAGGCATGTCATTGGTCTACGATCCAGTCACCAAGAAATGGACGAATCCAAAGGGCGCCATGCCGGAGGACATAAAATCCGCTGCTCCTCCACCACCCATGATGGCCAAGAGAGCCGTGACACCGGCCGTGCAGGAACCAAAGCCTGGTCCTACAAATGGTGACACTCCTCCGACGAGTTCTCCAGCTCCGACTCGTCCTCCTGGCGGTGGTCCTGCACCAGGCACAATCGGACGGAAACTGCCGCAAGCTGAGGATGATTTAGCCGCCATGCTAGGGACTGGACCGCAACCGAGGAGAGCAGTCTCTGGCAGTATGGGTCCACCTGGAGCTGCCGCTGCTGCTGCCGCCGCTACCGGTACAGGCTCAGTTCGAGCCAAAAAGAGCAAGCCCGCGAAACGATATGTCGATGTCTTTCAAGGCGAGGCATAGGTTCGTGCTCGCATTATAGCATTGAGATTGTAGTCTCGTGATGTCCATCAATGTTCAATACGTAAAGGGACTGATTACAGCTGAACATCATCCATGAGCCGTTGCCGTTTGATGCGTGGACTTTCGTGCCAGAGACCTGCCTTGGCAAGTGATTCGTATTGCTTGATTCGCTGCTCACGCACTTTTCCTTGCTGCGGTTCTGCATCCTTGTGTTCATCACGGTGACAAAACTCTGCAAAGCGCCACCCGACGTCACCGGTACACGAGTGGACTCGCCGTGGTCGTAGTGCTTTGATGAATCTCACCAATTCGGGCCACGAAGAGTGTCTGGCAAAAGGAATTACAAGCGTCCTCGGCAGTGCTACACCATCGACAATCAGGGAATCAGAACTACCGTTTTGTGACTCTTGGCCAACCAAAGAAGCTTCTTGTGTGTCTTTGCGTCCTACAGAGAATGTTTTCAGTGACAGTTGCTCACCAAAGTCATCCTCTCCGATGCACGACGTGCCAAATCGGTCTGTGTCATCTACTGATGGTGTGATTGCATTGACAGTCTTGATGTATACTTCCTCGTTCTCGCATGGCCGGTGCGAACAAGGATCAATACTCTCGCACGAATGAAATCTGGTGAGGGACGAATCAGTGGTCAGAATACCATCGGACCCGCGAGCCAGTACTGCACCATGGACATAAGTCTCGTCTGCGATGCTAGCAAACAGCGTCTGACGATACTGGTCGACGTGAACCTTTGCATTGAATGTGCGACCTATGGCAACCCACAAGTCTTCATAACCGAGACACCACGCGTTAAGGTAGAAGCTGGTTGTGGACGGGTACTGAGCTATAGCGCGAACTAATTGTCTGCACCCTTCTGATTTCGTTGGATATTCCTTGCCGTTCACGCGAGCCGAGGTGTCTAGGTAAATGCAATCTAGAACGCACTGACCCGACGTATATGGTGACATCAGTGGATTACTGACGAATGTGTCCAGAAAGGTTGACTCCGCACGAACGTCGCCGGTATATAGGATCCGCGAGGTTGCCGACTCTATGAGAAACATGGTTGCTCCGGGACAGTGATTTGCATCAAAGAGTGTTATTGTCAACTCTTCGTGACCTACAATGAGCTTGGTAGGCACATGGAGCGGAAGCACGCGCAGGATATCCCTACGCTTGCCATTTTGACCCCTCAAATGTCCGTACTTCAATCGCTTGCAATCCACTTCCTCGCGAGCATAGTTGACACGATTATTGCGCTGCTGGATTCGGAGCAGAAGTTGCTTAGTGGCTTGTGAGCAATAGATCAGCGCTCCGCCAAAATCCTTGTTCTCCAAACCTTGTAGGTGGTCAGAATGTACGTGGGACAACAGATATGCCAGTACTACAGGCGCAGATTTCGAGCGTGGCCTGAAATAGTCGATGGCCAGATGAGGGAATTCTGCGAGGTAACCATCAAAGGTTGACATGCCATGACCATCTCAGTCAATTGCAATGCCATTGAGACGCTTCCTCTTCAAGCATGCCGGCATGATCTCGTTCACGGAGTGATTGCAAAAGCATTCCGCGATCATGTCTTCGTACCAACTACAAAGAATGCAAAGTGGCTAGGAGCTTGAATAAAATGACATGATTTAGTATGTTTGTGTAACTGAGTAGTTCTTGTTTGTGCAATCTGAGAATTGCTCTGTCTGTACAGACCACTGATCACTGATCACTGATCAGTACTGATCGCCCCGTGCGCGAGTCGATCCCTCAAGTCCTCAGGCACGTGAGATAGCCAATGCCCAGGTGCTGTTTGCGCGCGCGTGTCTAACAGGTATACCGTAGCCGCATACGAAATCACAGCAGCGATGCGACACCGTATACAAAGATTTGGAAGTGGAACATGCAAATCTACTTATAGGGAAGTGCGCGCACATCTGTTTGTATCACAGATACCACTCAAAGATTGTGATTCCGGTATCATCGTGTAAGAGTGTTGGCTTGGTCAAAGGATAGCTTAAGACCCTGTCAAAGTCATGCTGAAGCTCAAAACATGTGTTGCGCGACAGCTATCAACGAGAATTGTCATATCTCGTAGGACACTGGCAACGGTCCCTTCTGTAATCAATGTCGCTCCGTCTGGTGGTGCAGCGCCAGATATTTCCAGACCAGTCAAACCTGCTTATACGCACTACTTTGATACCTTCCACATTGTCACACGGCTTGAGACGGCAGGCTTTGAGCATGGCCAGGCAGTTGCTACCATGAACGCCATACGCGCACTACTTGTCAGTGCTACTGAAATCACAAAGGCTGAAATGCTGTCACGAGCTGATCTGGAAAATGTAGGCAATGCAATCTGACTGATCACCTGGAAGAGCTGACCGGGACCTTAGCAAACATATTTATTTCGAGCTGCCATGTCGGAATTGCGAACGGAAATCCAGATGATGAGGAAGAATGAGTCCACGCAGCTCAAGTTGGATGCCCTGGCACTTCAACGACAACTGGAGATGATTGATCAAAGGATGCGGGAAGACCTGCAGACGATGCGTACGGAAGTCGAGATGGACGTCGAGATGCGCAGGTCAGCCACCCGCTCTGATTCAAAGGACATTGAATTGCGGATCCAGGAGCTCGACAACAAGTTCATTGTGCGGCTGGGAGATTTGCGGACCGCTATGGAGCGCTACAAATGGGACACCACACGACGTCTGCTACTGGCCTTGGTCGCCATTGCCGTGCTGGGCACGTACATTGTCAATAGGCCGAGGAACAAACCGGTCGATCCTACGGTTGATGACGCACTAGAGCAGGATCAGTTTGGCACCAACGTCCGTCCCGGCAACACGTTCATCAGTCTTGGATAGGCTTGGAACCTCGATAACGCCGTAAAGTGCTTGTAATCTATTGCATCCGTACGTCATCTGCCGGCGTGCGAAGCACTTCATCATTGCTGGGTATGGCATCAACACAAGCCAGCAGCCATCCATCCATCCATCCATCCATCTCGCTCCCGCTCTCGGCCGTCGACAGAATGCTAGACGTAAGAGCCAGAGCAAGTCTGCTCCACTAGATTGCGAGTGAGAGCATATGGGAGGCGGGGTGTGGAGAGATTACATAATGAAGAAGCTGAATGCGGGCGGCGCGATTGGTGGTCGACGTGTAAAGACGTGCTAAGTCGTGATGTCAACCGCGGTCAGGGCGGGGCCGGCGAGCACAGAACTTGTCTGAGCAGCGCATCTCAGCCACTTGCAGTCAGTCTTCTCCCTTGCAAGCAGCTGCCGGTCACCAGAACAGGCTCGCGAACGCAGACTCCCTCACATTCCTCGTCCCCGTCAGGCCTAATTGGTCTCAGATCACCTGCCTTCTTCCTCCTTTGGGTCATCTTGTCTCATGACGACAAGACTTCCCTCGCTCTCTCCTCTCTGGAGCCGGTCTGCCACAGCGTCTCTCCTGGCATTCAGTCTTCTCGTCTAGCGATCCCCCCCGATCTCGATGCTCTGGGAATCGAAAGTATAAGAAGGGAGCACAATCCGCTCTCAGATCTGCTTTCCCTCAACCAATTTACTCAACCCCAAAAAGTCAAGTAAATTAAATCAAACATGTCTGACGGAGGAGATTACAAGCCAACTGAGCACGACGGTCTCAAGAAGGTTTGTCCTCCTTTACTGCTCATACTCACAGGATGACATACTGACTGGTGTGACAGGACGGTACCCCAGACAAGCGAGTCGGAACCGGCGAGTTTGCCCACGGAAAGGTCGACCCACATGAGGCTGGAAAGCAGGGAGGTCAGACCTCATAAGTCTCTTCACCAAGGACCCTTCTCTCTTTCTCACCACGCACCAACACATACATATACATGTACAACCACATACGCTGATGAAAGATGACGAAATTTGATGAATAGTACTTAATGCAACACCATTACAATATCTCTCTTTTGCCTGCTCGTGTGTATGAATGTTCCTCTTGCTCTGTCCCTTCCTGTCCTGTAGACCCATCGATTAGTACGGTCTTGCCGATGTTCGCGTAACGAACGCGCGACAAGGGGAGCAAGACTTGACACTTTCTCTTGCCAAGACAAGATTGAGAATAACTGGTCAAGGAGTATCCAATGATGGTGATTCTTGTTTCATTGATTCCTTGTAATCATACTGTATGGCTGCATATTGTACTGTAGACATGGTACCTTTTCCTCCCCACCAACTCAACTGACTCCACTACCTACCTACCTACCTTTGTCCAGTGGAGATTATTTACCTGCGGAGAGATCCGCGATCTGTGTGATCTACAATATGCATCTGGATCTACATCTCCACTTCAACCGAGTTCTCGACGTGATGATCTTTCCCATAGACCACATCTCGGACTATACACATGCCAACGTCGCAGAAAGACGAATGAGAAAATGTAAAGCAAGTCAAAAGGACAATGTATAATTAAAAGTACTTTATTACAGAAAGAAGGAAAAAGTTTTTCGTACGCTATCCAAGATTTGCAATTGTGCCCAAGCTCTTTTTTGCGTCAAAGTAAAGAAAATCTTGCTATGCGATTTTTGAAAATGTAGAAATTTGTCGTTCTTCAGTCTTTCGCTCTCTCTCTCGTTGCCCCTCATTTTCACACTCAAACATTTGTTTTTTTGCCCTTTCCATCTCGTCAATAAGAGTTTCCGCAATTTAGAATAGTCGTTCGTCATGGGTCGTAGAGTCGGGTGCCTTCCTCGAATAAATACAATGCTGTGCGTCGTCCTTTTTGTAAGACCATCTTCGCACCCTCCGAAAGCCCCTCTTAATTTTCCGGCAGATCCTTCAACCATCCTCCTCTTTCCCAGTCCTCGTGCGTGCCCGCGGAATAGAGGAATTCGCGTCTCTTTGATCCGTCCGTCAGACTCGCGAAGAATTGCTTCAGTCGGACAAAGTTTACGGGCTTCAGTATCCAGCCGTCGAGGCCCGCCTCGATTGCCTCTTCCACCTGCGACTCGAGCAGGGATGCCGAGACGGCAATGATGGGTATGGGCGTTTTCCTGTCGGCATAGCACGTCGATTCCAGCTCCCGGATCTTGCGGGCAGCACCCATGCCGTCCAGCACGGGCATCTGCATGTCCATTAGGATCACATCATAGCCCTTTGTGTCCTTGGCATATTCTTCATAGCACTCCAAGCCGTGGAATGCAAGCTTGATCTTGTGATTGTCAATTTCCAGCCGCTTCTTCAGGATTGAGCGATTGATCGCATCGTCCTCCGCCACAAGGATGTTGAGTGGCACAACCTTCGAAGGCGCTGGAGTGGATGCACTACCGCCAATAGCCATCTTCCGGGCCACCGGCCTTCGCGATGACGGATCAAGCGAGACTTGGGATATGACATTTTTGTCGTACTTTTGTGGTATGGAAACCTCCTGGGAATCCAACTTGACACCTCGCATCGGGACTCGCGTCCGTGTGTTGACCACCTTGTCGGGCAGGTCCGCACCTGTCTTGGACTTCTCATCGAGCGAAGCAAGCTGCGAAGTCATCACTCGATCATCGTGTTCTTGGCTAGCTGATGTCCTTGGTTCGGCAGACGTCTTCACTTCCTCGCCATGCTCTGTCTCTGATTTGTCGCCTTTTTGAGCAGTCTCTTGTGTATGATGGTCGGCTGTGGGAACTTCTCGGGTCCAAGTTTGGCTTTGAAGCGCAGGGGAGCCAGAAGTGACTGATGCATCGACAGAGTCGCTTTTTCGGGAGCGAGCGGCTGCAGCACTGCCCGACACTTCGGAAGCCAGAGGAGTAGCGATCATGGAACTCATGATGTCCTCAATGTTCGACTTGCCTGATGAGTCGCGACGCTCGGTAGTCCTTTGCCGTATCTCTTTGATTTGTTGTCGAAGATTTCCGCCTCGAGAACCAGTCGAATGTGCTCGACTGAGTGATCGTTTCTCAATCGCTTCCACATGCTTCTCGTCTGTAGGCCAAGTCCTTTCGCCTGTCACTGCATCAATATCTACCTCACTGGTCACGTCACTGACATCGCTGACTTGTGATGCTTCATCATTGTGTAAGGAAGAACGGGGCGCGAAAGAAGTCTTGGGTGCTGGCTTTGGAATTGATGGCTTGGAATCGGCGCGTGAGCCATTCAGTCCTGGATGCTGACTCGTCTTTGCAGTTGTAGTCGAGCCTTGAGACGATGCAAGGCTTTGCTTGCGGAGTTGTTCATCGGCAATGACGAAATCAAAGATGAAGGTGAAAGTCGACCCTCGACCTATCTTACTCGTCGCTTTGAGCTGCCCGTTCATGTTTCGCACCACACGCGCGACGATCGCCAAACCCAGACCCGTACCAGTTTTTTCTTTATTGCTTCCTGCCTGCGATTCGGGCATGTCAGGGATTTCTACAAGCTCGAAATTGGAGAATATTGCATCCAAGCGTTCTTCAGAGATACCGCAGCCGGTGTCTTTAACAATAATGGCCACCTGCACGGACTCCCCGTCATATCCCAGAGCCTTAGTTTGCACGGTCACAGATCCCTCAGTAGTATATTTGAGAGCATTGGCAGTGACATTACCAATTACTTGCCGGATTTTTGCTTGATCTCCTAGGACTCTTCTAGGCAAGTCCGGATCCTCGTCCAAAGTAAAATCTACCTCGGCGCGCGTAGCTTGACTCTGATACATAGACACTGCTTCCCTGACGGTAGAAATGAGGTCGAAAGGCTCGCTGCGAAACAGATCATGCCCCTGTTCGCTTTTAGTGAGGTCGAGCAGATCGTTGATAACATAAACCAGACTCTGTGATGCAGTATGAGACTTTTCCAGGTTCTCCCTGGTCTCGGGAGGCAAGTCACCCTCCAAGGCAATTTCGAGATAATTTATCACCGCGTTGAGGGGCGTGCGGACTTCATGGCCTGCGTTATTAAGAAGGAGTGAGGCCAGCTTTGAGGTCTGCATGACCTGTTGCTTTTCTCTCCAAACCTCGATGAACTTACCATACACCAAGCACAAGACAGCAGCGGTCTCGACTTGCTCCTCGGCCCACTCTTTACACCTGCCGACTACGCTTTCACTCCACACCTTGAAGCTTTGCCGCGGAAGCAGGATACTGCCCTTGCCGGCATTTTTTTCTAGCACTTTTTCGTAAGGGTTGCCCGCCCAGTGGACTTTACGCAAATGACCTCTTCTGAAGAAGAGCAAGAAGTCCTCACCAGATCGACTCAGTGGAATATAAAGGACGCCGGCGATTGTCTTGAAGCCAGGGCCGTACTCAAGATCAGGGAAATCTGCTCGCAAATCACTGGACGGCGTGATCGTTTCAAATCGCTTGGTTCTGAAATATTCTCGAAGTGCTAAAGCCTCCTGAGAGTTTTCCATCGGCCCAAGAAACTTGCCCTCGTCACCTATGGAAAGCATGCCAATGTCTGCGTCAAAGAGACCCAATAAGTCCTCGGCCTTGGACACAATATAACCAGAGGGATTTCTCTCATTTGGTGTATGAATAATTTTCCTGGCTGTCAACCGTGCAGCATATGAGAGTCGTTCGATATTGTGGCTGATTTGTTCTCCCATGAGGCGACAAAGCTTGCGTACTAGAAACGAGCATCGTAATGCGGTATCGCCATATGAGTGACAAGCGATCAAGCCCCATAATTCTCCAAAGGCAGTGATGGAGATGGACATCGAGGAACGCACACCCATATTTGCAAGATATTTTAGATGAATCGGACTCATTGCGCGCAAGAAGCAATGTGTCATGTCAAGGGGCGTTGCCAAAGCGTCCTCGTTACGGCAGACCAGTCTAGCTGTAGGTTGATCCCTGTCGTATAGCGTTCGCACCTTGTTGAGCTTGTAAAGCGCTCTGGCCTGTTCGGGAATGTCGGTGGCAGGAAATGAGAGTCCTCGGAAAAGATCCTTCGTTGCAGACCAATCGACAAGTTCTGCCACGACCTGACCGTTCCACTGCTCGTCAAATTGGTAAATCATTACCCGATGGAATGCGGTAATCTCCTTCACGATCCCAGCGACGATCTTCAGGAATTCTTGCAAGTCGCTTGCATCACTCAGTTGATTATTGATTTGCGACAAGAGAGAGAATATTTCCATCGTGCCGTCCTCGTTACCGCTTAAGACAGATCGCTTGACTCGTCTCAGTGGCTTAGAACTAGAGACTGTAGATTCCAGGAGATCTTCTTCCGAGAAGGCGTCAAATCCATCCCCTTCCATACCAGCCTTTTCGGCCATTGAGAGGCCTCGTTCAGGTGTCTGGTCCGGCCGACTCGTTTCGGGAGACTCGGCTTGTGTCTTGACAAGGCGTAAAGGATGTTTGTTGTCATTGTGTAGCTCAAACTCAAAAAGTATCAGATCGCCATTAGCAATTGTGCGATGTATGGCTGTCCAACACTTCCAAAGTGGCAGAGAAGTGTTTTCCTGGTAGCCACTCAATAAGAAGACCTCGGGCGAAACATTTGCCTCCGCATCATAATATGAGGTATTTTCGTTGTTGATGGCAAACTCGGACGAATTTGATTCCTCCAGAAAGTCCAATTGATCTTGCAGGGTCGTGCGCTCCTTTTCCGGTAATATGCTTGTGAACTTAGTCAATCCAAAAAGATATTTGGGAGATAGTCCCAAAATGTCGTATGAATTCTATGTAAGATGTCAGCATGAGACCGCAACAATAGGGCAGCACAATTCGTACCTCGGAGACATGGACTACTTCGAAGTCGTCACCGACCGGACGGACGGTAATCAAAACGCCAAAGCTCTGAATTGCACCTGGGATGTGAATGGGCTCATCCTCACAAGCTTGAACTTTGTTGTCATCGAGTCCCGTGAGTACCTGATGCGTCCCGTCTTCATTTATTCGATGCTCAAAACGTTGCGTGCGATGTTCAAATTCCTCCTCAACCTCGGCTTCCACGG
Organism: Taphrina flavorubra JCM 22207; assembly: GCA_000836175.1. Lineage (NCBI taxonomy): Eukaryota > Fungi > Ascomycota > Taphrinomycetes > Taphrinales > Taphrinaceae > Taphrina > Taphrina flavorubra. Next base: position 247,369 of record DF819233.1, on the reverse strand, counting down.
GTTGTGTGGATGCAATATCATGCACTTTCTCTGTGCCTTGATTGTCCTTCACGCGATCCAACTGCTTGAAGTTCGTGAGCACTGGTTGCACACTGGGATCATCTGATGGTTGGCTAGATTGTGCTGTACTCTGTAATCCCCGCGAGTCATCTGAGCTTTCGTCCTGATTGGCAGAACTGAGCTCGTCGCCCTTTTCCTCTCGTGGCGAAAGCGGGTTTGAGACTGAGTCGATTTCCTGGCGTAATGTCATTGGGGAATCAATATGTTCGGTCTGTGGTGAGTCCGCGAAAGGATCATTTCTCTTGCCATAAACTTTATTGAAAGGATTGTCGACCACGAGGTGCGGCGACTTTACGAGTGTCCGTGCAGGAAAGATCCTTTCGGCAGTCTTGTCGGTATAATTGGACCCGTGAGCGCTGTCACCCATCTCGTTGTAGCCACAACAGATGGACGACTTGATGGAAGACTGCGATGCTGACCAAATCAAAAGAGGCGCAGGGATGCTCTATCGCGGAACTTTGAGCGATGATTTCCAATCACGTCGTCAGGTCATCGTGAGCGAGGAAGACGGACCAGATCAAGACGCGTCTACTGCTGGAATAGAGTAGAAGACAAAGCGCGTAGGCACTCTTGTACATGAGAGAGAGAGGGAGACTCAGATGTGTGGGAAAGATGCGATGCATCGACAGCAGCCCAGCATGTGTGTTTGTGCGAGCAGGGCAGCATTCTCGTGGGAGGGCCACACAAGATTCCCGCCGGCCGCAGATTCCATGCATGCATGTAGAGAGCAAGCAAAACCTCAAATGGGAACCTCCAGGGCTTCAAGGTTGGAATTGATGCATGCGGGTAGACGGGCCGGCAAAGCGGGAACTTCCTCAAGGTGGCCACCTGGTGTTCGACTCTCCCTGGGGAAAACTCTTACTTCCGTAACAGCAGAACCCTGCAAAGCCGCCTATGTTTGGCGGAGCTCTTCTCTTCTATCTTCCAGGTTTGCTCGATCGATCGATTCATCCATGGATGCAGGTGGATTCCAGATGTGGATAACGCATCCGACGTCCAATCAAATTCCGTAAACGCCACTTCCGACTTGGACTTCAACATCCATCTACTTTCAAGGTTAGCTGAAAGAAGCCACGGAGCTTTGTACCTCGATCGATTCTAGAGAGCTACACTGCCTCTCTTTACTGCCGAGAGCTCACGACGAATACAAGACAGCGCAGCTGCAGGGCACGCGGATAATGAGTTTAAGACGACTTGAAAACCTGCACAATTGCTATGATCTCAAACGTCAGGCTAGCGATAGCTATAGCGGAACACACGGACAGCACTGCAGCTGCTCTATAGCCGTCCTGGTGTGTGTGCATACATCACCTTGAGTATGCAATCATGTAGAATTCTTTGACTCTACTTTAGTAGGTGTGATCGCTCTTTACAAGTGAAGTATCCGGCAGACGCATCGGAGGATACAATTCATGCATCGTCTGCTCACAATCGTAATGCACTGGCATGCAGGTGGTTACCTAGCTATAGCTATAGGTAAACAGGTAGCTCGCATGCACTGATCAATCACGCTTCCTGATCACTGAAGCTCAGCACTAGGTACTGAGGCTGTGTAGCAGTCTTAGGTCTGGTCTCTCGCCCTTTCTACGTTCTTCCCATCGTGCGGTTATCGTCACGGCAATGTGACAGGCAAGTAGCTCTAGCTAGTACGTCGCAGGCATACGAGCACTCACAGGTCTCCTCGCGAAGCAGTCATGGTTCCACTGATGCGTCCTTCTTGACCACTCGAACACGGCAAGATGAGCTACAGAAAGGATCTCAAATTGGCCAATGCTGAATTTGATCGAGTCTGGACGAAGTACATGCTACCAACACATCATTCGAGGCCTGAGCTGAAACATCACGTGAGAGTGTTTGATCGTCTGGCTCAAAGTTTGGGACTGAATGTTCTGGAGCCAATCTGCATTGACCAGACGGATCAGCATGTATGGGTGATGTAGAATCATTGCAAAATCCTGACCTGACTCAGTCACAGGCTTCTACACCCGACCAACAGCATTGTGCAGCATTGACAGAATGTGACGCGACTCCTGCTATCGAGCACAGTCTCGAGACTCAGGAGAAGAGACACTGTCCGGAACACCTCGAGCGTGAATCTGGAAAACGAACTCGAGGGCTCGTATAAGCAAGATTGTCCTTGCAGTGGCAGACAGATTCATTATGCTAGATGGTGACAAGTCTCTCGACAGAGTGCTGTCTCGATGAACGCACATACGCATCAAATGGTACCTTGGACCGCACACGAGCTCACTCTGCTCATCTGCCACACTACTTGATCGATAGTCCTCCATCTAGCACGATCCTACGACGTCAGTACGAACAGCGACAACTTGACAAGAGTCTCACGTCTGCCCAGTCATAGATTGTGATGTGGCGAGTAAGAGGTATGCCTCAGCACAGTCGTCCAGCGTGGCCGTCTACGAACGTCAGTGAACAATTAAAAGTGCTCTTGCTCTTGTTACTAACCATTTTCAGGGGCAGGGATGCTTTGTGCGCATCTATCCTTTCTCTTCCGAATTGCTGTGTGGCCCAGTCAGTTTCCAAAAGTCCGGGAGCCACGGTATTGACACGGCATTTTGGTCCTTGATGTAGAGCCAGACCTTTCGCCAATGCCTGTGCCGCATGCTTCGTGACGGAATATGCCAGTGCTGATCCACTCTGTTTGATACCTGCTACGGAAGTTGTCATGATCATGTTACCGCCCTCCTTGTTTTCATTGAAGTGAGGTTTCGCCGCCTTGAAGAGATAGAGATGCGCCTTGACATTGATGGCGAAAGTTTTGTCCCACTCCTCCTCCGACAAGGCATCCAGATCAGCCCAGTCCGCAAATTTTGTCCACCCGGCATTCGAGACGACACAATCGATCCCACCCAGTTGAGCGACCGTCTGAGCCACTAGATCAGCGCAGACACCAGACCTGGCCACGTCGCCTTGCAATAAGACGATCTTCGCACTTGGAAAGTCCGCCAACAAGGAATCCCGTAGCGCAGTGGCACGGTCGCGCGAGGAAGCATAGTTGATGGCCACACGCGCTCCTTCGGCGATAAACTTGCGGGCCACGGCGGCACCCACGCCCGCACTACCGCCAGTAATCAGGATACACTTGTCCTGTAATCGCATCTCCAAAGCCCTTCCCCTTCGTTTCCTGTCGAGAAAGAATTCCTGCCGACAGACACTTTAATTGTACAACGAAAGATTGTCGATCGGAAAGTCGTGTATAGGTATGCTTGAGAATGCTGCCCTCATGGGAAACCTATTCATGGACATCATTTCCAAGGTTCCGGCTTCCGCGGGGTAATTGTGGAGCCCGTGGCTCTGGATCACCTGGGCACTTGTCCTGCTCCGTGGCTTTCAAGCACAATCATAATACAACGACAACAGACTATTGATAGATAGGTCGTCAAACATGAATCAAAAAGAGATTCCAAATGTCATAGTTCTAGCAAAGTCCATGTTTTACATGATGGACTTGCAAGATGACGAGGGGGCCCTGATTGTGATCACTATGCTTCGCTATGTGTACCGCTCATGTGCTTGCGCCTAACGATATAAAATTGTGATGTGTTGATGCCGTGTTTTGGCCCTGGCTTTTCTTTTCTGAGTTGGGAGTGATTGGAAGAACGAGCATTACTTTGGGCCAATGAGTTCCGATATGCGGGCCGAGAGGGTATTGAAGGCGACGGGCTTGCTGAGGTAACTCGTGAAGCCCGCCAGTTTGCAGCGATCCGCGACATCGCTCATGACATTGGCCGAGAGGGCAATGATTGGCATTGGACTCCGACTCGTTTTGCGCTCCGTTTCTCGGATCCTGGCACACGCTTGGTACCCGTCGAGGTTCGGCATGTGAAGGTCCATAAGGATAATATTGTATAGTGTAGGGTTTGCGTCATAGAGCTTGAGACACTGTTCGCCATCGTCAGCTGTGTCGACATCGAGTCCGGCTTTCTTGCAATACTTGGTCATGACTTTTTGATTGACCGGATTGTCTTCGACGAGGAGGACCCTGTACCCCTTGTTGCCCACGTCTTCATGCATGGTGTTGAAGACATTCTTTTGCGTTTGTACCACTTGCTGGGCGGTCTGTCTTCTGGTATCGGTGCTCTCGTTACGTTCGCTTGAGGGATCAAAGTATTTGCTAAGCTTAGAGGGCTTGACGACTTTGTAAACAAAGAACACCTGAGCGAGGACTACAGGAGGCACACAGCTCGCGGCTTTTTCGAGTAATTGGTTTCTGGCCATCGGTGTGGAGATGATGATAACTTTGGTGTTTTTGTATTCGGGATGTCTTGCGATCAGACGGATCAGATCGAGTTGTGGCTCTAATTCGATCCAATTGACCACAATGTGAGTGAAAGCATTGCCGCTTGGGTGTTCAATCTCACGATAGGACGATTGGAAATTATCGCTTGTAACGATCGTGGACTGCACGCCGCGGGGAATGACGACTCTGATATGATGATTGAGCGCAACGATTGACCAAGAAGAATGTGATAACACTAAAACGTCGAAAGCGGGCAATGTTACATTAGTGGGAGTCGTGGTGGCCAGACTTCGCTCCAAGGTGTTTCGCATCTCTCTTTCCTGCATAGTTCCACCAGAAGGCACACGGAACCTGGCTGTAAAGGTGAAGGTGCTGCCAACACCTTTCGTGCTAGAGCAAGTGATATCGCCACCATGCAATTCCGCAAGTTGCTTCGAGATGACCAAGCCTAGTCCAGTACCTCCGTGCTTGCGAGTGAGTGAACCATCAACTTGCGAGAATGGTTTGAAAAGGACACTGCCTTCCTCTTCGTTGAAGCCTGGTCCCGAGTCGATGGTCTCCCAGCCCAGAACAACTTCGTCTGCATCTAAGCCAGGCACTGCCTTTACGAAACATCGTGTGAAGATTTCGCCTTCAGTGGTAAATTTGATGGCGTTTCCAACAATGTTCAACAAGACTTGACGCAGGCGGATTCGATCTCCGACAACCATTTCCGGGACGTCCTCCTCAACCACGTAATTGAGCTCGAGCTGTTTCGCCATTGCCAATGTGCTGAGAAGTTCGTTTGCGTCCTCGACGAGGTTGCGTATCGGAAAGGACTCCTTGATTAGTTTCATCATACCAGCCTCTACTTTACTAAGATCAAGAATGTCGTTGATGACAGCGAGCAATGCCTCAGACGATTGTTGCACTGTGTGGGCATAATCGAGTTGTTCCGGAGTGAGATTTGTGTCAAGAAGAAAATTAATCATACCTGTAATGCCAATCAAAGGTGTCCTGATCTCATGCGACATGTTGGACAAGAAACGTGTCTTTGACTCCATATTCTTGTACGCTGCATCCTTTGCATCTTGTAACCGTTGCTCCAGGATTTTATGGTCGTTGATATCCGTGCATGTCCCGAGCCAAACTTCTTCCTCTGCAAGCTTTTCGATGCAAATACATTTCACTAGGTGCCACTTGTAGACTCCATCGTGTCTCTGGAGACGAATCTCGCTCGTCAGACTTTCGTCCGGCTGTAACTGACCACATACTGGTAAGAAACAATTTTGACGATCAGCCGGATGAATTTGTGAAAAGAAGCCGTAATTCTGTGTCTCTTCAATTGTTTTACCGGAAAACTTGAGCCACTGAGTATTCGCATAGGTGATTCCATTCTTGGAGGATGCAGCAAAGACAATTTGAGGACTGGCTTCAGCCAACGAACGATACTTATTCTCCGATGCTTCGGTCTCTTTTTGTCGAGAAGCGTCGTGCTCCGCCATTTTCTGATCGTGAACGTCCATCATGGTACCGAACCAGTGAACAACACCACCCTGCGAGTCTCGTAGTGGAACCGCGCGCGCCATAAACCACCTATAAGAATTGTCAAACCTTCTTATCCGAGTTTGCCGAGCAAAGCCCTCGCCCTTAGATATGGCATTCTGCCATGCTTCTGCGAAGAGGCTCTGCTCGCCAGGATGCAAACATGACCATTGGTCTTTCATGAATTCGTCCGCGGTCTTGCCCGAATATGCCAAGGTCCTTTCATTGACCCAGGTAATGCGACCATTTATAGGTGAAGCAGTCATGACGCAAACGGGGATGGCATCAACAATCACACGCATCAGCCGTGGACTAGGTTGTGGGAGGGAATCCTGAACAGTCTTTTCCTTCTTGACAAGCTGATCTCCACCAGAGGAATGGAAGCTCGTCGCGAGGCTAGCGCCAAAAGAATGCAGTAGAATTCTTGATCGACTTTCAGCAGTACGACGTCGCGAACGTGGACTGGTGCGAGACGAACCAGCATGTGCATCGGACGAACGTCGGCTACCCTGTCGGCCATATACTGGTGCACTAGGGGTGCGGCGATGCTCAAGCACCGGACGATCCAGAATATCCTTAGCAACCATAGTCGCCGATCGTGTCGAGGCTGAACGCTGTAGAGAACTTCTCGGGCTCAGCATTGCCCCAGACACATTTGACAAGCTCTCTTCAGATTGACCACGTCTGAGTAAGCTGTTTCTCGAAAAGTAGCCGTTGTCAGCTCCAGAATGATTACTCGATGGTGTCCCTGCTGCGACTTCTAGTGACTCCCGAGTTGAGCCGGATTGTGAACCCACTGTAGAGGAACCTGTATCTGCACTGACCGGCGAGTGCCACCCTTCTATTTGAGGGGTGTATGCAAGCTGATGTAGAATATTCGAGTGACTTAGAGCTTGCGAAAGTGTTGTCGCAACAAACGGAGCAAAAGTGGTTAGATTTGATATGAGATTCGCAGGATACGGCACAACTTCAGACATGAAGCTCAGAATCGCGATGGGTACCTGTCCCTTCGCTGACTTGTGCCCCGAAATCGCCATCTGCTTTGCAGTTGATGGGTGTACCAGTGGAATGTGGATGACTGAACAAGCCCCTTCCATGCCAATGGCTGCAAAGAGATCTTTCTCTCCATAAGGTGTGTGCTCGTCCTCATCACTTGGAGAGAATGTCGACTCGTCCACCATAGGTAGATTGCTCGTCGTATCAAAGAAAGGATTCTTCGTCGCATCGCTCAAGATTGCTGGAGATGGTGCCGGTGACTGACTCCACGGGCTTGTAATTGGTTGCTCATAGTCCTCATACTGACTCTGGGGTCTGAGCAAGCCATGACCATTGCCACTCTTGGCGACTTGCTTTGCCAGTGATTGTTCTGGTTCAGCTATCATTTCTTCTTCAAATGGATTCCTCAGCTTTTGTTGCTGAACTTTCTTGAGGCTTGGAGTACTGATGGATTTGAGATCAGTCCCGCCAGGGGTCTTATCTGATACCTCGACTCGCCCAAGGACATCAGAGAACTCTCTGCTAAGCAGCACCAGCCGACCTTGTCGTTCAATGACACGATGTACACCAGAATTGTCAATCAAGGGTTGCTCCTCATGGTCGAGCCTCTGCATCGTGTTGAAGACCACACCTAAATTTTCGTCCTTGGGTCCAGCGCAGGTATTCGAACTGCTGCGTCGAGTACTGTGACCAGAGCTTGCTTCATTGAAATCTTCCATGGTTTCCCACTCATCGCTGTGGTCTGAAGAACCAGTATAGGAGGTCTTGCGAGAATTGTGTGGCCTCACGAGATGGTCTTGTCCTTTGTGATTCCATACCGCCTTCAGTCCCCATGGTGTATTTGTCACATCGGTCAGGTCATTCGGGACGGTCAACGTGATTCGTGTGGCTCGATAATGGTTGGAGAATATCTCAACAATATTATTCCAAAAGTTGGTGATGCCCACATCTGAAGATAGCACCAAGGTCAAGTCATAGATACTTGGGGTAGGAAAGACGAATTCGAGGTTGGCGAAATAGGCAGGGGTCGTATCTTGTCGAAATGGATCTCGTTCTGCAGGCGTCGAGGTGGTCGATCCCAGTCGTGGTGTCGAGTGATTCGGAAAATAAGAGGTGCGGCCAGCGACAGTGCCAGAAGAAGAAGAACTGATGCTCGACTGCAATGCTGAGTCAGGCGTTCCTCCACTCGAGCGAGGACTCGTGGCAGAGAACGAGTTGCTGAGCTTCGATCTGTTTGGTCCACGCTGAGCCTTGTAGACAGCCTAACGAGTCAGATACACCTAGTCATAGCTGTACGTGTAAGAAGAGCGTACCGCGCGCAGCTCGTCTATAGACATCTGACTGTTGCTCATAGGATACTCATTCCCGCCTCAGTACTGTAGATTGACTTGCGATTCAGAGCAATCTCACTGTACGCTCAGAGATTGCAGTCCAGTAGTGCTGGTCCCAAAGATTTCGCGCTCACGCCTGGATCAGCCAAGATCAGACTCGCATAGCGAAGATGTTCGGAGGTATATTCTTAAGGAGTGTCAGGTCACCACTGGTCGCTGTTTGATTGACGATTGACTTTGGACAGTAGTAACAGAGACCGTGGTGCCGCTGTGTCTACGTTTGTCCTTCGAACTCTGTAAAGTATGGGAGTGGTTTGGCTGCCTGCCAGTGGAGTTGCGGTTTCAGAACGTCCCGTGCCCGCGTGAAAACGGAGGCTGCAGCGGCGTGCCCGCGTGCTTGGGAAAGTGAGGAGCCGCGTTCTCAATTCGCATTCGAAAGGAGTCTGGCGCTCGTATTTCTACAGAATTGATAGTGAGACATCTCTCGGATAATCTAGCTTGCTATAGCTACCTATAGCTGCTATCGTACCCAGCACTCGTCGGTAAGTGGACGCAAGTTATACAAGAGTGTCCAGATGCTTTACATTTAGCGTAACACTGCCTCATCCTTATATCGCATTACAGAGAGCACTTTAAGGAGCACTTGATCAGCCAGATAGACATTATACACAGACGTGAAGGCCAGCCAGCACCCTCGAGCTCTCATGATGAAGTATGTACACATTACCATGGCTCATAACAAGACAAACCATTTATATGTAACGCGGAGGAGGCTGTCCAATGCTTGTACGTCGTGTCAAGATCTGTCCGAGCGCTTGCGCTCACTGTAATGACCACGCTTCTGTCTTGGATCAGCTTGATCGTGATTCTTATGGGTCTTTGCTGAGTCTCGTCTCCGAACTTTATCTGCATGATATCGATCAGGCTGCACCGGCTCGAGCTCAGATGCAGTGACTCTGTTTGCACGCATCTCCTCTTCCTTCCTTGCAGCTTTCTTCCGTGCTAAGAAACGTTGCATGTCCTGTAAGGGATCTTGAGATGTTTTGATCTTTTCCACCTTCCGTGAGTGTTTGTTTGTCGAGCTTTGTTGCTCCGAGTCTCCTGTCTGAGCATACCACAAAGGTTTTGCCAGCGTGGAAAAGGTGTCTTGTGTAGTTTTGCTCGCCGCACGATCAAGCTCTGCGACGAAGTCTGACTTTGGCAATGATTCATGCTGCTGTCCTATACTGTCGATATGTCTGTCCACAAGAGCTATGTCGTTCTCGCGCCTCCTCTTCTTGGGTCGAGCATCAGCATCCGATCTAGTCCTTCCTGAGGCATGTTCAAGAGCTACGCTTGTAGTATTCTCAGATGGGTCACCCGCGCGCAAGCACTCCAGCCGTTTTTGCGATTGGTCCTGGAGCGCTTGTGTTTCGAGGGCCTTCAATCTTGCCGCCTCCTTGGCTTCATCTTGCTTCACTCTCTCAATGTTGTCCTTGGAATAGACATGCCAGCTCTTATGTTGTAACAACTTGATTGGCATTGATAACACCCTTTCAAATTTGGTTGTCCAATTTCGGCAGGGAATGAAAGAATGTTATGTAGTTGGTACCGACGGAAGGAGGACTATTCTGTGCCTCTCAGAAGCGTCTCACTGCGGCTGAGTAGCTCTTGACGGTACAATTACAACAAGCGCTCTATATATTCCCTTTGTCTCATGTCGTGATCAGTCAATCAGTGGTGTGGCGTTCACACTCAATCATAGCATAGTGCCGTTTCAAAGCATACCTACAGTACCGTACCAAAAGTATTTGCGATTTCACGTGGTGATTGTGCTGTGCGAAACGTCAAGACTTCTGGTACGGGAGTATAAGTAGACACATGTACAAGGGCTTCGGGGTGAAGCTTAAGGACTAGGCATGTCAAATAAGAATGTATGGGATTCACACGATCACAAGCATACGCATGTGAATCAGAACACAACTACTATTGGTCTTTCTTCTCCTCTGCAACTTCTGCAGCCTCCTCCGTAACCTGACCAAATTCATTGACTCGTGTTTTGTCAACCTTGTAGACTATCGACGTCAGAACATCATGCAGATTGAAAGCATGGTTACTTACTAAAAGCCTGGTATATGAAGATAACAAAAACGACATCGTCTCTGAATGCTGCTATCCTCGATAGGATTGGTTGTTTAATGATGAAAGCAAAGAAGTCATCAACCTAATTGAGTCAGCCGTGGTTATTGCAATTTCAGGTCGCGACAACTGACAATTGTATTGAGGAACTTGTAGCCAAGAGCTCTCGTTGACATGTGTGCTACTGATTTGAGTTTGTAATTGATCCACAGAGAGGGCACCATCGTGAGAAATCCCCAGAAATAAACAAATGACACCAAGGTAGTAACAATGAAGGACCACCAGCCTTTGTGCTCGTCGTAAATTACAGAGTAGAGAGAGTACAGCACGAGCAATGGTGCGGACGCATACGCCAAGTATTTGGTGGCCACCGCATCATAATCCTTGGTTGCTTTCTCAGTCGCATTCAATTGGTGCTTGTCCTCGAACTTGATCCTATACGGAATAACACTAGAGACCGGCACAAGTCTGACGTTGACAGATTTAGTGATCTTCCATGCCTCGACGACGATACCGAATCCTTGCCCAATGAGTATGACCCACGAGGCGTTCTCCTGATTGTCAAGCAAGTATAAAAGAATGATCGTTTGCATAATGACATTCATGATGATTGAATTCACAGAAACGCCAGTGTTGTCCTTCTTTGATCGGAAATGGACGATATCATTCTTGAATGCCAATAGCTCAAACAAGGAGTGCAGACAAGAAACGGCAAACTGACAAATTAGTAATTGATTATACATCAGCACGAGAGAATTTACAGTCGTTCCCAAAAGCCAGACATTGGTCTCAATGAATATCCGCTTGAATTCCTCAAATTCAGCTCCAGAGCCTCCAAGACCTTGCGATTGTTGCTTCACAGCCTGATCGAGCGAATTCATGATTTGCATTTTCATCATGCTGACTTGCTGCAACTCGAAATTGAATGGCACTGTAGTCACGGATTCGTTGATAGGAGACATGTGATCTTTGAGCATCCAGAAAGAATTTTCGTAAACAATCGGCAGGTAGTAGCCGTCCTGCCCGGAAGGATCACGGGTATTCGTGGGCTCCATAGCTATGAAAGGTCGTATCACAGGATGAATCGAGTCGAAGGGAATGATACCTGCATCACCAACGACGGCTATGGTGAAGTTTGTGTGGTAGAACGATATGATATCTTCGGGCGGTCGATTTGCGGCAGTACCATTTTCAGTTGTGCCGCCAATCAGTCTTTTCACTGTACTGTCCTTGCGCCGTGGCATGTATCTGGTGAGCAAGTGCGTAGAGGAGATAGCAAGATCCCCAGGGAGATCTGGTTCGCCAGGCATTGGCGCATGGCCAGGACTCTTGCGCGTATAAACATGGGCGTATAACGATCCGTTGTTGAGCACATCTGGAGAAAATGTTATACTTTTATGCACTTTGCGCACATCTGACCAGTCTCCTGTGCGTATTTGCTTTTCGCTGATGAAGGGAGCATGTCCAGCAGGCCGAAAGTACCGATCCTCAGAAAGGTAGACCTCAATATCTATGGTCGATGGTGCCGTCCATAGCGGAATAATGTTCCTTGGATTGACGGTGTAGTCGTGCTCGTGAGACGGATCAGTAGCTGTATCCAGATCTTGCACAGTCGAGGCTCCTTTTACAGCCTCAGGTTTTGCTACATCAGGCTTCAAGGGTGCCTTGATGTAATTGCCGGCATACTTGAACACTGTTTGCAGGATGAGTGCGATTGCTATTGACCTGATAATCTTATGCGCTATAGCCCCGATACCTGCGGTATGTTCTGGAGCATCGATAGGCCCAGCTGGTGCCGAGTCGGCATTAGCCATACGCTGTGCAGAGCTCATCTACAGCAAGAGGCTCGTTGACCGGAATGACTGATCGTAGTTGTGCAATGACTTAATAGCAAATTCAGTGGTCCCACAAAATGCTGATCGCAAGCGAACAACACTAATCGAATGTCATCGAGCGCTGATGATGAAAAGGATGCTTATCGGAGGATTGTCAGATAGTCAATATTAATGGTCACTATACAAGTACTAAAATACACTAGAAAATCAGAATTGATCATTCAGATCAACGCACACAGAGCGCTCAACTTTCGGTTTTGTGTCGGCGCTCCCTCCACACTTCCCTCCTGCACGTACATCGCGACAACATCAGGACTACAACTGTCCGGCTCGGTATTGACTACTGCCATATATCGCTACTATCTAGAGCCAGGTTCCTCTCCAGTCACAGTCCAGTATGTCCACTACTGCACGCCGTAGATTGATGCGCGACTTCAAGGCAAGTACTCATCGAACGCCTCCATTCACCACTTGCTGACGCCCGTAGCGCATGCAACAAGACCCGCCCGCCGGTGTGTCTGCCTCGCCCGTCGCTGACAATGTCATGTTCTGGAATGCAGTCATCATTGGGCCAAGCGAGACGCCGTTCGAGGATGGCACATTCAAGCTGATCATGCAATTCGACGAGCAATACCCAAACAAAGCACCAACGGTCAAATTCATCTCGAAAATGGTTCGTCATAAGAACTATGGACATATCTGCATTTCCATACTAATCGAATAGTTTCATCCAAACGTCTATACATCTGGCGACTTGTGTCTCGACATTTTGCAGAACCGGTGGTCACCGACCTACGATGTGGCGGCAATTTTGACGTCTGTTCAGTCACTCTTGAACGATCCAAATGTCAATTCTCCCGCCAATGCAGAGGCGGCCAATTTGCACAGGGACGATAAGAAGGCATACATTAGGAGAGTGAAGGAGACGGTCGAGTCCAGTTGGGAGTGACGCACTGCCTACACGGGGTGCAAAATTTCTCGACAGGTAACAACGATACGGCGCATCGAAAGAAAAACACACACGCAATTCCAATATATACAGCGGTCAAGTGACAGAATACACGTGGCAGTAATAAGCAGCGATCCGCATATTCCTATTATATCTATACAAGAGTACATACGCGCGTGGAGGGGCAACTACCATGGCTAGGCAAGCGGCACAAATAGATCAGCATTTTCTTTGTTTTCTTTCGTAGAGCTTGCAAAGCGTACCATATTCGAGCGTATTCGGAAATATTTGTTATAGAAAATTTCCCCATCCTATCATCGGCATGCATATATGATTGTCTGTTTTGTTGCCATCTGTCCGCGGCTATTGATGGAAGGAAGATCTTTCCTTGCCATATCGCCGCAGCACACAAGGAGATTTTCCATACGTTTCAAACAAAGTAAATCAATTTGCAGATCAGCTGAAGAATGTCGCCGAAAGTACATGCATGTTTGTCCACAGGAATGGTGTTTTTTTTTTTTTTTTCTTGCTGTGCATGTGTGATGTTGTTATACAAATAAGTGCCTCTGACCATCCGGAAGTCCGTATCCACGACTAAAGCACACAGAAAAGACAACGAGTCATCGTACAGAGAATTCAAAGCGGAATCGGATCTGTCTCGCCCAGCCTACCTCAAAACCACGACATCTCTCTTCGAAAACCTTTTCAGAGGCAAAGGTTGGAAAAAATGTGGTTGATTGTCTCCATCATCGTCGTCTTGGTTCTACTATTTCTCGCACGAGTCGTCTCATCCACCATTCGTATCGTACGTACCCAAAAGGCACGCGCCAAGGGTCCCGCCAAATCGACACTAGCATCGACACCGACACCGGCACCGGTGGCGGCGAAATCTTTTGCGGCGGCGGCGGCAGGAGCTGTAAAGACGGATTCTGCGAGTGCCGCTAGCGCTGTCCAGGGCGATGGATGCCTGCTCTGCGAAAAGTAAACATTTCCATACCGACGACGACGACGACGACGACGACCACTCTGCATTCCGAGGCCGGAGTGAGAATGGGCGGGGGCAGGAAAAAGGTTTGAGGATGCTCGACAGTGCGGATCTCTTCTGGAGCTGACAGGCCAGGCGAGGCGGTAAGATCAGGCATGTCCGGAAAAGTCGTGGTACGTGATTGAGGGCAGGACTAGTTGCAGAATAAAACATTCCTTCTAATAACCGTCTTTTTCGTGCAACGTGTGATTTCCTTCATGTCAATACTGTTTATGTTTGTATTGCGCCATTGACATGCACGGTACATGCGTCACTCATCATCTGTCACCGTGTGATCTTCAAATGACAGACTCGAGTCAAATAGTGTGAAGAGGACATCATCACTCGACGTGCGCATGCGGTTCATTGGCATTGTGAGGCACGATTGTCGCCGCAGACGCCGTCTCCTCTTCCTCCACCTGTCCGGCAAGTCGCTTGAGCACTGAAGGACATCCGAGCCAGTGTTTCCCGCCGGAGGCTTCGTACTGCGGCCAGACGTCCTCGAGAAAGTAATAGGCGTGTCCGACGACGAGTCCGAGGATATCGGCCGTGGGCACGCGATTATTGACCACGACGGAGAACCCGATGAGCACGGCGGGCAACCACGCCGCTGAGAAGTTGAAGAGCCCGAGAAAGGACATCTCCACCGCCGAGTGTCGCCGCGACCAGATGTACGTCAAGGTAAAGGAGAGCGGCGAGCCCAGGAACGGGTCCGACGCAAAGGGGCTCAACACCAATAATCCCGCCGCCATCACCAGCATCATCCACGCAAACTCCATCGTCCGACGCGCATACGACTCCTCCAACATCCGCGAGTACCGGCTCATGAAGAATAAATGAAACAGAAAATCCACCGATAATCGACCGAAAAACAGAAAAGTCGTCGCGAACCGCCAGTACTGCGC
The DNA here is from genome assembly GCA_000836175.1 of Taphrina flavorubra JCM 22207. Lineage (NCBI taxonomy): Eukaryota > Fungi > Ascomycota > Taphrinomycetes > Taphrinales > Taphrinaceae > Taphrina > Taphrina flavorubra. The sequence continues at coordinate 232,366 of DF819233.1, read as the reverse complement.
CTTTTGGAACGCCGTGTGCCAGGAAAAGAAGAGTTGGAACGGCGTCAGGATATCGCACTGCACCAAGAGACTCAAGAGGAGCGACGAGAGGGTGTAGTATCGCGTGATGGGCGGCACCCCCATCACCCACGTCTCCAGTGGCAGCCGTTCCATGCTTACCCCAGCGAAGGCGAGTTCGATACGTGAGAAACTTGACAAAGGCACCTGCAGGTCTAGCTTGTGGATAAAGGTCGTGCTTTGTGTGGTAAGGATCAAAACTGTGCTATTTTGCTCATCGATTATATAGGGTATTGTATATACATGTACAGGACACGCAGCCAGAATCGCAAGAGTTGCATCCATGATGTTGCTGCGCGGCTTGCGCCAGGCGTTTTTTGTGGAGTAACGCCGGCTAAATCTGAAACTCGTCATAAAGTGCGGGAGAAGTTTCACGTCTAACGTAGGAATTGTATCAGGTTGTCTCGATCTATGTACAGCTACACACAAGGGCGAGTGTATGTGGACTACTCGCTTCTCTGCATGGAATTCTAGGACTACTCCGTGTCTGTCATCAGAACTTCTCAACCCATGGACGCAGGTCAATCTCTTGAGCCCAGCAACTTCTGTGCTGAGTATGCAATTGCCAGTAGCACTCTGCAATCGCTTCTGTCGAGATCTTGCTATCTGGTTTGTCTGAGACGATGAAGTCCTTCGAACGGGGTATGTCTGTACGCTTTAGTACTCATTAGTCCCTGTTGATTTTGATCCCACTTACCAATGATGCCATCTATGATGGCATGTGCCACATGTATACCTCGCGGTGAGAACTCCCGAGCAAGCGACTGTGACAGGGCTCTCACGCCAAACTTGCCACTTGCGAAGGCCGCGCTGCTCGGACCTCCCTTCACGGAGGCCGTGGCGCCGGTGAAGATGAGTGTCGGACTGTGCTCGGGAAATGACTGCGTGGCTATCCTGGCGGTCTGATTGCGAAGGACGTGTTGAGAGAAGAGAAAGGCACCGGTGGTGTTTGCCTTTTGAGCTGCCAAAAAGTCCTCGAGACTGGTGTCGAGAAAGGAGCCGCGCTTAAAACCACCGCCGACATTGTAGACACCAGCTGCTATGGCAGCGTCCGGGAAATCGGCCGAGATGTGCTTGAAGGTCGTTTCCATGTTGCCCTGATCGGACACATCGGCGACATAGGCTATGGCCTTGCCGCCCTTTTGCTCGATCGACTTGACGACGGGATCGAGGTTTTCCTTTGATCGGGCCAACAGGGCGACTGGGTATTTGGTAGCGAACCTGTGGGCAATGGCACTACCGGTGCCCGCACCAATGCCAGCGATGACTGCAATCTGTACCATGGCTATCGAGGGTCGATGTACAGAGTTGTCGACGGTCACGTAAGCTTTTCCAGGAAACCTTGGAAGTCTTGATTGTGAACGACTGCAGGAGCAGGCCAAGGGAAGACAGGGAGACCAAAGGATAGTTACCACTTTGCGGTATCGAGATGGGCAAGATGAGGTGTGGAGCCTACAAGCTGGGGAAAGGATTAATCAGCCAGCCAGGACCGCCAGAAACCTGCAAGCAAGCATCAAAGCACCAAATCCTAGCTCCCGAGGTCTACCTCGTACGTAACGGTACCTAATTAACTGCTAATAAATAGCAGACACGTGCACAAATGACGCAAGTATTGCGCGCGCGCATGCATGCAATGGAAAAACCTCGGAAAGGGACATTTTCGCTCGCATGGATCAGCGAGTTGGGGCGCAGCTTTCTCCATCAACCTGGAATCGATCCACGGGCTGATCATGAGTAGTGAGCACCTGGGCAGCTTGGCACAATGTAGCCGGTCTTGCCACTCTTGCATGCATGCCGTGATCAGTTGCAAGGCGATTGTCCAGCAACTTCTTGTGTCATCCTTCCCTCCACCGCCTCGTTTCTGTCCCCCGGTTCGCCTCCCTCTTAGCTTTGTCCTCTTCCCATACATATACAGGCTTCCCTTCACCTGCTGCTTATTCTGATTTCCAATAGCGCAGACCACCATTCAAATCATGTCTGCCACTTCGTCGTCCTCCTATCCACAGGAAAAGGTCGAGCTACCCGCTCCAGTCACCGCTCCAGCCAGAAGGGAAGGTCCGGGCTTCCTCGTCACTCTCCTTCGATGCTCCGTCATCTTCTTTGGCACCCTCTTCCTCCTCGACCTCTTCGCCGAGGAGCCAACCTCCCATAGGGCAGTCAAGGGCTGCAGGGGTGCATGGTCAAAGCACGGCAGGGACCACCACGGTGGTCATGGCCAGCACCCATTCCCACCCATCAACAAGTGGAAGCCGTTTGAGGGAGTCTCCCACTTTGAGCTCGAGCCTGAAATCGCCACCGGCCTGACCATCAAGGGCGCCAACTCATTCGGAAAGATTGTCTTTGAAACCTCGAAATTGTCAGACAAGGTGGTCATCGATCTCGATGTCAAGACCAACAAGAAGGACAAGAACACCGAGGTCACGGTCGTCAACGACAATGGCTACATCACCGTGAACGCACCAGACACTGGTCGCCTCAAGACCTTTGCCTCTGCCAAGATTCAGATTCCCTCAAACCTTTTTGGTACCTATGGCTTGCCCAAATTCGAGGTTGACGTCCCACAACACCTCGTCGATCTGTCTGGTCTTCCAGAGTCTCTCGAGATTGGCGAGCTCGTCGTTCGTGTCGCCAAGGGATTCGTCAAGGCAGGTACAGTACACACCAACTCGACGCAATTAACTATTGCCAAGGGAGGCCTTCGTGGAGCATTGACTAGTGCCCGAGATTCGACCAACATTGACGTCGCCAGTGGCAACGTTACCGTCGACATCACCAAGATCTCATCGGGTTCTGAGGGATCTTCGACCATCCATCTGGGTGATGGCGATCTCAAGGGAACTTTTGCAGTGTACAATTCGACCACGATCGATGTCGCCAAGGGTTCCATCTACGTCACTGTAGACTTTGCAGACGCCGAAACCCGAGCCGAACTGTCGACAAAGATTGCTTCTGGCGATGCTCGTGTGTTTGTCAACTCGATCGCCGCCGAGCGAACCTTTGACGCCTACCACACTTCCATCTCTGGTTCGCAACTCATCACCTACCCAGAAAACTTCCAGGGCACCGTGACTTCACGCAACCTCGTCGGCAACATCAAGCTCGCGGGCAAGGATTTGGCCGTGGAGAAGACTCTGGCCGGTCGAGTTGGCAAGAAGGGAGATTCCGAGCGAAATTCGGTCTCCATCAAGACTGCCAAGGGTGATCTTGACATTCTCATCGGAGAGGAGGTTGAGGATGACGAGTGAAATACTCATATCACAACGTTACCTAGTAACGACGATAAGTAAAGATAGCTGAGCAGACGGCATGTAGAAGTTGTTCTTCAAGCATAGTTGATTCATTTATGTGAGTGTTCACAACGTATGATCAGTTTCCGTGCAGACCTTGATTCATCAAGATTCCCATTTCAACGTGCATCTTCACCTTGCCATGATCCGACATTCAGCCGTGATAAAAAGCTCCACCACTGACGTACAAGTGTCAAGGAAGGACCTGCTACAGAATGATCAAAGACGTTCGGGTACTATCGTCGTCCGGTCAAGTTTACCTTGGATTTGTGATTACGATCCCTGGAGCGACCTTTGTGGATAGCAAGTTCTAGATCAATTCGTGAGTTCGGCGTCCCGATTGCTTGAAACACCGCATTTTGACAAGACTTGGCAATGTTGAGCAGATGCGCGAGGCCAGTCCTACAAGCACAGAGACTACAATGGCGCGTCCCCAGGAATATCGCATACGATACCTGCTTTCAGCAATATACTAGCTCATGGAGTGAATCACACAGAAAGAACCAGGTTGTGCCGCTGCTGCAGTGCAGGAGTATCACAAGTCACCCGACTCCTTCCCCAAAGACTGCCCACCCCTCAACGACAACGACAACGGCGACGACAACGACAGCGACAACTACCGCGGACACAAACACGGAAACAACGACGAAGGCAAGGATTGTCGAAAAGAAGGAAAACATCTACACCATCCCAAACTTCCTGACCATGACGCGCATCTTGGCCACCCCGGGAATAGGGTACCTGATTGTGACGCACCAGCACATCCCCGCAGTGACACTGCTGTTTGCGGCGGGCGTGACTGACTTACTGGACGGCTGGATCGCGCGGCGATTCAAGATGGGCAGTGTGGTGGGCACGATCCTGGACCCGTTTGCGGATAAATTTCTCATGACGACGCTGGTGGTGACGCTTTCCGTAAGCGGTCAGATGCCCGGTTGGTTGGCGGCGATCATCCTCGGCCGCGACTTGGGTTTGTTGGTGAGCGCGCTGTATTGGCGGTGGATCAGTCTTCCTGGACCCAGGACTTTTAGGCGGTACTGGGATTTCTCGCTGCCCAGTGCCGAAGTACATCCCACGCAATTGTCAAAGATCAATACGGGCCTGCAACTCGCCCTCGTCGGACTCTACACCATCGACCCTATACTTTCCGCCGGTAGTGTCGATATTCATGGAATACTCGGCCTCGAGGGATTCAGTTACCTCACTGCCGGAACCACCATCTACACGGGACTCAGTTACATCTGGGACAAGGACGCCGTCAAGATTATCAAGCAGGATCGCGGCACGCCAAAGTAATGCTATCGTCCTGGGCTATTATGTATATACTCTTCTAATGCTTGAATTTTCCCTTCTTCTTGTTGGTGTTGTGCGTGCCGTGAATGACTATATACAGACGCTTGAGTGCGAGAAAGCTGAGGAATGCGATGCCAGTGGCACCAGCAAACGTCATGACCCGTTGCTGCGTCGTCATCAGATCCAGCCTGTCCAATTAGTCCAACCGTTCTCGATCCTTATGGAGAGGGATGAAAGGTTACATTGGGTATGGGTACCAACCATTGAGTCGTGCATTCCGTTCCGTCCAAAAGTAATACCCAATGGCATAACCGACATACGTCAACCCCGCGACACCATTACCAGTCTCTATGGGCGCGTCGCTAAAGACGTACATCTCGAGCAATAATAGTAGTGTAGGGACGGCGTGCATGGAGAGGTCGGCGGTGAGGGGAAAGAGGGCGAGCATGTCGGGTGGAACGAGGAGTGTAGGGTCAAATGTGCGAATGGACCAGTATAGTGTCGAAACTAGTGTTTCGCACGGCGCTGCTACCACTAACATTAATCCCTTGACTGTCCTTAACCATCCCGCGATCGAAGCTGTCGGCGTCGTCGTTGTCGTCGAGGTCGATGTCGAGGTGGACGTAGACGAGGGGGACGAGAAGGATGATAGGTCGACGAGGAGGGCGACGATAAAGTGCGCATAGGCCAGACTAAGCGTCAAAATGGTAAACATCTGAAATTGTCCGCCGTGACTCCCATTGATGCGATTCGGGTGCGTCGCGAGCCAGTGGTACGGGTACGTCAGTGCCGCGATGGACAGGACGTGGAATGAGATTTTCGCCGCCTCCGTCGCGGGTCGTGCCATTCTTTCCACCGATGCCCGAGTATATAGATATCCTCTTGCTTATTCGAATCTCGAGCAGACGTAGTCGCTCGGAAGTTGTGTAACCAGGCACAAGTCGGTACACTATACCTACGATAGCAGTAAGCGATTCTTTGACAAGAATGACGTTGACGGCCCCACTATTTTTCGTTATCCGCGCAAGTCAGGATTGCACACCTCTAAAACTCCATTGACGACAGTTGCACACACAGTTGGTCACTGCGATACGTATACACAAGTGATCCGGAGACGTTACATTCTCTTCGTATGACTTGTACTACACGGTCAGAATTTGGGGAAACATCGAAACACTCGGTTGCGATTGGGAACCGCCGTCTTTAGCCTCTGCCACTACGTAGCGTCATATACCATCAGTCTCTCTTTTCAATAGGATATTATTCCCACAAGATCAACTCTTGTGTTTTACACACATGCCATCTGCGCCTACAATAAGTTACTTGACTTGCGCAGAAGCATGGGGAGCTTTGGAGGACGACCTTGTCATCGTCGAAGACGCTGAGGCCTCTCGGATCGGTAGTCTGCCAATCGCATTCATTCGCACTGGCGCAGCCGACACTTCAAAGGTTGCCTATCTCATCCGGATATGTCGTCTTGTACTGGATATTCCTGCCACACACGCGATTGTCGTCTCAGATGATCATGGTCCTTGTGATTTGAATGATTCGATCAGTCCTGGGACATATCGAATCAATGGCGTCTTCAAGACTCGTCAGGGACCTTCTGGCAAAACGAAATCAAAGCCGTTTCGCGACACAGATTCATCTTCGACAAACAGCAATTCGTCCCGTGACTCGACAACCCAAGACCAGTTCAAGATGGAATTACTGGCAAGGGATGGAGAATGTTTGCTTGATGGCGAAGACGCGATCGATTCCTTGGTAGCATGTCACATCATCCCATGCAGTCTGGGACAGGAGAAACTCGACGAGATCTGTCGTCCCCTGACGATTGGCCTGTCCTCGGTGACGAATGGGCTACTTTTAACACCGACGCTGCACACCAATTTCGATCGATATATGTGGGGCATCTACACCTTGCATGGTGCGCACTATGTCCACATTTTCGGGGAGAATCAACACGAGCTTCATGGCAAACAAATCATGTATCGAACTCGAAAGATTCATCGCTTGCCAAATGCAAAGTTGCTCGAGTGGCAATACACGCAATGTCTCCTGGCTCGTTTCCGCGGCTCTCTAGACTGGTGCTCCCAATGCGCTCTCATTCGAAGCTTGATCGGGCTTGGCGATCAGTCAATGAGACAAATCTCAAGTGGCGACTCAAGTATAGTAGATTGGCCTCCAAATTGTAATCATTCTGACAGTAGCCGGTCCACAATCTCAGCATCGAGTTTGCAAGGGTATGACGGAATCGATGCATCGGACAACTCGGACGAGACGACGTATGAGTGGTGTCGTGCGGTACTGCAAAGCACAAGGACTCACATGACAGCTGCACCGGCAATGTCCATTACGACAAAGGAAAGATAATGTCATGCACAGGTAAAGGACAAGGACAAGTAGACGTGCTGGTTGGCAAATTTAGCATCAATCAGTCATGCCGTACCAGCCAACTTGGCATAGTCCGGCGGCCTGATTCTACGTCTAATGCTCTTCACCGCCCACGGCGGACCTACGGAAATGGCCGTCACGATCGCCGTCCGCCAGTAAAACCCGATGGTCGTCATGTACGCCAGGTCAAAGTAATCCCCGAGAAATGGTACAGTTGCGATGTACAGCACGACGGTCGCTACTTGCGCATAAATCATGAGCGGCACCCATGTGTTGACTTCCAGCGCGACCATAATCAGCTCGTTGATGATCAGTGCGGTGAATGAGATGGCAACCATTTTGGCGTCGTGCTCGTTGTGCAGAGCTAATGTCGCCAGCATGATGGCGATTCCTTGATACACGGAGATGGCCACCCAACCAAAGAATGTCTTGTAACTGAGCGATTTGCCCTCCGTCAATTCTTTGTAGAGCTCAGGATACAGCAAGGCCAGAGAGTCGTCGAGATCCTTGTCGAGTGCGAGTGAAAAGACTGGCATCATGGTATAGAGTGTGGCATATCCCACCATTAACCATCCTTGAAAGAGCGCAATCGGCGCAAACTTGCTGGTCACGGAAAAAACAATCTGACAGATACTGATGATGAGTCCTCGATGAATGACGAATTGCGCCAGCTTGGCGGACCGTTTGTAGCTGTTGCGTCCATGCCAGACCAGTAGTTTCATCAGATAGCGGAACTCTGGCACGGAAAAATCTGCTGCCAAGGACGCCTGCTTACCCTCCTTGCCCACGATCCCGACTCCGACATCGGCCGCCTGTATCATGCTCACATCATTCCCGCCGTCGCCGATACACGCGACCCTTCTCTTGGTGTGAGCTCGTATCAATTTCGCCACATCTGCTTTCTGTGTCGGAGTGCATCGACAACAAATTACACATGGCAGTTTCGTCGTCAGCTCCACGAAAGAATGCTGAAAGTTGTCGAGATAGTACTGTAGTGATTCTCCATCGATTAATAGTGCAGAGTCCGTCTTGTTTTGGAGAAACTCGAGTTCAGCTAGAGCCACCCGCTTATCGGCCAACTTGGTAACAGTATGTATGTATTGTCCACGTTTGACGAGTTTAGCACTAATGGCAATACACTTTGCAGTCTCGACCTTGTCTCCCGTCAACATCCATATTTTGATGCCGGCGTTGCGTAGAAACTCAAGTGCTGGCTTGACAGAATCCTGTAACTTGTCTTCGACTCCTGTCAATCCAAGCAGTTCCAGATTATGCTCAAGATGTTGCGATATGACTTTTGCCATCAGTTGTTCGCGACCCGACATTGAAATACTGGCGGCCTCGTACTCCTTCTGGAAACGTGCATAAGCGCTCGCACTTATAATCTTCTTTCCAACCACTAGAGTTCTGAGTCCCTCCCTAGCCATATTGCCACATTCCTCGTCGAGCCAATCGTTTGTAGCAACAATGCCACTCATGACGACATCAGCTCCCTTTTCGTAGAATGTAACGACTCCAGCTTCATCTTTGACAAGTATACCCATCCGCTTGGTCTCAGAGGTGAAGGGGAAAATAGAAAGGATATCGATTTTGCTCGTTTCGTGGTCTGCACGTCTCAGTCGCATCGTTTTTCTATCCCGTGCAACGAGAGTCAAGCCGACCTGCTCCGTCCACTTTACTATTGCGAGCTCGTCTGGTGAAGCGGCCTGGTAAGAATGACTTTCCTCGTCATCTAGAGAAGCGGTCGGAGTCACATTGTGACAAATTGCTAAGGCTGTTACCAAGTCTCGAACTCTCCCACTAATTTCCCGTTTTGTTCTTGGAGCAGTGCTGTTCTTCGGCACGGAAGCACGGACAAAGTCCGCAACTTCTGACATGGCATCACCGCTGAAGCTAACGGTTCCGATATGTAGTCTCTTCATCTCCATGTCATTCTTTGTCAACGTGCCAGTCTTGTCACTCAAAAGGTATTCGATCCGGCCGAGCTCTTCAGGAATGGTCGAAGTTCGGACTATCGTCTCTGGAATGTCAACGTCATGCTCAATCTGATGCGCATACACATTCTTTCCGAGATCCAGATTTACTCGTAAGGATATTGGTATGATTGTAGAGAACAAAATCAAAAATCGTGTGACATCAATATACCAGGTCTGTGTGAAACCGTGGAAAGACACCAGAGCGGCACTAAGTAAGAGTGTCAGCCCACATAGTATCTTGGAAAGATTGTTAATTTCTTGTTCTAGAAGTCCTGCTTTTACCCGTGCAGCTGACGTGTTGAGACTTTGTCGTGTGTCAATACCAGTATAGATGACTAATCCTAGGATAGTCGTCCCGGATGCTAATACTGTGTTGCCCCATAGCACATTATCCGCAGTCAGAGGCAAGGTCAAGTTGTGTGCCCCGCTGATCTTCAACGTCCCTGCGAAGTCATGCATGGACTTTGATGGCAGGTCTGCGACAACAAGACCTTCTTGAGCCAGCATATCAGTTTCGTTGGTCAAGTTCTGTGTGAACGAGCATGCTGTCTTCAGCTTCCAATCCGTCTCTCCATCAAGTTGATCTGTCCGAATGAAGGCTTCGCCGTCATCCTCTTCCGTACGAAGTAGGACCAGGTCTGCCGGGACTCTACGATCCTTGTGCACTTTGACCACATCGCCGACCTGGATGTCCTTGGCTTTGGTCAGACCAACCTTGCCTACCACGTCATAGGGTTCGGTATTTGCGTCGCTATCTCGTTTGCGTCTAGCCAAGTCATCAGCTGCTTCCTGCAGCATAGTCACAAGCAAGACAAATGCTAAGGGTGCGATATAGGTCGATAGGAAGCCGATGCGCAAGGAAGGGACAATCTGGCTTAGCGCTACCAGTAGAAAGTATAGGTTGAAGAAGAACTTGAACTGTTCAAACAGCACAAGAGGTACGAAGTTGATCGCATTGTATTTCGCATTTGATATGGCATTAGAAGGATAAATTGTCGTTTGTTTGACGTTACTGCCAAGGAATATCTCTCGAGGTGTTCGACAAGCCTCAGATCTACTGAAATACTGCTTCCATGAGATCAGTCGAGTGCGTCTGATCGTCGGATCGCCCCTTTTCACAGCACCATCAGCATCCGATGTCTCCAGCAAATTGTCCAATTCATCGAGATCAGATGCGTCCTCGGGCTGTCCATACCTTTGAAGTGGTACAGATTGTGATGCTGATCGGTTGTGCATCAACTATGCATTCCTCGATCAGCTCTGTATAGCGCTGATTTACGACTGATCACGGCATATGATGGCACCGTAGACCACCGAAAGGATACGATCGTGGATCGAAAGGTCTCCTGTCAATGCTTTAAACATTCTGGAATGATGCGATCGAGATGCACTCGCCAGGCGCAGCAACTCACCGCAACGTGCCACTGATCCGAGACATTACGGCTCCACAAATCGTCGTCGTTTCCTTGGTCGGTCCTTCATCAAGCAAGACCTGCGCCAATTGCAACAGCGCTCCTAAACAACGTCCTACCTGGCATTGGTGCGCGCAAGATCTGGTTCGTCATCTAAGCTAAGATCAATATCAGCTCGTCAGCAGCATTGTAATCGAATTGCTGCTATAACAGAATGGCGGGAAATGTAGACAAGACGCTGTACATCTCAACGATGATCTGCTTCCTGGTGGTTATTCTCGTCTCGATTTTCATTCTCTTCTCCTTCACACAGGCAGGAAGATATGTCGTCGATTCAACACGTCTGCGCTTGCGCGCACTCACTGCAGGAGAAGGGCGAATCAAGTTGCCAGTAGATGACGCTGCTTGAGGCTTGAGTGTAATACTTGGAACTGTGATTTGTGATACACTACGTTATGAAATATTGGAGCGCAAAGCTCTCGTAGAGAGAACTCTACGCGTTCACCTCAGCTGTCTCCGGTATTGGCTCAGAGATATCGAGATACTCGACCTTGGAGCTCTCAACAATCGCAAGGCAAGCTGCGATACCGAGCTTCAGTTCCAGCACGAGCTGCTGTACTTTTTGGTATTGATCAAGCAGTAACGTTTCTGCTGGTGTGATCGGATCACTTAGCTCCACTTTTGGGACCTCTGGAACGACAATATCGTCGTTGCCGGCGAGCTTTTGAGCCTCTTCTGCTTCTTCCGCCGCAATACCCACGAGCGTTAGAACTACCCCTGGTGGTCCTCGGTTCATCGCAGCCTGTATATGAGATCAGCGTGAAGCAGATTAAGGCCACAACGTTGCAATACCTTTTGTGATCTTTTGTTAGGCAGGCATGTCTTTTTCGAAGGTTTTTTACGATCAACCATAGTCTTATTCCCGTGGACTGGTGTACTGCTCATAGATACCTGAATCCAGGACCGGTGCTTACCTTTATAGCAACCCGTGTTTACAATGACATTTCATGCTCATATGCTCCACGAATTTGATCCTTGCACGTCTTGTCAACAAAGCAGCAGAATTGGTGTCGAATTTAGTGCAATTCAAGCAATGCTTCTTACCGGGCAGTTTTTCGAAATCAGTTCAAGGCAGAGGATTGGCAAGACTTAGCTCGTGGTTCACATACTTGAAACACAAACATTATGCGGACCTTTATCACATACGAAAGATGATTTAACTACAGCTCAAGCACTTAGCTCGGCTGTCACTAAGTTCACGAAGCATGCATATTCCTGAGGATATGTCCAGCAGATTTTGACACAGTCGATGGACCTGCAAGCAATTTTTTGTGTACAACAATATCTCCACCCTCTCTCTAATGGATCACGAGACAGATCGCAGCTGCATGCCATAAGAACCATTGGACACCGTAGTGGTCAAGTATTGAATTATTCTGATCGTACAAGCTACGAATCCCGACGTCCTGTTGCTGCTCTTGAACACCACTGTAGTATAGCCAATATTCGAAACCATGAATTCGTCTTGAGCTTGCATCAATCCGACTTCAACACGACGCGTGCAATTCATTGCCGGCTCCACAATTATCCACTGCCAGCCAACCAGAACATCGACTCATCGAGATGCTATATAATATGCATTTCAGAGTCTTGTGATGGCATAGATAACTTTCGCAGCGTCGACAGGAGACTCTGAGTAAGCGAGAACTGAAAAGGCGAGTGTGTGATCAATCAATCAATCACAATCGATACGTTGTAGGGGACCATGAGTACCTCATCGCCCATACAACCATTCACTCCATCACATTTATCCCCAAATACTACGCGACCTCAATTAGCACCATCAAGAAAAACTAGTAGTATTTCTGGTCGCAAGCCGGATATTTACGCTCGGAATCTATTGCGGGCTGCCAAGTCTGAGGCATCCTTGAGCGCCATGTCATTTCTCTTTAGTGCGCTTGTGCAAGAAGTGCAGAAGAACGTCAAAGGCATACCGGAATTGGAGCGTAAATTAAGTGACCACGGATATCGTATAGGACAGCGCTGCTTGGAATTATACACTTATAGAGACATCAAAAACAAGAAACGCGAAACTCGACTGCTTGGCATTCTGCAATGGATGTACACTGTACTTTGGAAGAACTTGTTTGGCAAGACTGCAGATACCTTGGAAAAGTCACGGGAAGCCAACGACGAGTACATGCTCATCGATAACGACCCGACCATCAACAAATTCATCAGCGTGCCGAAAGAGATGCAGGCCTTGAATTGCGCAGCTTTCGTTGCTGGCATAATTGAAGGCTGTATGGACGGCTCACTATTTCCCTGCAGAGTGACTGCTCACTCTGTAGCAACCGACCAGTATCCCAATCGCACTGTCTTTTTAGTCCGACTAGAGCCCTCTGTGCTGGAACGAGAAACGTATCTCGAGTAAATTATGTCCTCTCCGATCAGGAATGGTGATATGCACACATCCTTCGAGCTTGCATGTAATGCAACTTACCCTACGACCATAACACGCGATTGTCTATGTAGCAAGGAGCAGAATGGGCATGTGGGAGAACCAGGCAGCAATGCTTCCTGAGATTGCTCTTGAAAGGTCCCACACTTCTGTGCACAAGAGAGGGTCTCTAGGCGTACTTGCCCTGCTGGATCATCACGACTGAAGTCGGAAGCGTGGATTTTTGCATATGATCAGTGCAGATGTCTCGAATCTCGTGGACGGGCACACTGAATACATTTTCTGATCTTACAGATATCACAAGAAAGCCACTAAAGCGTTGCAACGTTGCAGCTGGACTCATCGTAGCCTAACGGGCCAACAACATGAGTTCGTGATTCGCGGTGCAACACTATTACGAATATAAAGACAAGCTCACACCTCTCGACCTTGTGTAAGATAGCTCAATTTCAGTTGGGCAGAATAGGTGCATATATGAGCAGTGACCCGCGAGCTGTGATTTGAATCACAACGTAGTCTAGCTATAGGTCAATTGCAAAGCTTACTGCCAAACGTGAAACCAATGTAAATTGAATGCACATGGTGAAAGTCCTTAGCAACGGCAGGGGTTACCGCAAGTGGCCATCCTTTACAGGAGCCAACTCTCGGCGGCGGGGCTTTCGGCAAAGTCTCCCGAACCGAAAGCGCCGCCTTCCGTTGCCCAGATGATTGTTCAGATTTGGAATGGAGCAGACGAGCACAGAGAGGAGGGGAAAAAGAGGAAGAGTGTGGATTAATGCTAATACCCCAAAACAGCTCACAAGAGAAGAATTTGCCGTGTGCTATGTATTGAGATGACAAAGTGACTTGGACATCCATTATAGCACGATTTTTGACGTGCGACTGAGCCTCGAGCTGCGAGTGGAACTTTCTTGAGGATGTTGTTTCCTCGATCCCCGGCGGTCCGTATAAATGTGGAAGGCGCACGCATAGTAGAGGACGACGATACACCACAGACAGGAAGGGACATCCAGTTCCCTCATCACGATGAAGATATAAGTCATATCGCAGTCGACATTGGAGGTTCATTGGCAAAGGTTGTGTACTTCAAGCGAGATGCCGATTCAGGAGTGCGACTCAACTTTACCCGCTTCGAGACGTCCAATATCGCCGAATTGATACGTTTCCTGGGAATCTTGATTGAGAAACGACGCAGTACTCTGAATCAACCCGCCAGCACCAGAAAGGACAATATATGCATCATGGCAACTGGCGGTGGAGCGTACAAATTTTATGAAAGGATCAAGCAGGAGTTGGGAGTCAACATTCACCAAGAGGACGAGATGCAGTGTCTAATTGTTGGCCTGGATTTCTTCATCAACGAAATTCCTGGCGAGGTCTTTATATACGGTGGAGATGAAGAGCCTATGAAACTCAGTGAGGACAAGATTGAGTATCCTTATCTCTTGGTCAATATTGGCTCTGGTGTATCGATGATCAAGGTCTCAGGTCCAGAAACTTTCGAGCGTATAGGTGGCTCTTCTCTAGGAGGAGGTACACTGTGGGGATTGCTGTCCTTGATCACAGGTGCAAAGTCATTTGATGAAATGCTCGATCTCTCAAGCCAAGGAGATAATACCAAGGTAGATATGCTGGTAGGTGACATATATGGTCAAGGATACGGCAAGATCGGGCTCAAGGCTACCACAATCGCTTCCACGTTTGGAAAAGTATTTGGCTTACAAAAGCAGCACGAAGCCAAACTTGGCCACAAAGCCAAAAGTATAGCTGATGGGGACGACGAGCAGCACGAGTCTTTGACTGGCTACAAGACTCCCGAGTCTATGGATCTAAGGTCACCAAATGCAGTACCATTCACATCTGCGGTACATACCTCGAGAAAATCATCTCAGAGCTCAAACGAGCCGATGCAGCAGATCGACCCGAGCTCCGCTATGGCACTACTGGGTTCTGACGCCGACTCACAGTTTGCTGCCGAAGATGTCTCCAGGAGTCTGTTATATGCCATCTCGAACAACATTGGACAGATTGCTTATCTGCAAGCTCAAAAGCACGGGATTCAGCACATCTACTTTGGAGGTTCCTACATTCGAGGTCATGCACAGACAATGATGACGCTATCGTACGCGATCAAGTTTTGGTCTGGCGACACGAAGAATGCATACTTCCTGCGGCACGAGGGATACCTGGGAGCCATTGGCGCGTTCTTGCTGCACCAACCGACGTGGGCGACCTGGAGTCGCCGGGGCAGCATGGAAAACAACGAATCAGCCAAGGGCAGCCGTAGTGATTTCCGGGCACGTCAGGCGGAGAAGCTAAAATCACGAAAACAAGGGATACCAGAGAGCGCCATTGTTTCGTGATGAAGTGATGAAGAAGAAGTAAAAGTTCCACATTGTACATATTGACGCCGCCATAATGGTATGGGATTTGGGTTTTCCGGAATCGTGGGCATGGAAGGTCAAGGTAATTCGGGAAGGTAAAAGCGGCAGACTACGGCTGGAAGGACTATCAGAAATTCGCCTGGATAGGCTTAAATAGGAGCACTAGCTGCAAGCAACACTGATATTCATGATGATATATAGTGTTACAACATCCGGAACATGACTTGCAGTGAATGAGTCGGTCCAGTCGGCTGAAGTCTCCAACATCGACAGGCCCCGCTTGTCTGCCAAGTCTTTTTCTCTCCTTTCTGCCATGACGTGCCCAACTGATCAAAATTGCCCGATGCTGCATCAATTGGGTCAGACACGTTCGTTGTGGACTGCATAAGAATGGACTGCTCGCTCCTGGCGTAGCTACAAGTCTCTTCAACGGTCATATACGTCTGTGCTTTTCATCGTCGACTGGTCTCTGCATCATACACATTCACCTGGCAAAACATCTTCAGTATGACGACAGATGAACCTACACCGCTCGTGACGAACCCATCATACCCTGACCTCGTCAAGATCAACTTTCAGCGTGGCTCCTACAGCAGCTCGTTGCTGCTGCTTTCCGCGACACCTGCACAGCACACACTGGCCACGTTGACCAAGTGCAGACTGGATCAGCCGAAAGCGTACACGACGGTGCAGTACTCCGCATCATCATCGGAATCAGCAGGATCAGGATCAGTGGAACGACACTTGGAGCTGGACAATGAGTTTGTGTACATGAACCACTCGTGCGCCCCCTCAGTGACCCTGGACGTCTCCGACCCGAAAGCAGTGGTGATTACGACGAATCACGCCGTCGCGGCAGGGGAACCGTTGACGTTTGATTATTGCGCGACGGAATGGGACATGGACCAGGCATTCACCTGTACCTGCGGCGCGAAAAAGTGTCGTGGCAGTATAAGGGGGGCAAAGTACTTGACGGACCAACAGTTCAAGGATGTCGTCGGCGTCAATCGGCACATTGCCGAGCTTAGACGGGCGGAGAAGAGCTAGAATCTTGGATGAGCAAGCAATACAGGATCTAAAAAAAAGTCTATCAGAAACAAATAAAAGTCTAGCGAGTTTGCATCCATCATAACTTGCTAAACCCTTCGCAATCGCAAGAAACATTTCAACAAGAATCACGAAAAATTTATGGCACACGACCCGAACTTTCTGAAGCGAGAACCTTGTATCCTTCCATCAATCCAACACTGAACCCATGATAGACCCCACCCAACAATCCACCAACACGCACATGTGGCACGCGAATACTTGTCTTTGCGGCCCCGTCGGCGACGGTATAGAGCGAATTGGAGAGTATCGTCCCGGACCGTTCGAGGACGTGGTGCTGGTTCTCGAATTCGATTAATGTACTGATTCCGCGCTTGATGCGTGGGATGGAGACCTTGATGAGTGTCGCTGTGCCGCGACACAGTGCGACAAAGACTTGTTGTGCCCGAGGTTGCGTGTTGTCCTCGTCGTCCCTACCTACCCTGCCGCTTGACCCGGCGGCGGTCCCTTGCGGTATGGTGCACTTTCGGGACAAGGTGTCGAGTGTGCGTTGCAAGTGATAAGTCTCGGAGTCGGACAAGTCATCGGGTATGCCGCGGACGAGGTAGGCGATCGCGTCCAGGTGCAGTTCACGCGCGAAAGCGAGTTGTTCGGGCGTCGTGGCGGAGAGGTGTGTCTCGAGACTGGTTCGGGACATGGTGGTGCCCTGGGCAATGTATCGCGCCCGATGGATGGCGTCGGCTTTTTGTTGTTGAAATTCCAGGGCGCGCTGTAATTGTGCTGCATCGGGATTGGTCTCTGTCGTCTTGAGACCTACTGCGCTTCCAGCCGTGATTTCTGCATCCGCGACTTTTGCATCTGTTCCGGCACCATCATGATTTTCGGAGGACGACGACGACGGCTGAATATTGTATTCCGGCGGAGGAGAAGCAGTCCGACTCGGCGCACTGGACGTCCGCCCCGGAGTGGTTCTGCCGCCGCCGCCGCTGCCGACACTCACTGCGTATGCGAGCCCGGTCATGGGCAAGGTCGACATTGACTTGACGCTCGACAGGCTCGGTCGCAAATCCCAGCCCATTCTGTTCAAATTGTCGATTGTCGACGGACTTGTTGTATCCTTGAGACCGAAATTATGGCCGGCTCGACGGGAAGGTAAGATCTCTACGCGAGTGACGGATGACTACGGCCGATCCAGCTATCAGTAGTACAATATAGGAAATGACAATGCCAGTCGAATCTCCGGGAAAAAAAGCGAGCCTCAATTGTCAATTATGAATGAAGTTGCTTGAACATACAAGTCGGCGGGTCAGACGAGACCTGCCGGCAAGGACTGGGCAAGGGAGGGAAAACATATGTCCGACAAGTTGTGCAGCAGCTGCAGCAGCTGCAGGAGAAGGTCAAAACGTGTTGGGCAACGGAGGAATCGACAGGGTCAAGGCAAAGGGTGCGCCCCAATCTGCACAAAAACAACCTTGAAACCTTGGAAGATGAGATGGGATTTCCTAAAAAGCCATTTTTTCCATCCGTTTGCCGCGCCTCGCGTTGTGGCACGTCCTCTCTGACATGTGATTGCACTTTCGTCTTTTCTTCGCAAACATCAACATCAACACCACGCAACAAGCAGGAACGAGCTATTTGCACGCAGCAGGATGTAATAACTAAGCATTGGTTTTATCAGTCAAATCACAGTAGATGTAGATGGCTAAAACTTCTCCTGTGCTGGACGCAGGTCCAGTTCGTGGGTGAAGAGTTCGGGCCCCTGCCGACTGAGCCAGAGGTACGTGCGCCCGACGGCATCGGCGCTCATCTTCTTGCCTGTGACTTGGTCCGGTCCGTGTTCGTCGCGGATGGATCCGTTGGCGATGGTGTGCACGACGTGGATGCCCTTGGCGCTGTACTCCCGCGCCAGACTCTGTGCCAATTGGCGCACCCCTATCTCCAGTCAGTCCTCGCATTGTGATGATCTCCACTCCCGAGGAAAAGCAGGACGGGGGAGGGATGAACGTACCGCTCCGACTGGCACCGTAGGCGCCGTATTCCTGATTGGCGCGCAAGGCACCGAGTGTCCCCGTAAAGATCAACGTGCCCTTCTTCTTGCCCTGCGTCGCGGTGAGATCGCCCTCGCCGTGGTCGGCGTAGAGTCGCTTGATGGTCTCCTGTGCGAAAGCCATGGCGCCGCCGACATACACGGTGAGTGATTCGGTAAAGTCGCGGTGTGTCTCCTCGAGGAACGGTTTCTTGGTGGAGTGCTTGATGCTGAAGATTGAGGTGTCGAGTTTGAGGCCCCGGAAGGATTCGTGCCCTCGAATGGCCTCGAAGGTCGAGTGCAGGTTGCCGGGATCAGTGTCGCACGCGAATGTCTCCACCACAGAGTCCGGGTTCGAGTCTAGCACGGCAGCCTTGACCTTGTCCAGGTTCTCCTGCGTGCGAGACAGCAGAGCCAAGGCCAGGTTGCCTTCACTTGGGCTGGAGAGGACACGCGCCAGGCCAGTGCCCAGGTTTGGACCCACGCCAATGATGATTCCAAGAGCTCTCGGTGACATTTAGAAATTTATTTTAGACTATAGCGTTTTTCGTTGTAGAGATACACAGTCTTTGATGTACTTATCGTGTCAGGACGTTCAGGCTGGCACGGCACTCCGGATTCTGGCCTACCTGTGACGTCGCGCAAGTGGCTTGCCGCGATCTGCAGCCTGTAAATCGCGTCTGCCAATTTCATTCACTCGAGCATATTTCCCTTTGTCTAACAGGATTGTGGTCAAGTCACGAGGACATCTGTCAGAGCAGAAAGGAGCAAAAAGTATACATATTGTGATGCACGCCTAGAGCTAAAATAGATATGGGTGTGAACAAATTTACGCAGGCACTCTTCGCCGGCGAGCAGAAGGATGCTCTGGACTGGACGCACTGACCTCCCTCGCGATTGTGTTGATGACCTCTTCGCCAACGTCCGGGCTGCTGCTGCTGCTGCTGCTCCCACCGCCAACGCGCCTGCCATCACCGGCATTCGTCCTCGACTTTGTCGGCCATAAAGAGGGCACCTCGACCTTTTGGTATCTGGGCTCAACCACACGTTCACAGAGCCATTGCCTCAGTCTGCTCTCGACGAGTTGAGAAATTTTAGGGACATCCTGCAATCTCGACCGACTACCTATCAGTGATTTGATGGACAGCTCGAGTCTGAAATCCGGTCTGAGGGCAAATGTCATAGTGGTAGAGGTGGTCCGGTCGGCCGGTGGTATGATGGCGATGCTCAACGTCCCAGCGAATCGTGCTATCGTGACACCGAGCGCTACAGGAAGTGTCACAAACGCCGGTGCCGGGTAATTGAGGATGAGCGTGGTCTCTATGGCCAATGTGATGGTGTCACTGAGATCGACGTCCATGGATGCCTGTAGCCTTTGTTCGTCCGTGAGACCGATCCTGCAGTTACTGAATATGGGAAACTCTTCGCCCATGTTGATCTCGGTGATCCTGATGGGTCCGAGAAAATCCGGCTTGCGGTCACCATTCATAATTGTGTCCAGCGACACGAGAATCGCGTCCTTGGATTGTGCATCATCCCGGAATTGTGAGAAAGCTTGTGCCACGAGGACATTGAAC
Organism: Taphrina flavorubra JCM 22207; assembly: GCA_000836175.1. NCBI lineage: Eukaryota > Fungi > Ascomycota > Taphrinomycetes > Taphrinales > Taphrinaceae > Taphrina > Taphrina flavorubra. Next base: position 212,452 of record DF819233.1, on the reverse strand, counting down.
CAGTCCAGAGTCTCGGCTCGATGGGAAACTGTGTTGTAGGAAGTCTTGGAGAGTATTGATGCAGCAGAAAGTGGAGGTGGCCCTCGAAGCACTTGGCTTTTCTTCTTTTTCAGCCTTCTCTCAAAGAGCTTCGAGGAAGTTTGAGAACCATGAGGGTCCTCGAAGACAAAGTACTTGAGAAAAGCTCCGATCAGTACCAGTATAGAAGTCTCTATAAAGACTATTGCCATGAGTATCACTGTTGCAACACTCATTATTTCCGTGAGACGATTGTCACAACTCCCTGTTTTGACTGCCTGGCGTAGAAACTTAATAGCGGAGGTGTCCGAGTCTAGACTAAATTCATTGGGTTTACTGGTATTAGGAAGCTGCTACACTGAGCCGCAAGCGACACGGAAATGCACAGCAAGAGGAATGTCCTCTCTGACTTGACATGGGCCTAGTCAATTCAATTTACGAATTCGAGACAACACGACTTGCAAGAAATGACGCTAATGATGTCGTCTAGCTAGTTGAGGCTGGCCATGATCGCAGGCTCACCGCAAATTGAGCGGCTTCGCGCAGTTAACGGGATGAATTTCTAGTCTTGGGTTTTGCGTCGCTTGCGAGCTCCGTAATCCGTCCCACTTTTTGGCAGTTTGGGCTGTTGTCCTCCAGCTGATACTCATCCACTAATTAACCAAGGCATCACATTTCACACACACAAAGGTTCTGGCAAGAATTCATTGCACCGGCATCTTGTATACTTAAAGTAACGATGTCTGCAACTGTGGCATCATCGAGGCCGCAGAAGCCTGATGAGGAAGAGTGAGAGACCTCACGGCTCTAAGAGTGAGAATCGCACTGACTGATTGCTCAGGTTCAAGAAGGCTCTGTCGAAGGCCGAGGCCGAGCTGAAGACTGTCAACGACAATCTTACCAAGGTCCGATCGAAGATCGAAGGGTCCGATGGCAAGGGTGGATCGCCAAGGACACAGGAATTGAAGAACCAATTGGACAGCATCAAGGAGAAGCAGGCATCAATCAAGGGAAGCAAGGCCAAGGTATTCGAGCAGGTCAGGACTCTCGAGGACTCAATCAAACGCAAGATTGCAGACTCTCAGGCATCGAAGAAGAAGCTCCCATACAAGTCTTCGGCGGAAATTGATTCGAAGATTGCTGAACTGGAGAAGCAAGTGGACTCTGGCAAATTGAAGTTGGTGGACGAGAAAAAGTACCTGCAGGAAATATCTCAGCTCAAGCGAGCAAAGAAACCGTTCATGGAAGCCAATTCATCCCAGAACTCGATCGATGCCGAGAAGAAACAGGTGGAGGAACTTCGCAAACAAATTGACGATCCGGAATCCAAGGCACTGTCTAAACAATATGACGAAGCCAAGGCTGAGCTTGACTCGCTCAGAGGAGAGCAAGATGTAGCTTACAAGTCTCGACAAAAGTTGTATGATGAGCGAAATGCTCTTTCGGCCAAATCAAAGGAAATCTACCTCAACATCAAGGGTTTGAAGGACACATATTATCAAGGCAAGAAAGCATCGATTGCATACGAAAAGGAGCAACGTCAGAAACGATATGACGCACAAAAAGCCGAACGTGATGCATATGAGAAGCAGAAGCGACTTGAGCAGGCAAATAAGAAGATGGAAGAGGCTCGAGAACCTGCCTATGAAGTTGAGATCATGACGTGCAATAACCTGATTCGTTACTTTGACCCTACTACTGCTGGAGATGTGAAGACTGGAGGTTTCGCGAAGTCTTTCACTGGTGGACGGACTCTGGACATTCGTTCAGTTGAGGCGCCAGCTGAGGGTGTAGTCTTGCAATCAAAGAAGAACCGTGATGCTGAAGAGAGCTACTTTGTTGGCGGCAAGGGCAAGAAAAAGGGAGTGAAGTCAGAGGCCAAGAAGGATGAAAAATTCAATCTGTCAATCGGAACAATTCAAGAACTAAGCACAGTCAATGTGCAAGCTCCACTAAACGCCAGTGAGGTACCGAGCACTGTCGAGAAACTCAAGGAAAAGCTTGATTGGTACAAGAGTCACCAATCTGCAGAGACTGAAAAACGGGTCGCAAAGGCACAGAAGGAAGTTGATGCCCTCAACGCTGCGGCCGAGCAAGCCTCAGCGCCAGAGACCAATGGAACCAGCAAGAAGACTGCTGAGACCACACAGTCAGCCCTATCTACCAGTGCGGCTGAAGAGAGCCAAGGTGCTGACGATGCAGCCGCAGAAATCGAGAAGGTCAAGTTAGAGGACGGCGCCGCCTAGACACCACCATTCCTCGTCCTGCAAAGTACCGAACACAAAAGAAGCAGAAGAGGATAAGCAAAAAATTACACGACTAGATCGGCTCTTGTCATTCACAATTTACGTTGTTGGCATAAAAATTCCCTTATCATGCATATAGAGCAAAATATCTACAATGTGCTTTTCTGAGCAAAACTCTTCCTTGACTACCTCACAGACTATAATCTCGTCAGAGGCCTTTTCCTGAATCTCGGAACTTGTGATTTGACACCACCTCATTCGCGTAATTTTGCCTTGCATTGTTCGTGATTGCCGGCGTAGCCCGCCACCACGCGTTTGGCCACACAGATTATCGTCAGCCCTCGTCTCGAGAATAACTGCAGCTCTCCACATTTCTACTCTAGGTTCATGAAAGGACTGGACGCATCCAGCTTTGTGGCTCGTATAGTGGATGGAGAAGTCTAATAGTATGAAGAGCTCGAGTGGAGCGCGCATGGGTTTGCAGTTCACGACTTTGATGTGACATGGAGGACAGCTCAAAGAACGGGGACGCTCCTGCTCGGTACGGCAGCAGCAGTAGCAGCCACGGCACCAGGCATATGAACTTTGAACTCAAGTTTTCGTCGAGTAAGGGCGAGTTTCCAATACATGTGGACTTTGTCGCGGTGCTGGAGAAGCGGCGCGTTCCACTGGCGTACTATGTCGCGCAGGAAGCACTCATCACGACAACTGATCGAGCTGCCATCGAGCTACTGTCCAGGGTTCTCCTCGGGTGTCCGCTGTCCTTTGCGGGCGAGACATTGCTCGGGTTGCTGGTGCAGGCGAACGATTCGCGATGGATCATTTATGGACGAAAGAAAAAGGCGGTGGCGGCAGCGAGCAAGAATGATGGCGGCGATGCGGAAAGTGTCGAGCCGGAAAGTCTACTCGTCGTGGCGAGGATGTTGGCTGAGCCATCACTCAAGGGCTTCGTGAGGCCTGAGGTACAGGATGGGCAGAGCGCGTTTCTGGTCAAGAAGGTACGAAGTGCATTGGATGACCATCAAGTCAAGAGGAGGAAGAAACGTCGCTTGTCTCCTGCTGCAAACGATGCACTCGTTGCCGATTCGTCAGACACCCAGCAGAGAACCGAGACACTCGCGAGGAGTCCCAAGCAGCAAGACGGGAATCGACGTGTCGATTCCACACAGACTCTGGGCCAAGGCGAAGAAGGATCAGCTTCGAGCATGGGCAAACAGGCCATCGACAAGGTTACCACCAGTGCGGAAACATCCGGGAAAGGGGTGACGGACAAATCGTTGAAGGACAAGCTCAAGAAGATGATCATCACGTTATTATCGCTGCAAGGTATCTCCAAGAAGTGTCCAAGCTTCAAAGAACTATACCAACATAGTCTCCAGGCCGCCTCTTTTGCGTTGAGACATGTTCCGACAGAAGACACGAGTCATTGGGAGGCCGAGGCAATGAACATCAATCAGAATTTGTTGAGGATCTTCCTGCGTTCCGCGCATAAAGACGTTTGATGCGATTGTTGGGCATCGTTGGGCATCTCTTAAACTTACAACTCGATAGTTCGGCACGAAAGCTTCAGTGCTTGCACATGCTTGGATTCGAGCATTGTGCTTGGCCAGCGTCACTGCGCAAGATCTGAAAGTCATCTCATCCTCCAAAACGACTCTGCAGAGCACGCTTCGTCATTGATAGTGCGCAGCTCTCGAGCGAGACAGATTCCGTTGATCGCATCATGTTTTGCACAGCGATGCCGAGGTAGGAATGATAAAGATCTGGCATGTCGCCTACAGTCTTTCCAAATCCGCCAATGTCGGACTGGCATTGCGTCAAGTACCTGCTCAAGGCTTCATGATCGACATACTGCGCGCCATCGAGCAGGACCAGGGAGGAATAGTTCCAGAAACAGTAACACACATCACTTTCTTTCCCTTCACGTCCATTGAAACCACCATCTTTCACACTCTGATGGTGGACTAGCCAGTCGAGCGTCTCGTCCCTTTCACGAGGTGATAGCTGTTGTCCGAGCAGGTACAGTGCTGCCAGTGCACAGAATGTCAGTCCAGAATGTGACTCTGCACCTGGGCGATGGCCGTACCCACCATCTGGTCCTCTGCAACTTTGTACATACGATATGGCTTGGTCGACATTGAAATCAATCTGTTGATTCTGGTCAGAATCTTCTCGCTTGGTGAGGATATGTCGAATTGCGGCTGCAAGATACGTGAATCTGATGTCTACGTCTGTATCCCGACGAAAGGATACAAAAGCACCATCTGGCCGTTGGAGCTGGGTGAGTTCAGCCAGGATCATCGCACCGTCCAGTCTGGAGAGGTCATCTCCAAGCACCACGAGACTGATGATGGCAAAGTAGGTGGACGGGAGATGTGGCGAATCGTAGTCATTGCACAGCAGAGCTGTGTGTGGTAATTGTGCATTCAAGCTGCCACGGAAGCCACGACCTGAATCGACTAGATGTGTATAGATCCAGTCAATATGTTTCTCGGCCTGTGATGTAGGAGGCAATGCTGCCAGTAGATCTAGAGAAGACAGTGTGAAATTGACTAGAGCCATTTGATTCAGGTCTTGAGAGGTATACTGATGAGGTAGCATAGACTGACACCTCTGAAAGTATTTCAGATGTCTTGCTGTATCCTTGTCGCCCATCTATTCTCCTGGCCTTGACGGTATTTTTTGATCAGATTTACATTCAAGCTAACAATACCTTCAGAATATATGCATATGGTACCGGCGTCAAGGCGAAGTCATATATGTTTGGACGATGCATGAAAAGATCAGCTCCTTTTGCCAAGGGAAACTCGAGCTCCGAAAACACACAAAGCACTCCGCTACAGCTATAATTTGTGCCATATGGCACGATTCCTAAGTGTAGGCCCAACATTGCGGCACAGCTGATGGTCAACTACACATCTCCAGGAATTCGAAAGCTGTACCGCCAGGCTGAACCCCCAAGTAAAGATCTCCGCAGTGGAGCTCCGTCGCACTAGCAGCCTTGTGAACGACTTTTATTCAATTGCTACACAAAAGATTCGCTCATACAAGCAATTTTTGAGGCAGGACAAACGAGCGCGAGTAAGTATGTCGGTAATGTCTCGAAGGATCGGCGCTAACGAATTACAGTGTCCGACAACCAGGCTCAGAATGCTGAGCAGCAGGTGGAAGTGTGGAAGGTCAAGAAATTAATAAAATCTCTGACAGAAGCTCGCGGCAATGGAACATCCATGATCTCTCTCATCATACCACCCAAGGATCAAATATCTCGTGTCAGTAAGATGTTGGCGGACGAGTATGGTACCGCATCCAATATCAAATCACGAGTCAACCGTCTATCCGTGCTCGGCGCCATCACCAGTACGAAGGAGAGATTGAAGCTTTACAACAGAGTACCGAAGAATGGCCTCGTCGTCTATTGTGGCGATGTCATTACCGAAGAAGGCAAAGAGCGAAAGCTCAACATTGATTTCGAACCATTCAAACCCATCAATACCTCCTTGTACCTCTGCGACAACAAGTTCCATACCGAAGCGCTATCAGAACTACTTGAGTCTGACACGCGGTTCGGTTTCATCGTAATGGATGGTAATGGAGTTTTGTACGGCACTCTCACTGGAAACACTCGCGATGTCTTACACAAATTCACGGTCGATCTGCCCAAGAAGCACGGTCGAGGAGGACAGTCGGCACTTCGTTTCTCGCGACTGCGTGACGAGAAGCGACACAACTATGTGCGAAAAGTTGCTGAGACAGCGGTGCAATTCTTCATCACAAACGACAAATGTAATTGTACTGGTCTAGTATTGGCAGGTTCGGCAGATTTTAAGACGGAGTTGAGTCAGTCAGACATGTTTGACATGCGTCTGCAAGCAAAAATTCTGAAGATTGTGGATGTATCATATGGTGGCGAGAACGGATTTAACCAGGCTATCGAACTGTCTGGCGAGACCCTTTCCAATGTGAAATTCGTGCAGGAGAAGAAGCTTATTCAGAAATACTTTGACGAAATTGCGAAGGATACAGGAAAATACTGTTTCGGGGTCGAAGATACTCTGAAAGCACTCGACGCTGGAGCTGTCGAAACACTGATTGTGTTTGAGAATCTTGAGGTCACCAGGTTTGTCCTCAAAGGGGATGATGGCTCCGAACGAGTTGTTCACGCCACACGTCGCGAGGAAGAGACCAACAAGGACCTGCTCAAGGATCCCGATACAGGCGCAGATCTGGAGGTCGTCGACCGCCAACAATTGCTGGAGTGGTTGGCTGCCAAATATACTGATTTCGGCGCCACGCTCGAATTTGTGACGGATAAGTCTCAGGAAGGGGCCCAGTTCTGCAAGGGATTCGGTGGCATTGGAGGTGTGCTTAGATATAAACTCGACATGGCATTGCTGGCCGATGACGATGACGAGTTTTACGACGACAGTGATGAGGAGTAATCGATCCGGAGAACGCCTGTAGACATGTCGGAACAAAATACAGGGGAAAGAAAGTGCTAGACGAGCTCGAGAGGCATTGGGAAACAGGCAAGAGTGTTACCTTATACATGCATGCATCTGGCGGTCTGAATAACAAGACGGCGGGGAAGGAAGATATTGCATTCTCTCCGCAGGACCCTGTAGCATGTACCAACCATTGAGTGGTGCGATAGATTTGTACATATGCATAGCAAGCTGTAGAACAGGCAACCTTCATGCTACGCTCCACTTTCATTGATAACGGACTACACGCTCGCGGATGGTCTCACTACAAAATCACTCTAATCGTTTTATCACTTTACCATCGGTGATCCGCCATAGCAGTGATCATCATGCATGTATCCATGATGGCAGCTGGTGACCAAGTCTTTGCCCCCAATTGCATCGCCACACAGCTGCCGGAGGAGTCCAGCACGAAATTTAGTCTGAAGCTTGGAAGTAGAACGTGACAGAAAGCGAAGTGTGGCACCGGGCGCGGGAAAGCTTCGGAATTGAAGTGCGGGAGTGTCAGATGTGCCAGCGGGAGGCTTGCGCCCCGTTGCATGGCGATTGGATGGAGGGAGGCGTCTTCGAGATTGGTCCACACCTGCAGCTGCTGCACTTGCTCAATGACTTTGTTTATGCATGGGTTGCGCGAGTACAATGCACGAGCAGTGATCTAGTGTTGTCAGTCAGGAGGCATACTTACCCGTGCTCGAGGCAGTGAAGAAGCGTTCGGAGATAATGGCAGAATCCTGCACTTTGCTACAGCAAAGATTGGCATATATATGACTTGCGCTGAAGGCATCAGGTCACAGCTGCAGCAGTGCTTATCACAATCGCCGCAGCAGCATATTCCCAAAAGTAGCAAAGATCAATGACTGCATGGTCTCTGGTATGCATATGTGCAGCATCGGTCATGTGTAGAGCCAAAGTTTCGCAGCTGATTGTGCTGGTGCTACTGGTACCGGTGCTGCCAGTTGAGTTGGGACTTGCAGTTGTTGCTGAGCAGCAGCAGCACCAGCAGCTGCACAAGGGACAGATTTCGGGAAGTGGAAAATCTGTGGCTCCTCTCGTAATTATTCTCACCCTTGCAAACAAACCTTGAGCACCTGTCACTCAACGCTCTGCGGACCCCGTCCAGCACCGTTTCTGCCTGCACCGATACACTTTCCCTGGACCGTCCTTTGTGCCTTCTCTGCCCAGCCAGTCCCTCTGGCGTGGTCTGTGTCCTTCTTTTGCAGTAGGTCTCCCTTCGATTGCCAGTCCTCCTGTAGAGGTGAGCTCTGTCACCCTTGTAAATAAGGCAGATCGACACACGGCATAGTCTTTCGTCGTTAGGGGTGTCGAAAGTCTCCACCATGTCGAACGGTGCCCAAGCAAAGACTTCTTGGGGCATATGGTCCAAACCCAACGCTGCCACAAACTCCTCTCTGACACACAGTGAGACCTGGAATCCTTCGATTTCTAGTTCAGCAGTCAATATCGATGTGACAAATTCAGGCACTGGAGTTTTGGATGGTCAGGATGAATTCTTGAGTCGTAGTCCTCAGAATGGACGAAGAGGAAACTCTCCTGACATCACCAGGACCAACAGTCCTTTTCTCTATCGTCAACGACAGGCCACTGCTGCTCAAGCTGCAGCCCTGAATCACTCTCCCAAAGATGCATTTCTCGATCCTCGAACTGCACAACAACAGTTTCCCTTTCCCGATGATGTGCAAGGTCGTAACAACGGAGCACGGTTGAAATCCGTCATGCAGTCTGCCATGGATGAGGACCAGTTCAGTAGTGGGTCTGGAGGTCCGGCTCGATCCACCTCGACTCCTCCTTTTGCAAACCAGAACTTGCAGCTTGGACAAACCTTTACACCAAACTCAAACGCTCAATTCTTCACTCCACAAGTGGCTCAACGAGGCTACTTTGAGTCCGCCAGGGACAACGACATGACTGCTGCCATGAGAAACTTGGGTATCGCTGATAACGCCAACAACTCTCGCTTCGATGCGATGCCTGCCAGAGGCGGATCTCCCTATGGTCACACTGCTGCCGGCGCTCATCAGAGTCCGTACATGCATGCTCAGCAGGACTATCACCACCCGCAAAACTACTCCGACTACGGATATGGAAATGGCAGAGCATTTGAGGACGAGTACGGTCGAGGTGCACAGGGACATGCGTCCGTGGAGAGCATGTATCAGGATACGTACGGACCTTACGATTACCGAAGTATGCCAAGAGGTGGTTTCCGCGGCGCTGACGAATTTTCTCGAGGTGCCTATGGCCAGCGAAGTCGTTTTCCTGCCGACAGGAGGGGTCCAGCGGGTTATCCTCAAGAAGCTTACTACCGTGGACCTTCTGGCGGCTACGGTCAACCGGCACAGTACTTTGATGGTAGATCGGGCATGAATGCTTATGCGGCAATGCCCCGTCGAGAAGATCCAGGTGCCGGCATTCGCAGTCCAATCCTTGAGGAATTTAGGAACAACAAGTCCAAGAAGTATGAATTGAGAGACATCTTTGGTCACATTGTCGAGTTTAGTGGTGATCAACATGGCTCGAGATTTATCCAGCAGAAGCTCGAGAATGCAATCTCCGATGATAAGGAGGCAGTCTTTCAAGAGTTTTTGCCAAATTGTCGTCAACTCATGACGGATGTTTTCGGCAACTATGTTATACAAAAGTTCTTTGAGCATGGTAATCAGGTACAAAAGACTGTGCTCGCGAAGCAGATGGAGGGCCACGTTCTATCTTTGTCCTTGCAAATGTATGGGTGCAGGGTTGTACAAAAAGCACTTGAACATATTCTCGCCGAACAACAAATTACAATGGTGCGCGAGCTTGATGGTTCTGTCCTCAAGTGTGTCAAGGATCAGAATGGAAATCATGTCATTCAGAAAGCATTGGAGCGAGTGCCAGCCGAGCACATTCAATTCATCCTCGCAGCATTCCAGGGGCAGGCGTACACACTGGCCACTCATCCGTATGGATGCAGAGTTATTCAGAGAATGCTGGAGTACTGTCCAGATGCACAAGCAGCATTACTCGAAGAGCTGCACCGATACACACAGAACCTCGTTGTCGATCAGTACGGGAACTATGTCTCTCAGCACATCATTGAGCGAGGGGCGGCGGCTGATCGCAGCCGTGTCATCGACGTTGTTAAAGGACAAGTCCTGGCTCTTTCGAAGCACAAATTCGCAAGCAACGTGGTAGAAAAGTGTATCGCTTTTGGTAGTGTCGAAGAACGACACGAGTTGATCGAGGAAGCCCTGGTGCCTGGCACCGACGGCCAGTCCGGCATTGCTTCCTTGATGAAGGACCAGTACGGCAACTATGTCTTGCAGAAGATGCTCGAGGTAGGGGATGACAACCAGAAGAACGAGTTGGCACAGAAAATCAAGCCACTTCTCGACACTCTCAAAAAGTTCAGCTACGGCAAACATCTCGCGTCAATCGAACGATTGCTCGAGCAGCAAGCCGCCGAATCCCAGTAAATTATTTTTCAATTCTTCAGGCCTATTTTATTGAGTACGAAACAGAAAACACACGCTTCGCACTCTCAGAGCACATTGTATTGATGAAGTCCATAAATTACATCAGTTGCGGACCCCAAGGTAATTCGTTCCGACAGCATTTCAAAACAAAAACAGGGTGAAGATACGGGGGAGTTTGTGGGTAGATCAATTTGCATAAACACACACATTCACACGCGCGCGCACATACACACACATACACACACACACGCTGTAGGTAGACTGTACATGTCAGGGACGCAGCACCTGCCGTCCACATAAAGATAGCATGGAGAATATACACTAGAACACTGCATAATTTCAAAAAAACGCACAAAAATTCCCCTGGCGCGTTGCAGATCCCCATGCGTACATCCACGCGCTTTGTCCCAGCTGCCGCTTCGGGTTATATCTGCTGGCATTGACCATATGTTAGCATGGCAGCAGTCCATGCTCCATACATATGCATCGGAGCTTTTATTCTCTCTCTTGCTTTCATGAGTTGAGGGTGGTGGTGTGCTGCATTTATGTTTGATTATAGGTAACGTCAACGTCGAATTCTCACTTTCTTGGTGGCAGCGAGCGGTCCGCGTCTCCACAAACTCGTCCATCCACCAAATTCACCGAGGTCGTTGCGCATGCACATGTCCTAAGATATTCGTGTACTACCTAGACATGGCCTATACGTAAAATGACGGAAGGTCTAGTCCGTTGATGCAGTAGAGAGTATAGGATTACCAAGAGATCTACATCCAGGATATTGCGAGGCTTCAAGACACATTGGACACAACTGACTGATTGATCCGATCGACCTATCGAGGTCACGACTGTGGGCGATTGAGTGGAGATCCAGGCGGCAGAGCACTGTAGAGATTTCCGCACCTCGAGCTTCAGATTCCGCCGGAGCAGCGCATGTTTCGGTACCGCACGCAGGGCTTCAATGGCACTGCCCTGGCCTTTTCGCCATTCTACGACTCGACGCTGGCGGTTTCGTCGAGTGCGAATTTCGGCCTGGTGGGCAATGGCCGGCTGCACATTTTGGGATTGGCACCAGGTGAGTTGCGTCAGGTGAAGAGTTACGACACGCAAGACGGGTTATTCGATGTCTGTTGGTCGGAGAACCACGAGAATCAGTTGGTGGTTGCGTCGGGTGATGGGACGGTACAGTTGTTTGATACGACGCTGGACCAGTTCCCCGTGCGCAAGTGGCGGGAACACACGAAGGAGGTCTTTAGCGTGAGCTGGAATCTCGTGGCCAAAGAGACGTTTTGTTCCTCCTCGTGGGACGGGAGTATCAGGATCTGGCACCCGGCCCAACACAAGAGCATCAGTACTTTGATTGGGCATAAAGGTTGCGTCTACCAGGCGGTGCACTCGCCGCACCATCCAAACGTCATTGCGTCCGTGTCGGCGGACACGCACCTCAAGATATGGGACGCGACGCAGGGGCAGACGCCCGTGCTGGGCGGCGCAGTCAGTAATCAAGAAGTCCTGACGTGCGCGTGGAACAAGTACATGCCCTTTGAAGTCTACACGGCGGGGATCGACCTCCTCATCAATAAATGGGACTACCGCATGCTCGCGCGACCCCTCCGCACGCTGAGGGGTCACCGATACGCCGTCAAGAAACTCAGTACCTCCCCCTTCGATGGCGAGATGGTCGCCAGCAGTAGTTACGACATGTGCACGCGCGTCTGGAAGGGCGAGACGTGCGTCAAGGTCTTTGATGCACACACAGAGTTTGTGTCGGGCGTCGATTGGAGTGTCTTTGGACTCGCGCCGGGCTTTGTCGGCACCGTCGGGTGGGACGAAAATGTCTTTGTATGGCGCGTCTGACGATACGTTTTTTAGTATACATGTACATATAGACAATCACACATGGGTTCGGTCACTGGACATTGAGCATATTCGAGAGGTGGTCAAACATATAATCATGCGGCATGGGTTCGAAAAGAACTCAATGTCTTTGTTTCTAGACTACAGCAATTCACATATATGGCTTGACATGATTGATTGCGAGTTGACCACGATGAGCGCAAGCACAAAAGATCAGAAGGTTACTGTGCCATGTGCGCCGTCCACAGGCTTCTCTGGACTCTTTCGTGGCTTTCGCGGCTTGCGCTTGGACTGCTGTGTAGCTTGAGTCGCCGACTGTTTGCTGCTTGTATTGTTATTGTCGTTGTTGTGAAGGGCGCATTCTCGGGCGGCGTATCTTGCAATGTAGTCTGGGTGCTCGACGACGTTCCGTATCTGTTGGCATAAGGTGAAGTAAGTGTGTTTTGGGTCGTTTGAAGTGTTCAAGTGGATGTTGGAGATGGCATCGAATTCATGGGGCAGGGAGAAAGCAAGAGTCTGCCTTTGGTCCTCCCAAGAATACGACTGTTTGTCTGGAAATCTCTCCTGCAGTTGTAGCACTAAATCCATTCTCTTGTCAAGGTATTCGCAGACTGCTGTTGGGGACAGGTCTTCCATGGAATATCTATTGAGGTCTCTGTTGCGGATTTGTGTACGTGCAGGACCTCTTGCAGTGGAAGATAGCGTGCCGAAGACTCTCTTGACTTCAAGATACGCTTCCCTGGCAGTCATACCTCTGATGGCCTGAGCTATCGGGTTTCTAAGGACTCGATGTACGCACGTCCAAGCTTGAGCATTTGCTGCTACCAAGGACTTTGCATCATCCAAGGTATCCTTGATGTCAGCAAGATCATCTTTCGAAAAGGTTGAAGTTGAAGTCTCATGACCTTCCTCCAACTCTGATTGAGCTGCTAGTTCCGAAACAGAATTGAGTGTGTTCTCATCATCATCGATGGATACGTGGTCTGGATCAAGGCCTAAGAGTTGAAAGGCTTTCGTGAGTCTGGCTTCCTTCTTCGCTTCGTAAGCGTCGAGTAAGAATATGCATCTTTTGAGCTTGTTGTGCTTCTTGACGTCGTATACCAGGGCCTCGAGATTACCAGCATTCAGTCTGCCTACCAAGTTCCCTTCCCATAGATCAAAGCCTTTCTCTACTGGTACAAAAGGACCCATAATCTCCATCTCGTCTTCGCGTAAATTGAGTTGTGGCCGCGAGCTCGTGTGGCTTGTGCAGCTGCAGCCTGCACGTGCCAAAATCTGACTTGGAGAAATGGGAATTGATGCGATCAATCGGATGAAAGAGCGCACCACACGACCAAAAGAGAACGATGGAGGAATTGTAGATTAACGAGAGTAGATCAAAGCCTGATATATAGCAGAAGAAGATGATGTTATGCTGAAACAAAGCACAACCACCTGAAACACAGGCAAGTGCGTGGTGCGTGGACGGCAAGAGATGAAGTCGCAGCGATCGCGAAACGAGATTCCCGACCGGCTGCAGTTGCCGTTGCGGGGGATTCGAGAATGACGAAGTTCGTTCTATGAATGCCGGTCCTTTCCCTCATTCCTCCCATACGGATAAGACACATACGTATTTATATACAGCGTGCCTTCATCCGAATAGAGTCAGTAAAGAGAGTAAAGAATAGACAATATGGCTCCACAAAACAGAATCGTGTTTGGCACAATGACGTGCGGTCCGGAGGGGACGTCGGGCGCACGAATCACGTCGATCGAGGGTACGAAGGAGATTCTCGACACGTTCAAGTCGTTTGGGTACGATGAGCTAGATACGGCGCGGATGTACTGCGAGGGCAACACGGAGAGATATCTGGCGCAGGTAGGGTACAAGGAGAAAGGATTCAAGTTGGCCACGAAAGTGTACCCGGTCTCGAACGAGCACGAGCCGGCGGTGCTCAAGGCAAAGTTGGAGGAGTCCCTGACTGCCTTGGGTCAGACGAGCACGGACATATTTTACCTGCACGCTCCCGCATGGGAGACACCACTGGAACCCACACTCAAGGCCGTCAACGAGCTGCATCAGGCGGGCAAGTTCAAGACATTTGCCATCTCCAATTACTGCGCGTGGCAGATTGCGGAAATCTCAATCCTGTGTCGTGAGCGCGGGTGGGTGCGCCCGACACTGGCGCAGTACATGTACAATGCCATCACGCGGTCCATCGAGGCAGAGGTGATTCCGGCGTGCCGCAAGTACGGCCTGGACTTGGTGGTCTACAATCCCTTGGCGGGCGGCTTCTTTGCGGGCCACTACAAGAAGGACGAGACGCCGGCCGAGGGACGATTCAGTCAGGGCAAGCAGGGCGAGAATTACCGCAAGCGATACTTTCGCGACTCGTACTTTGACGCCATGCAGAGCCTCAAACCAGTGGCCGAGCGCAGCGGCATCTCATTGCTGCAGATGGCCCTCCGCTGGCTCGTCCACCATTCCGACTTGAACCTCGCTTCCCGCGGCCGAGGCGGCAACGACGGCATCATCATCGGCGCCTCCAGCGTCGCACATCTCGAGTCAAACCTGAAGGACTTTGAGCAAGGGCCATTGCCGGACGACGTCGTCGCCGCCCTCGACGACGCCTGGCGAACCGTCAAGGCCGATACTCCGAATTACTGGCATGGAGACGTCAAGGTCACCTATCAAGTATAGACAAAAGATACAGGCACAGTCTCATAGTTGTATGTACATTGTTTCTTGCCATGAAAAAAAACCTCTCTCGTCCAAGCAACGACTAACGACGACTCTTTTGTTCAATGACTTGCTCGAGCCGCGCAATCTCCTCCTCTTCCGCGAGAATCATCTCATCCGTGACCTCTACGTGTCCTGTTGATCCCGCCACTTCATAAGGTGAAGCACTGAAAGTGGTCGTTTGATCGGGATTGCCCGCGATGGTCGATGACTCGTCGAGGTAGGAGCGTCCGACACTGAGATGGTCGAGTTTTCGGCGCTGGTCCTCGACTTCGCGCTCGAGGGCGGCGATGGACTGTGCGAGGGTATCGCCTTTGACGCGCATCACGTCCACGCGACCGAGTACGGCGGTCCCGTCGATGGGGAATTGAGCGACTACCGTTTCCACCGCGGACAGTAAAACTCCCAAGGACGCGTCGCGGTCTTTCAGTACGTCTGCAGCTATACTCCCGGTTCCCGTTGTTCCTCCTGCGCCGCCGTCGCCGGACGGACCGAGGGATCCGGCCTTCGGGTTTCGTTTGGTGGCCGCGGGAGTGAAGAGCAGACTCTCGTGCGGTTCCGCGTCGCGAATGACTTGCGTGATGGGCACTTGACGCAGCAATGTATTCTGGAATGCGCGCGGGTGTGTGAAGGAGAGGGCGGACAGCGTTTCCGCCCATGATTCCAGGCTCGACAGGTGCGTCTCCAATCTCATCTCCGGTCGTCTATCTTTGTTGATCTATCGACTTTCTTTGGCGTAGTCGGATGCCGCTTATCGATTTTCTTTGTATAATCCAATCCACAAGATGCAGCGAACAATGCTTCAACAGATATATGATGCGTGGTCGTAATTCATGGTGTGGTGAATGCATGTTTTGACGTCCGTGGAGATGGGTCGCGACTTCAGGCGGCTCATCTTCGGCACCACAAAAAAGTAACTGGGTGCATGTCATTGACATTGATATTGTGAATTGACGTTTCAATTACAATCTTCTGCACATAATTAGCGAGCCTGAGGAACAGACTTTGGTTGTTAGACGATGGCAGGGGACGAGTCGACGTATAATGAGCCGACGGCGGATCAGTTGGCTGCATTGGCGACATTCATGCCGTCCTTTACCGTCGTCGATACTATAGCCAACAATGACGACGACGGCAACGACGATGACGACGACAACGTGGGTGGTGAATGCGCAGACAATGACAAGGACAAAAAAGGAACATCAGATTCTGGTGAGCAATTCGAGTATAAATTATTCACCGCCGCGACACCGCAACGCATCACGATTCACGAGACTGCCATGGAAGAGGAGAAGGAATATACCTGCCCCGTCCGCCCAATGAGTCACTACCTGCACCTTCCTTCCCCACAACACCTACACAACATCGCGGCCTCTGCCATCTCGGGCGACCAAGTCCGCCAACAATCCCTCACCGAGCACCGCAACTGGCCCCACCGGGATACCCGACTCTTGACTATCCCGTTTCAGGACGGCAAGGATGACCACCAGGACAAGAAAAAGAAGAAGAGGTGGAGACCGAGTAAAGTTCGCCGACAGAGGTTCAAGCAGTTGCGTCAGGAGCAGGAGGAAGAGGAACGGAGGAAGCGAGAGGTGCGCGCCGCCAGAGCGCGAGCAGGGCGAGGTGCGCGACGCGGAGGCGGCGGCGGCGGTTCTCGAGGTCGAGGTACATCCAATGCACCGCATCGTGTCAAGACGACGACAACGACGACGACGACGGGTAGTGGTGGTGGTCGAGGCGGGTATCCGCGTAAAGGACCACCTGCCATATAATCCTTATGCACTGTTCAATCAACGTGCTGATCATTTTTATTTCTGAGCGATGGCGAAAGTATATGATTGCATTCAATGACGACTCTCCTGCAAGTAATGCAAAAGACTTCTATTTTTCTAATGTCTAATGAATGTCATGAGATATCTACACTATGTAAAGTCAAGTGCCATTGCTACAAAATATGATGAAAGTGTGATGATTGCGAAAACTGAAATCGCACAACCAGCTTGTTCGCCGTCGTTTATTGAATGAGAGGAGGATGATGAAGAAGAAAATGAAGAAGATGATGACGACCGTCAGCAGTAATCATAACTAGAGTACTTGCTGTCGTTGGCCCACTCGGTGAGCCGATCGAGGACAAACTGGCCCGACTCGGAGTAACCAGGCACGACACCTTCGGGACTCTTGCGCAGCGTCTTGACAAAGATGGTGTCGAACGGGTGTGCGTCCATCCCGCCGTTGCGGCCGGGGAAGAAGATGTCGTAATTGTCGCAGTGGTCCCAAAAGTCCTCGGTGTTGGCGTAATCGGCCCGGTGTCGGAGACTGTAGAGCGGTTCGGCATCGAATCCGGCTTCCCGGACATTCATCGTCAACGTCGTCTCGCCTTGCATGATGGCCGCGCCCATCGACTCGGCACACTGCAACGACGGCATCACCAGATCCAGCCCGACCCCGTCCAGCGCCAAAATCATGCTCTGCAGGTGTTGTCGGTAATCCACGTCGCAATTCGCCGTGATGCCCACCAGTCGCGTGGTGTCCGAGAGACCGGCGTAGAAAATGTCGCTCCAGCACGTCCGCAGCGTGCGCGCCCATCCGGGCAGAAAGGGGCCGCGGATGCTCGAGTTCATGAGGATGAAGCGCTCATACCGCCTACGCAACGCACCACCATCCGCCTTGATGATTTCCCCAAACGTGCCCAGGTCGTAACACGTATTCTCCCGCCGCACCACGCGGATATTGTCTCGCGCAGGAATGTCCACCGTCAAGTGCTCCCCATTCACGATGAAGATAAAGTCAATCTTGGCATGCAGGCCGTGATTGAGGAAGAACTCCAAATTGCGCTTCGCGTCCTCCGTCTCGTAGTACGCATACAGCAAGACGTCCTTGTTTTGCCGCGCCCGCGGCAGCTGCGACAGATGCGAGCTATTGCTTGAGGACACCGCCGGATCAGAGTTTAGTAATTTCGCGACACTGTCTCTGGCTGCGGTGGCGGCTGATCCGGTGGTATTTGGCCCGGCCACGAAGAGCGCGATGAGGATGATGATGGCGAGGGCGGCGAGAAGAGGCCTCGAGCGAGCCGTACTGCCGAGAAAGGTGGACTGCATGACGGCCTGCGATACTGATCCCTGTGTTGCAACGAGCCTAGTTCAAGTAGGGATTGTCAGCCAGAGACGACTACGAGGACGATTGCGGAGTTGGAGGTGCCATTAGATGGATGTATGCAACCAGCGTGATATTGATAAAGGACGAGAGCATGAGAAGGAGAGGTAGGGGAAAGGTAAAAGAGAGATATAAAAGGAATAGAAGGAAGGGCAAAGTACAAGTAGACGAAAAGAAGCGACGATTGCAGCAGCGGGACCCGAGAGCGGCGGGTGATGTCAAAACACAAAAAGTTGCCCGCCATATCGGCCACGGGTGAAAAGGCAATGTGAAATTCAAGCCAAGCCCAATCGCCAAGCCAAGTCAAGCACCGACGGCACAAATCAAAGGCAAAGATCGTACGTGGGCAACCCTGGCAAGAACCAGCGAGGAGGACAAAAGTGGGATGCATGCATGCCACAGACACGGAAGGACAGGATGGGATAGGGATGGGATGAACCCAATATATGACGTACGCGCCCTCGCGCACGAATTGCTTACTACTGAATTGTCTACCTACTGCTGCGATTCACCATTTCGACACGCAGCAGACTTGGAGGACAAAATTTGAGTGAGAAGGGACACGATGCGCAGCAAATTTTGCCAAGTACCTATACTAAGCATCTGTCCAACCTTGGAGTCGATGTTGTAGCGCCAAGACTTTTTTGCATCCCAGATCCTGTCAGCACTTATTTCCAAGCCCCTTGGCCGGCCATGGCAATGGGAGGTTTACTCTCTCGCGGTACGGGCGGTAGTTGTTGCGTCCCGCCAACTGGCAACTTTCAAGTGCCCAACACCTTGGGCAGGATTATTGCGGCAACAGCTGTTACCCCATCATGGGACAATCCGCGGGCGCGCACGCCCCCCCCGTGCAACCCGTGCAAACCTCAAACGTCGATCCTCTTACCCATGAGATCTGCCGTACTTACCGAACCTACCGTCGTAGAGCCGGGTGCATTGTGCATGTCTTTGTACTACACTCGTACACCGTCCGTCATTACTGTATCGTCTGCCTTTATCCTCTCGTCCCCGCATTCATCTCTTCGTCCTTGATATAATCCATCCATCTCGGACATCTAATATAGATCATGCCATGTATGACTTTGGCATGACACTTCCCTCACAGACTACTTGACTTGGCGGCTGCTGGTGTCCTCACTTTTCATCTGCAGACTGAGGCTTGAATCTGCTCGATCGGCTAGACTGGGGCCAAGAAACAAATGTTTCGTCCCGCCATCATACTCGACAAGCTTTGGCGGGTCGTCCTCATGGGTATCACGCGCCGAACCACGTACAATGGTCTCTCGCTGGACGACGGATTCATGCGCCGGGGGCGACAGTCCTACAGAAAAGCCGTCATCTATGGACTCGGACTCGCTTTCGCACTACTGGGACTCTCACTGCTGCTGCTACTGCTGCCGCCGCCTGTCGGCGGATCTGGCATCAAGCAGCCCTTTGAACTGCTCGTCGGCGGGTCCTCCTCGACCACGGCTGCGCAAACGGCACGACTCGAGCGCGAAATCTTCAATCTCCTCGCGACCGGGATCACGGGTAAGGATGGGGCCGACGACGACGATAATGACTTTGACCCGGCGCCCATCCACGACCTCTGCACCCACAAACGATTCCAGCCGGGCCTCTACATGCGCTGCGACGAGAATGACGGCGGCATCGGCAACGTGCGCAACTCGATCCTGCTCTGTACGCGCTACGCCATCGAGTCTGGCGCTCAACTCGTCGCGCCCCGCATACGCCTCCGCTCCACCTCTGACCTCGCCGACCTCGCCGGCGACCGCATCGACATGACCTACCTCTTCAATTACGACCTCTACAGGCGCCGGCTCGAACGCGCCTGCCCCGGCTTCAGACTCTTTGACTCTGCCGACGATATCCGTCCTTTCCTTGCCACGGACGCCGCGCCCCTCCGCGTTCCCAACGACAAGCTCAACCCAATCGATTTTCGCGAACACGGCGGACTCATCAATTCGCACGTCCTGGACCACCGAGCCGATTTACGAAGTTGGCTATGGAACCAGGTCTTTGTCCATCCATCCACGCAGACACCCGTCCTCGTCGACCTCTCCCGGACCTTTTTCGGGTGGACCAACACACAGGACAATTACGACGTGTGGCACGAGTGGTCACGCCTCCTCTCCTTCCAGCCAGAGACTTACCATGTCGCCGCACGCACCCTGTCCATCATGTCGAAACTCGATCTGCAGAACTTGGCGCAGGAAAAGATTCTGCAGTCGGAGTATACCTTTGTCGGACAGCATCTCCGCACGGAGGGCGACGTCTCGCCCGAGATGCAGGAGTACGGCTTCGATGCACAGATGGACGCCGCCATCGCTGTTTGCAAGGAGCACGGCATCACCGAGTTGTATATCGCGTCTGGTGACATTGGGGAGGCCGCGAAAGCAACCATAAAAGGCCTCGACCACGGCATCGCCGTGCACACAAAATACAGTCTCATGTTGTCCGACCCTCAAGTGTCCCAGACAATTCTCGGAATGACCTTTGACCAGCAAGCCCTCATAGACTACCTCATCCTTAGCAAGGCCACCAAGTTTGTCGGTGTCGATAGCTCCAGCTTCTCGGGAAACCTGGTCGTCCTGAGACACGCTGCTCTAGGGAACCGTATGCATTGGCAAGGCTTCTCCGACGAAGTTTCCGTCCTGGTTGGTGATCGCTTCGAATGGTTGCGTGATGCCATGTGGGCCTGATCTCGCTGCCCCTATTCATCTTGTCGCATTTACGAGCATTGTTTCACGCATGAGCATGACAATTATTATCCTTTTGTAGATCAGCCTATTCTGTTGATTGTGTTATATAGTACTTTATGCATGGATTGAATCTCTGCTTGCGTGAGCAGAGTGGTCTCTACTGTCTTGGTATCTTCAGATGAGCTTTCCGCGTCTTGTGCCGCCTTCGCAGTCGCTGCTGTGACGAATTGATGGCCAGAAGCTGGGTCGAAAGTGACGGCGGATTGTATCTGATCGATGGAAGCTTTTAAGGAATGGACGACGTTGAGCTGTGTACGTGTCAGCCAAAGTAGAAGACTACTTGAAGGTTTCTTCGTACCAGTCTCGAGGTAACAATGCGATGGGCATCGGGAGCCAAGTAGACATTTCCATTTGCGATCAAAAAGACGTTCAGTATCCTGACTACATTGTTAAGCACGATTTTGAGCATTCAATGTGCTGACTTACCGTCCTCGGCACTTTCTCGCTCCTGTTTGTTGATCGTGAACAAGTCAGGAACACTGTAGCTGGAGACTACAAACTCAATGCCAGTCATCTTCTTCAGTGCATCATTGACATCTCCAAAGTTCTGGAATTGAGACTGCATCTTGAGGACGGCATTATTACTGCGCTTGTCGAAGAAAGGTGATTGTGCAAAGTACTCGAGAACTTGAATGATTAGCGAGCCTCACAAGCGAAGAGAGCCGTGCTACCATTGTCTGGACGAAGACCATTGAGAGCCTGTGTCAACTGTCAGCTATAGCGATACGCAAGACAAGCGTTTACTTACTGTGATCCACTCCGGAGCACGCCAAACTATTGTGGCTAAATCTGCTTCATCCATTAAAACAGGATATATCAACTGACAGTAGTGTTATACTTCATGGTCTTCACAATCAATTCATGTCTCTAGCACAAATCTTCAGGTTGGAAGAGTAGACCGCTAGTGGTAACAGAGACCTCACAGCTTTGCATTCAACCTTGGAAGACACACAGGTGAGCCGTTTGTGGAGCCGCATTCTCCCTGAGAGTCCCGAGGTCGTTAGAGCAGCCTTGCCAAGCTTAAACCCATGAGCTCGAGACAAGCAAGTAACAAGACAGTCGCAACACTGGAAATGTGCGCTAAGACCAGCTGATTCACACAGTCATATATAGGCGCTGAAATCCACATTCGCGGATCGCCTACATTGCGTCTTTTTACCAGGAAGAGTGCCATCACATTGTTCAGCTTCGAGTTGAGATTGTCCTTCGTAGACTTCGCTTCTTATATCTCACCACAATTGCAAGTGGACACACATCTTGCCAATCAATAGAGCGCTTCCTGACCTGGCAACGCAGTCTGGACTGATAATAAAAGATGTCAAATAACTTGCTAGCCAATTCCCTTGGTGGCCTTGCTGCAGGTGCACTCTCCACCATAGCTATGCATCCACTTGATCTGACCAAGACAAGAATGCAAACAACAGGAGGAAGTACATTCAAGATACTGTCAGAGCTGCACAGAGAATACGGCATTCGGGGACTATATCGTGGACTAGGAACAAACCTCATTGGAGGCATGCTGGGGTGGGGATTTTACTTTGCTTGGTATGGTCAGGTCAAGGCATGGATGAGCCGTGGTAGGTCGCAATTGACTGGCACGGAGTATCTCATCTCTAGTGCTCTGGCCGGTATCCTTACCAGTATCTGCACAAACCCGATATGGGTGGTCAAGACGAGAATGCTGACCACTAACCGTGGCGAACAATTGGCATATGACAATTTTCTTGGTATGATGGAATAGTCATGCATGACTGATCCGGGTCTGACATACTAGATGGTCTGCAAAAGATTGCCCGCCAAGAAGGTATCAAGGGTCTGTATCGAGGTCTCATACCCAGCCTCTTTGGGGTGACTCATGGAGCCCTACAGTTCACCCTCTACGAAATGCTCAAAAATCGACGGACCAATAGAGCGCCCGGCACAGCTGCGGTATTGTGACCATAGAATGACGAGCACATGAGCTGATATCGGGTAGACCACGGCAGACTTTCTGCAAATGTCGGCTGCCTCAAAGATCCTGGCGACCGTGCTAACATATCCCTACCAAGTCCTCAGATCGCGCTTACAGGTCCACAATGTAGATCCTTCGGTGTCCGTCATGTCCACCGCGCGGGATGTGTGGTCAAAACAAGGTCTCAAGGGTTTCTACCGAGGACTCACTCCAAATCTGCTGCGAGTTGTTCCGGCGACCTGCATCACCATGGTAGTGTATGAGCAGATCAATAGACTCGTACTTGCAGAGTAGTGCGTAGAAATGACATTGGAGCTTGACAAAGGCACGCAACTTGTCTGCACGCGATTTATACCTACCGGTATAGCGGCACGGATGTCCATTGTATGTATTTTGACGATCTACACGCAATGTGTAGCCATAAAGCAGCTTGCAATTTGTGGCAGGGCATCACTTTGAGTTTGATGCACTGAAGAAAGAACTGCGAATCCATGGATGTGGTCAGCTGGCAGCTCTAGTGAGAGTGAATCTCGAGCATGTGACAAGTGAAGAGAGACATGCAAGCGTGCATGACGAAGTAAGCTGTAGCTACATATGGCGCATGCTTGGAATGTAGCTTTACGGTAGCTACACACCTATATAGCTAATAGGCATGTGTGCTCTCGATCGAACTCGCCAGGTACAGCGACAAGATCATATCACAACTGACGCGGGTGCCCGATTTAGAAGAAGCGAGACGCGTGCATATGCGCGGCACGGCTATGTGGGAGACTGAATTTCCACCTTGCGAGACGGCAACTTCCAAGGTTACCGAAGTATGGAGGTCCAGCAGCGTGTCCACTGGACTCGGGCAACTGTCGATTGTACAGGCGGGAACGAGACAGCGGGACAGACATGGCGCCCTGCCCAGGTGTAGACCCTCCCGTCTGGGCAGAGATTGTGTGTGAATGCATGGCAACCCGCAGACACAAACACAAGCACAACGGCCGGCTCAACGTAGAATGGCAGGAGACGATCTGGACATTCCAAGCCGTGGAGGCTGGCTTGCTGGGTGGCCATCATTCTGGAGGCCAAAAAGCGCGGGCGAGCCAAAGCAAGAGCCCTGAAAGTTTGAAACCTGGAACGCGTTGCTGGGGACTTTCTGGCAGTTGCAAGTTGGCTAAGAATAGATTTAGAGAATTCCAACCCGTTCCAACGTTCCCCTGCCCCTCGTTCTCCAACCTTTCACGGTTGCACATCTGGCCACGGCTGACGCGCGCGCGGTCCTGGGTCTACGTACAAGCTTGCAAGCAGACATCTTGCCGTCTTCGTGAGCCGGCTTGTGCGAGCCTACCAGTTTAGAGCAAGGAATGCAAGGTGCGGCACGCAGCTGCAGTAGCTATAGCGCACGAGCCTCACCTTCTGCAGCTTCTGATTACTTGCCTGCGCCCCGTTCTTCACAATGAACCTGAACCTGGAATCTTGGGCCCATGATCAGTTGCGCAGATCTTGGCTTGCCTTTGTCCCACCCTCGCACCAACAGACCAAATCCTTTGACTGCCTGCCTCTGTGTCTCCAGTCGTCTCTGTCTCTCTTGCCCCCTCTCACCAGCTACCTTCGACATAGTCTATAAGGCCCACTCGTGGCAGAACAGACAAGGACTCTCACAACCACTCGTCCGGTCAATCAGCTAGCTGCCCGCACTCTTTACAGGCAATAGACCACATTCTTTTTCCACGAGATAGTACTTGCCAGGATGCACATCTCCAACATTCTCTCCTTAGCAGCGACATTTTCTGTCGCTGCTGCACAGTACAAAGGTTTCAACTACGGATCCACGCATACTGACGGGTCAGCCAAGACCCAGGCAGACTTTGAAGCAGAGTTTGCTGCTGCAAAGAGTCTAGTGGGCACGACTGGCTTCACGAGTGCTAGGTTGTACACCTCAATCCAGGCTGGCACCGACAACACACCCATTCTAGCCATTCCTGCAGCTATCGCACAGGACACCAGTCTCCTGCTGGGTCTGTGGGCATCTGGCGGTCAGACTGGCTTTACCAACGAGATTGCTGCCATCACCAATGCGATTTCGCAATACGGCACAGCCTTTACCAGTCGAGTCATCGGTATCTCTGTCGGCAGTGAAGATCTCTATCGAACCTCGACGATTGGTATCGCTGCCATGGCCGGAGTTGGTGTTGGTCCCAGTGTCATTGTGCAATACATCAACCAGCTTAAAAGTGCACTTGCAAGCACTACGCTGAGCTCTGCCAAGATTACACACGTCGATACATATAATGCCTGGACCAATGGATCCAATTCGGCCGTCATCTCAGCTGTCGACTTTTTGTCCATGGATGTCTACCCATACTTCCAGAGCGAGATGGCAAACTCAATCGAACAGGGTTCGAGTCTCTTCAATACTGCTTATGATGAAACCGTGGCTGTTGCTGCTGGCAAGGATGTTTGGGTGACTGAGACTGGCTGGCCGGTCTCAGGTCCAAATCAAGGTGCTGCTGTTGCCTCGGTCGCGAATGCAAAGACGTACTGGGACCAGGTCGGCTGTAACACTCTATTCGGCAAGGTAAATACTTTCTGGTACATCTTGCAAGATGCATTGCCAACCCTCCCTTCACCAAGCTTCGGTCTCGTTGGTGCTGGCTCAATCACCCAGGCTCCTTTGTTCAACTTGACCTGCCCAGCCGCCGGGGGAGCTACAGGATTATCCTTGAATGCTGCGTCTTCAGCAGCTGGCACAAGTGCTGCAGCTACATCTGCGAGCGCAGTCCCGCCAATGTCGTCTGCCCGAGTATCAGCTTCTTCCGTCAGGCCCGTTCCTGCAGTACCAATTGGTACAGGCACCGCTGTAGTCCCATCAGGCTTCGTTCCTTCTTCCGTTCGATCGGCCTCTAGAGCAACCACGCCTACTGTTGCTCCTACTTCTGCAGCCGGCACTCGTAGTACCACAGCTGCCACCACATCAACTCGAGCGACGACAACGTCTGCCACCGGTGCCTCGACAGCCGTGCCTACCAGCACCTCGGGCAGCAGCTCGAATGGTGTGTCGTTCGTTGCCGCGATGCTCGCAGGACTTGCTCTGCTTATGACCCGTTGAGTAAAATCCCCCAGTAGTATTTTTAAGCAATTGCATCAAGAATTGAACTCATAGACTATCACTCACTCATGCGATTGTCCTACCATTGCTGGTATCTTGACATCTGCGATTTGACCGATACTCGTCCATTACTTGTGATGCAAATACGCATTATAACGAGGGCAAGATTTTGGTTGCATCGAATTGAAACTGAAAATGAATTGTATTGGCTATGCTATCATGGTACGGGATGCATGTCATGACATTTGCACACACGAGAGACGATAATCGAGACAAAATCACACGATGTTAAAGGGCATGTTGGAAACATTGCACTTGACCCATAAAAAAGCCCGAAAAGAACAAATTCAGACATGAGAGCATGGATGGGCGATACTCGTTTTGCGGCACTCTTTACGATAACCTTGAGTAATTGAATGTCATTCTTTTCTCTCTACCGATGCATAACTGATGTCAAGAAAAAGTTGAGAATGGGAGGAAGGTGCAAGAAATCCTCAAAGTGGCCAAGAATTTTTCGCAAGGTTATTTTGCAAGTCACACGAGAAAGAGCAACCTGCCAGTATCCCGTGGGTCTTGTGAAGTTTTTTCGAGGGATCCAGGAAAGAGACGAGTACCTTGTCGGAAATGAGTTTAGACATACCCGATGGTGTTGGCAATGTCGAGGGCATCGACATCGGGACTCAGACGAATGTATGCCTTTTTCGTTCCGTCGGGTCGAATGAGGGTGTTGACATTGAGTGCGTCGACATTGTAGAGCTTCTTGACGGCTTCCTTGATGGTCCTCTTGTTGGCCTTGATGTCCACGATGAAGACGAGGGTGTTGTTCTCCTCAATCTTCTTCATGGCCGACTCGGTGTTGAGCGGCGAGACGATGATTTTGTATGCATCGAGTCGTGGCAAGTGTGGGACGGACTTTCGTGGGTAGCTCGGCTTTCGTGCGAGTGCGAGGGTCTTTGGTCGTCGGAAAGTGGTGTTGGTTCGGACCTTCTTGGTCACTGATGAGTGGTTACCCTTCAGTGCCTTCTTGGCTGCCTCCTTCGCCTGGGTGGTTTGGTTGTTCTTTGGCTTTGCCGATGGAGCAGTCTCTTTGCCCATATTTGCTGAGTGTATGCCGTGAGAATTCTAACGACAATTTCAATATCTTTTCTTGTCTCTGTGTCTGAATCGTGAGCGTTGTGGTTTCTGAGAATTCCTGAATTTTGACCGGGAACGGGTACGATCAAAACGAGGACGGGCGTTTGGAGGAAAACCGGTCATGCTTCGTGTTGATCGTGTTCACACGTCGATCTTGCTGGAGCTCTTTCGATGACGCCACGCATGGCGCCGGATTGCCGCGAGTTCCGATTCATTATTTCCGCTAGCAGATGGTGGAGTGTACAGACGTCGCAATATATATTCGTAATAGTACAGTTACCAGGATTCTAGACAACCAGGAAGCACATCGAGCAGTATGTCTGAATCTGGTTTGTGTGTCAAGTGTATCTCTGGCTATCTACACGAGGGAACACCAGCTGGCTCGGTCCGAGATATCGCTGGAGTCCCAACATATGTGGCTCCTTCACCATCCACTACGACCAATAAGACCATTGTGATCCTGACTGACGTGTTTGGCTACAAGCTACCGAATGTACGACTCGTCGCGGACGAGTACTCTCGTGCTGGCTACAACGTTATTGTGCCTGATATTCTGCATGATGATGGCATGGGTTTCGACTCCCTGAAGAACGTCAAGAATGTCGGCGAGATGTTTGAGCTCGTCGGACCCTGGTTGAAAAATCACGGAGCCGAGACAGTACTTCCCGAGACAGACGCAATCTTTGCAGAATTACGAAGTCAGCACCAAAAGATTGGCATTGTAGGCTACTGCTTCGGTGGTCGCGAGGCGTTCCATTATGCTGGTACTGACAAGGTTGACGTCGTTTGTGCGATGCACCCCTCCCTCATCAACATTCCAGAGGACGCCGAGAAAGTCAAGAAGCCCATCAGTATCCATGTCGCGGCCTCTGACGAGATATATGATGCTGCAAAGTCGAAAGCTGCGGCTGAGATATTCGAGCAGAATAAAGTTCCATATGAAAACAGGATCTACGACGGCGAGGGAGTCTCACACGGCTTTGGCGTACGAGCGGATCTGTCGAAAGCCCCTGCGAAGAAGGCGAAGGAGGCAGCCTTTTCTGCCACTGTAGCATGGTTTGACAAGTTTTTGTAGTTGAATTCAATAAAAAGTACTTGATTTCGTCAAATTGGCCTGAGAAGTGTTCGCAGGTCGTATTCACTCCTGTAGAGTTTTGCAGTAGCACAGGTATCATGATGTTGTTTTAGGTCGCTCCTGGCGTCTTCACTTTTCAGTCCCGCCTCTCTTTGTGTGTGCTGTGATGGCTTTTGTAATGCGTAGCTTCTTCAGATCGATCCCTGCTATACGAGCGGGCGCGACGACGAGAAGAACGCTCTCGACTCTGAGATCTGTTTCTATATCTACCTTCGCGTTCTCGTTCACTGTGTTCAGGACGGCGGCGTTCGCGATGATGCGTACGTGATCGCGAGCGGCGCCTCGATTTTGGATGAGGACTCCTATCCCGTCTGCGATGTCCATGCCTGGACTGTTCGTCACGATTCGAGGCATTCTTTTCGACCGTGTCGTCCTGTCGTACCGCAGCGGCACGTCGTTCTTCTTTTGGCGGCAAGATAACACCCATCGCAGCCGCGATGGCCTCTTCTTCGGCCTCTTTCACTGCACGAAGTTCTTCTAACTTTGCGATTCTCTTACTCTCATCTGTATCTCCAGCTTTGTTGAACCATTCTAGATCCTTGTTGTGCTGCCACCTGCCAACTGGTGCTTTAAGTGAGTGTCCAAGGTAATTTTGATAATGCTTATCGTCCTTGACATCGTTCCAGTTGAACCTGTCTCTGCCACCACGCACAGTCAGTCTGGTAGGTCCTTCAGACATGTCGCACTAGTGTCTCTGAAGTCTCTGGTACAGTTACGCTTTGCGAAAGGAACGGATGGGACGCTTGGGCGCAACGGAAGAGAACCTTAAGTACGATTTGGCAACGATGCAGGAGAGTTGAGGTAGTGGCACAACTTTTGATGCTTCCGGATGTGGGGCAGAACTTGAGGCCAGACGTGAACGCTCGGAGCCTTGCACGCCAGGATTGTGTTTTGACTACATAGGGATCTACGATACCTGGCAATCGATAGCTCAGCCACCGCGGGCAGAACCATGTCACGATCTGGGATACTTAAGTTCATGAGTGAAGTGCCTCAGTCAACCGACAACAAGAGGAGCACGACAATACCTCAGATCGTACACAACCAGACTATCCGTAATCCTGATCGTTCTGATTTCATACATGTCACTCCTCCATGGCATCGCCGCCAACAGCTTCAGCAGCGGCTTGATCCTCTGAGGGCCTGTCTGCATTTCTGGCAGCAGACTCGCGCGCGCGCACTGCTGTCATACTCGTCTCACCTAGTTTCCTGATACGAATCAGAATTCGCCTCGTTGAAGCATCGGACTTGACTTACTCGAGCCATTCTGTCAGGGGCTCCCCTTCTATCAACTTGAATTTCGTGTCAGCCCCCACGATACCAATACTCGTGTTTAGGGATGTCAACTCTTTATCCTGCGCCAGTGAGTCGCGCAGAGCTCGAAGTCCGTGTAATATCAACTCCTCGCTTGTCGCATCAGGAAAAGTTTCATATGTTCGTTCAAGGTATGTGCGCGAAGATTGTGAACGGGCTCCGATCGCTGTGCCGCGATACTCTAGCACTTGCCCAGAACTGACGAATTCGAATAAGTGTGGACCTGCTTCATCATAACCTATAATAAGCAGTCCAACGCCGTAAGGACGACGGCCGTACTGTTGAGTATTTTTCTGAGCTTTGTCTGCGATCGCACTGACCACTCGAGCGACAGGAACTGGACGGTTGTAAATCATCTTCGAGGACATCGCTTGTTGCCGCATGAAATTGCTTAGCACACGCGCATCGGGTGCTAGTCCTGCCAGTGCGATTCCCATGTGATCGTCTATGCGAATCACTTTTTTCTGATATGATCCAAGGTCTTCGGCATTTCTCTAGAGAAATTGTCAATAATGTGAGTCATGGCGCTAGATCTCTATATCACCTTGAGAGCAACGACCACGGCATGGGTCTTGGAGACTAATCCGACAGCACACGATCCTTGTTTGATGGCTTCCAAGGCATATTCGACCTGATGCAATCGGCCTAGATATCAGTCTCTGCCTTGCATAGACGAGTCACAAGCATACCTTGCGGTGAGAAGGTCGTTGCATCATTGTCGTATTGATTTCTGAACTATGTTTCTCAGCTGTGGCTTCTTGACGAATATAGGTGCTGACGTACCATTCCCGAAGCTTAAGCAGGCTACCGTGAGAGGTTGACAACCGTTATGTTTATGTCGAAATATGTAGCAAACGGATAACAAGCTGAATGAAGACCCGGACTCAGTGGTGTGTATCCATTCCAGGGTTGCTTCAAGTCTTGCACGGTACGCGCGGTAAGTGTCGAGCCTCAGACGTTGCGGTAGGTAGCAGCCACCAGCGAACGATTTGTGGACACAGGAGCTCTCTGTCTACCCACCGGCTCCATAGATCTCACGCGTACAAATACAAATACTCGTACAGTAGGAAGCCAACAACCATGAAGCTAGAAAGCATCGTAAGTCATCCCCTTGCCCTTGAAACCATGCAAAAGCTCTTGCAATCAGATTGATAGCAAGTCAAAGTGATGGATCATGTACGCAAGTTTCTTGTGTCAGAGGTCTTCCTAGCCACAATGCCACCCAGTATCATGCTCTACTTTTATATCAAAAGGGAGCGAGATTTCGAGAAGTATCTTGCAAATGAAGAATGGCTGCCGAACAAGGATTCACGCAGTCCTACAGGGTAAACCTGCATACTCTCATTGGGTAGTCACATAGTCACAAGATTTTGCATGTACTACTATCAGGTCTTACGTCGAAAGTAATGTGCAGGGTTTGTCCTAGGGAGATTTCAACGACCGATGCTAGTGTTGTCCGTCATTTACCAATACAGAAATTGGCAAATATCTGACCAAGAATCTCCTCAACATCAATCTTACCCGTCACGCGTCCCAGAGAATCTGAAGCATACCGCAATCCTTCGGCCGCGAAGACCAGTGAATCCGGCCTGTGTTGTGAGACTATGACGATCAGTTGCTTCCTAGTTCTTTCACGCAGCAACTTACACTCTTCCAGCAGCATATCAAGGTGTGACAAGCACTCTCGCAGTTGTGCACGATGTCGAGGATTGGTCGCGACATATGGCTGATCAGTACCATTCACATGATCAATCGTCAATTTCTTCAGGTTTGCTACCAATGCAGACTTCAAACGAGAAATCCCAGCCTCATCCATACAGGATATCTCATGTATACAGTCGAGAGATACCTCGAACTGCTTGGAGATATCCGCTCGGGATGTGCGTGCTGCTTCTTGCAGGTCCGATTTGTTCAGAAATATGACAAGCTTTTCTCGATCGCTCTGATTCTGCATGAAGGGTTGTAGTTCGCTCACTATGGCCGAATCTAAGGTATCATGCTTTGAGAGAACGCAAAGTCGTAGATCAGCTTGTGTCACTCGGCCTTTAGCTCTCATGATCCCTTCTCGCTCGACATGACCGACAGTCTTTCCAGAACGCAAACCTGCCGTGTCACTTACTATGACAGGAAAGCCTCCGACATCTATAACACTCTCCACAATGTCTCTTGTCGTACCAGCCTCCGAAGACACAATGCTTGCATCTCTTTGTGCCAAGATATTGAGGAGAGAAGATTTGCCAGCATTTGGTGGACCGAATATCGCGACGCGAATACCGTTTCGTAGTAATTCGCCTTTTAAGGATGACTGCAGATGTCTTTGAATCTCTAGCTTGAGCTCTTGAACCTGAGCAGCCACTTTCGTCGTTGCGGTGTCTTCCACATCCTCGTTGTCCTCGCCAAAATCAATGACTGCCTCCAGAGTGGTACGCAGTTTCAGCAGCTGAGTCCTCCAAGCATCATAGATTCTGGTCAAAGAACCATCTGCCTGCTTGAACGCACTTTTGCGCTGTTCGTCAGTCTCTGCATTGATGAGATCTGCTAAGCCCTCAGCTTGTGTCAAGTCCATCTTGCCATTGAGAAAAGCCCGTTTGCTGAACTCCCCAGGCAACGCATGTCTCAAGTTGATTCCACACTGTGGAATTGCTTCGAGGACGGCATTGATCACAGCCCTGCTACCATGAAGGTGCAGTTCGCAGGTGTCCTCACCAGTGAATGTTCGTGGCGCTGCTGAAAACAAACAGAGAGCACGATCTAGAAGCTGCTTCGTCTTTGGATGCCTCAAAGACCTCAATTGTGCTTGATGATCAATGATGGGAGGGTTGGAAGTCGTCAGTGTCTGCAAGATTGATCTGGAGTGAGGGCCTGTTATTCTTACAACCGCAACTGCGCTTTTACCAGCCACGGTCGATAAAGCATAGATCGTAAACATACGTGCAGTTATCAAAGACAGTCCTCATCACCATTACTACGAAAGCTCAAGTGAAGAAAAGGAACATTCATGGGTTTCTGGTAGACAGCTATCACTGGCTTGGGCTAATCAGACAAATATATGCCATGATAGCAATAGTGTTGCCGTCGTACGTAATAGCCTTCACAGGGTCTGACAGATCTGTACTGCGCATGTATGACATGGACAAGAACGTAGTCTTGCGATGTGCTCCTTCTGGCAGCGCTCAAATGTTGTTTGTATGTCACAACTTGTCTCGACCCGATCAGGAGTGATCAGAGATCTTGCTGATCAGCAGGAGCCACCTCCATGTCTTTGTTGTGGGGAGTCTTGATTGCAGGTATATGCTCGTTCTTCTCCAGTCTCTAAAGACAAAGGAAGTAGCACGAGGCCGACTTACTATGACCCATGTGGAAGCACTCGTTCGACCTTGGATCCCATTGACAGCCTGTAGCAAGTCTGGACTGTTAAGGTGGAAGCCTGAGCTGAGATCAGTTCTATTTGTGGTTCAAGCGTAACTCACAAGAAGAGCGCTTTTTGGCAGAAAGAAGTGATGATTATGCCGGGTGTGTCGAGTACACCTACCACTTTGCGTAGTTCTACGTAGTCGTCTATCGTCTCACAATCTACTTATTGCAACATTGTACGAGTCATGGAAAGCATCACCAAAACAAATAACACGCAAACGGGCATGGCAACAGACTCATTGACTTTTGGCCAACTCAAAAAGATAGTTGCTCAGAAGAAATCGAGACCTCAGGAACCCAGAATTGAGTTTACTTATACGGAGAGTGGCAGTCTTGTGCAAGAACTTCAAGACTGGCATACTTACGCCAACGAGCCTAACCTGATCACCATCAGTGAATCTTATCGTGATGAGCATGGCAGAGGTGAGTTGAAGATTGCACGATGGTCTGATTCTCACTTTGAAGGTTGGCTGGCGATGCGTGAAGGACAAAGGAGAACATGTATCCACGCTGCACTTGACAACTTGCAAAGTACGGACCTCTCAACTCGAGCTCGAGGTTGTGCGGTGCTTTCATACATTGCTCAAGGTGAAAGGACGCTTTCGTCGCATATCAGCTTATTGACTATATAGGCTGCTATCTCGAGACGCGGGATCAAGACCATCAAATACAGTCGATACTTTTGAATACCGAGTTAATGACAAATGGCGATGTGCTGCAGAGCTTGATTACAGGTCTTCAAAGTTCCATCCCAATGCTGAGCATAAATCCGCGACCAGCTGGTGCTGATTATCTGGATGATATAGTACAGAACTTATTCACCGTCTTGTTCTTCATCCTTGCAGCATCACACAGATTTCAATTCTTCGGCAAAATTTTGCGAAGCCTGAACACTTCTCTCGTCGTCTTCTTCTTCGAAATATTGTCGCAACTGTGTGATGGACAGGACAATCGTCTGCAAGGGCTGTCAGTTCGTCAAGTCTCCTTACTGTTGAGGCAGTCCATCTTGTGCTCACTCGG
This sequence comes from Taphrina flavorubra JCM 22207, assembly GCA_000836175.1. Lineage (NCBI taxonomy): Eukaryota > Fungi > Ascomycota > Taphrinomycetes > Taphrinales > Taphrinaceae > Taphrina > Taphrina flavorubra. The sequence continues at coordinate 178,681 of DF819233.1, read as the reverse complement.
TGGTCGAGAAGAGCTGCGTCAATGTAAAGAACATCGTCGTCGGCAAGCCCAGCTGCCCCTTGAGGTCGATAAGGTGAGCATCACAACAACCCCAATGGACTATTCAAACTTTCGCATGGAATTGATCGCCAAGTACCCGTCTTATATACCACCTCCTCTTAAAGCTGATGCCTGTATCGAGCCCGCCTTGCCTACAGGTCCACAAAGGGAAAAGTATCTTGACTTACCTATATTCTCGGACGGTCAGTGGACAGCAACACCAGCACCAAGCCCGCCTCCAAGTCCAAAAGGAAAGAAGTCACTGTACACTACCGACCAAACACTACCATTCTTATTGCCATTACGAGACTTGGAACAAAAGATGATTCCATCGAGCATTGAAGAAGCTGCAGCGCTTTTCAAAAGTCGACAAAGGACCAATGTCTCATTGATCGAGCTTTGGCAGGAGCAAGAGCACTTTGTACGAGCAGAGAGAGGCTGGTCATCGGACGATCAGAGATACACAGAATCTTTGGTCACAGGTGACGATGAAGATGACACTCACGCACGACTTCGAGAAGTCGAGAAAATTTATAAGGAGTGTCTGCCACAGCTGCAAAGTTGTGCGGCTGGTCTTATATCACAAATCTGGAATTCGAGCAGCCATAATCTATCAGCGGCAGGTTTGCAGGCGGACAAAGAGATAGATTCCAAGATTGAAGAAAGCCTAGCCAACACCAGGGGCTGGCTATTCAATGACAAGCCAACTGGCTCAGAGCCTGTCGAGCAACATGCAAAGTCGGCTCGCGAAAATGAGGACTGTAGGGACATGGAAATACTGCTGAAAGGTATTACGGGTTCCATACTTTTACTGCTCAAGTGGTTCCGAGTGTCTCATGTACTACAATTCGAATACTTCTCTCAGGTCTTGATTGATGCGGACTGGATTCATACGTTTCACCAAGCAATGATGTCACTCAATCCAGTGGTCAATATCCATGTTCAGCACGACGATCCGAGAAGAGATTATTTCACAGTGTGTAATTCGTTGTCGGAGGCCCAGCCTCTTGACCTTTCCGACGAAGATAGTGAAGACGAAGAGGAGCACGGCACTAGAGAAACAGACGGCGAGCCTATAAATGGCCAAACAGACGGAACCAAAAGCTCTCATGATCGGCTCGAGAGTAAGAAAACATACAATTGGAATGTGTTTTACAATTTGATTAATCTCCTTGCCATCACTCAAAAGCTGGTGAAGAAGAAGATTCACCGTAATTTCCAGCTTGTTCAAGCAAAGACGTGGCTGCATCTGCGACGTCCACTGCGCATCCCGCATGATCTAGCACAACTCTATTGCCTGAAGCTCTATAAAGGGCAGGTTCCCTTATGCTCACGCAAGTGGCGAATGAGTAATATGAAGGTCATCACGCAGATCTACATGTCATGTCGACCCGAATTAAGGGAGGACTGGATCGCAGGGACCGACCAAGACACCGATCTTGAGGAAGCCAAGCAACACGAAGCCGCCATCCGCGCTCTAACGTTGTTCTTCAACTCACGACGATATCCGCAACAGATGGGCGACCTCGGATTCAGGTCGGAAGATGACGATGACAGTGAGGACGACTTTTTTGGTACAGAAGTGGCAAGGCTGCCTTGACACCATCGTCATTGGTGAACCTGACATTTGATTGCCACAGAGTGCCTCAGATCTTGGCTGTCGGCGTCGTATCACTAGTGGTAATGCCATCGTCCTCGCTTTGGTCAAGGAGATTTTCGCACGTGATCCAAAGATCGATGGCCGCTATCAGCCTGTCAATGTCTTCGTACTGAATATTCGAACGAAGACAGATCCTCAACCGTTCTCGGCCCTTGGCAACGGTAGGATAACGAACCGGCAGCACTCTATGTCCTTGTTGCAAGAGATACCTGGAGAGCTCTACTGCTCGCGTGGTCAGAACGGGAATGACGGGACTATATATTTGACTTGGTAATGTCAGCGATGGGGCGTAAGAAAGGACTGTCAGTGCTGTTTTTGTATAATGAATCTTGTCCCATAGAGACAGCTGTGCACTTCTGGCTTGTCCAGAAGAGAGCATTGTTAAGCAAGCCCGTGCGAGACACAAGGCTGGTTTAGACATGAAGGTCGAATAGATGAGGCCCTTGGCATAATTGAGGAGATATTGTTTCACTAGCGCATCACACACGATGACGGCGCCAGTGCCGGCCGCTCCTTTGCCAAATGTGTGAAGCCGTAGCAGGATTTCCGGAGCGTCCTGTACACCCTTTGCAAAAGCCAAACCCTGGCCAAGATGTCCAAAGACACCAGTCGCATGTGCTTCATCCAATACGAGACGTGCCCAGGGACATTCTCGACGCACGAGAGCGATAATGTCGACGAGTGGAGCGAGATCGCCATCCATGCTGTAGACGGTCTCAATGGCAATAAAGACGCTGCGAAGAGGACCGTGTGCGGCTTCCGTCCTGAGCAATGTAGCGAGATGGTGGAGATCGTTGTGTCGAAACATGACCTTTCGAGTGGCGCGTGAGGTCTTCATGCCGACGTGGACAGAGGCATGAATGAGTTCATCGTAGAGGATGGTATCGCCGGATTGTGGCAGGCAGTTGAAGAGGGAGACATTGGCCTCGTAGCCGGACGAGCAGACGAGGGCGTCCTCACTCTGCCAGTACGTTCGGGCTTCGGCCTCGATGGCCTCGACGAGGGAATTGTTGCCTGACAGTAGTCGAGATCCCGTGGATGCCAGCGAATCTTCGCTGCGCAGGTATGATTCGAACAAGCTACGCAAGACGGGCGAGGTGGATAGATCGAGGTAGTCGTTTGAGCTGAAATCATGTGGCACTTTATCCGTGGACGATATCTGCTTCAATGTCCTCAGTGACCCTTTTCGTTTTCTTGCATCTAGTTGTCGACGCATCTGGTCGTGCAGTGGCGATGGTTTGTTCATCATCGGTTTGCGACAATGAAGGTGAGCTAGTAGTGTAGAGACTACGGCGAAGCCTGATGCAGAATGAAGTGCATCGTCTGGTGCCCGATTAATTCGTAGGCCGATTGAGGAGCAGAGATGTAGGTGCTTGATTGCTTATGGATCGAGTCGTTGTTATTGTCTCATTGAGATATTTGGTAGAATGACTCCTGTTCTGTCTTGCCTCCTCCGGAAGCGAATTGATGTGAAGGTAAGCGTCATAGCATGGTCTGTTCTGCAAGTTGCATCTCAAGTCGCTGATTATGAGCGATAGCATGAGTGAGAGCGTGGAATCTCGTTGGGAGTTTGGTGGCGCACATCATTTTCGGAGACTCCTGCTGCTGCTGCTGGAGCTGCAGCCCACCGTGCAGTCCATTGCAAGAGGCTTGAGCTTGTGTACGTACATAATCGGCTGGTGTCAATTATTGCTTAATAAGGACTGATGCCGAAGCTTGTTCTAGCTCGCATATACTTCAATGACTACATCGTGCTACTAAGCTGTCGTGCTTTCAAGATATTCCTGCTAGCCATGCATGGATATGCAATATAGTCAGCACGAGGTAGGGACGAGACTGCAGCTGCAGCTGATCACATAAAAGGGCAAGTGTCTGCAGCGCGCTCAGCAGCTTCCTCCCGGTTTCTTAGAGTGTGAGCCACGCACAGCGCAGCTGCAGGTACGCACGAAGGACATGCCTAGGTGCTTCCAGGAGATAATTTGCACTGATCATTTACTCCATCACGACACAGGACTTGTAAAATTTAGAGCTCTATCCATACCTACACATACAGAACATTTGCACAATAGATGGTGTAGATATCGGTTCATTCACTCCGTTCCTGGGTATTCCAAGCTTAAGGTTTCAAGGTTGTCTGTGTGTGGCTCATGCCAATTGGCCTGGCTGAACCTTGTTTGATGCCACTGAATCTGATTGGTCACAATACCACTTCTAGTTCAGAAGACTCCTGCAGCTGAAACAGGGATCTATGCATGCACTGCCATGCAAATTTGCCAATTGTACAATTGTGGTTCAGCTGGTACAACCTTGGACAGATTCAGTTGTCCTTGTAACCATAAGATAGACTTATGAATCATGGTTCGATCATTCTTGACTTGAGACGTTAGGGATTGCGAACAGCAATAACCTCAATGGTCATGTGCCACATATAGTCCTTTACTGTGAGCGCAGCTTGAACGTCCATGACTACTGCATCTTTAATCAATCAAACCCCAACGCGTATTCTCTGGTAGCGATTAGTTCGTATGAAGCCTTCCTGAGTATTCGTTGAGAAGCAGCACATCCTTGCTTACACAATCAAATATAGATCTCCCGCGTTGTACAACAAGGTAGAATCGGCTTTTAATGCGACTTGAGTTTACGGGAGTGGTAGTCTGCATTGGAGCCTGAAAAAAGAGCTGAAGAGACAGCCGTTGATAGGTTGGTCGATATTGACCGTGAGTGTCATGGCACGGGCATTCATGAACAGTAGAGGCACTTTTCTATCGGGATGAGGGGAGCGTCTCTGAATAGTCGTGTGCTTGCAATTGGGTCAGGGAGCATAGTACTAGTAGGTAGCAAAATGCGCGGCACCTTTGCCATTTTGTCCATTCACACTCACACTCCCAAGTTTCACTTCCAAGGTTCGCAAGGTGGGAGCGGTACGCGCGGGCGGGAAATGGCGCCCCGAATATTGGTGCCAGCCATACTGGAGTTGATGTCCAACAACTTCTTGTCTTCTTGCCCATCATCTATAGCCAACTGAGCCTTCAAAACAAAGATATGACACTGCGAATCACGCCCGATTCCTCAATGATGGGCTGTATGAGATTCATTCTGAATAGAGATTGAAAGCACGACATTCAAAAGTTCTTCAGCATCCTGGTCACGTTTCATGTCCTTGCGATGCGAAAGAGGATAATGCATACTTGATGTCTGAGAAGGACAGAATCAAGACCCCGACCGGTTCAGTCTCGAAGAAATCTGGATGGCTGCGTCGCGTCCGAGCTTCAACCACAGAAACGAATGCATCGGAAGATCTAGTCTCTACGGCTTACGATGAGCTACCACGAGCCGACCATTCACCCGTGGTCGCCATTCGAACTCATCGAGAACGAGAATTCTCAGGCACGTCTAGCAGGACAAGTAGTGTATCCAGTCAACGAAACGGCGCGACGAATTCGACTACGGAAGGGCGCATCAGTTCGGCGCAGCAGGTCTCCCAGCCTAGCCCGGTCTTTCCACCAGAATCGCATGCTTCACAACTTCGAGCAAATAGTCTGCAAGGACCGCGACCTCTTCCTACACAACAAAACACGCTTGCGATTGACTCTACAAGATCTCATCATGATACAGGCTCGAGGGCGTCTTCGATCAACGAATCACTCGCCCACGGTCAGGGCCGTCGCACAACAGGCCATCGACCTCGTCAGAGTGATGCCCAAAGTACGTTTTCGTATGCCAGCGATCGCGACCCTCGCATGTCCTACCTGTCCAATGACTCGAAAGCACCCTTTACAAACCAGAACTTGTACAAATTTGGACCCAATGGAGAATTTCCACAACCAAAGAGCACAGCCGAGATTGAGTTATTGTTTACCGAGATGATGTCAGCTCGAGATCTGTTTCGGCAAATGCCAGATGAGGCGAGACGACAGCTGCTGATGAAGCCATTAGCGGTTAAATGGCAAATGATTCACGCCGATGCAATGACCGTGTGGAGAGATCAAGTGACTCGCAAGGGGACCGAATCACAGGGCAATGCGGGCAAAGGCTCTCCAGACTGGTACGTCAAAAGAATCGTGGATCAGACTCTGAAACCCTCTCAATACACGGCCTTGAATGTTTGTCTTCGAACATTACAAGTCAGTTGGGTGCGCGAATTTATTCAGAACCAGGGCCATATTGCACTTGCCACCGCCTTGGGACAGATCAATCAGAGATCATCGAGACGTGAAGACGATCTCATCAAGGAACAGGAAATCCTGAAATGTCTGAAAGTTGTACTGAACAACCAGGTAAGCTCTACTCAGAGACACCCCGACGATGATCTGCTCACAGCATTTTAGTATGGTGCGGAAGAGACCATGACACACCAGCGTTGTATAGACGCAATAACATTTTCTTTGATCTCTCCCAACATCGCTTCAAGAAAGCTAGTCGTCGATATTCTATCATTCTTTTGCGCATGGAAAGACCCAGCAACAAGTTTCAATATCGGCCACGAGAAGGTTCTACAAGCTTTCGAGCGGCTAAAGGACATTACCAACACCTCGACACGTTTCGAATCTTGGATGCATATAGTAGAGGCAACGTTAGATGGAAGAGGTATCGCTGGGTCCCGGGTTGGTGCCTCTGAGGAATTGAAGGCTGCTGGATCTGGCAGGGATGCTACACTCATGGAATATGCATTGTCGTCCGCAATGCTGGTCAATCAGATTGCCCTCAATTCCGAGAGTCTGCAGACCCGCATCCACATAAGGACACAGTTGAAGCTCTGTGGCTGGCCACGCATCGCTGCGAAGCTAGCTGCCATGGGCTACGACCTGATTCAGCGTCAACTCATACGCTACGCAGAGCAGGAGGAGCAAGACCTGGGCGAGCTCGCGGACTATGACAACAACTCGGATATTCAAGATATTGACAATCCTATCGAACTGGTCCAGGGTATATGGAATCGTCTGGATTCTTCAAGGGCGAAAGACTATTTCCTCTCAACTCTGCAGCACTTACTTCTGGTACAACAACAAGACGACGAACGCACCAGGCTTTTTCAGCTTGTGGATGCTGTCATGACACACATTGTCATGGACAGTAATTCGAGCCGGAGAGACACCAAGAGTGCATTCACCTCATCCTTGCGGGAAGTCATGGTCAGACTAGCTACGGATGACGAAGCTCGTTCTGCGATAGAAGACGCACGTGAGGCATATGGACGAGCAGAAGCATTGGCTTCCGAGCGCGATATGATGCTCAAAGAGATCTCACTTGGTGCAGAAGGACTTGTCCGCCAGCTTAAGGAGGAATTGGCGGAGCAGCAACTCATTTTGGAGGCAAGTCAAAGGCAGACCACGGAGCTACGACAACAGATCACTGCGCTTCAAAAAGAGCATCAGACAATCATGCAAAAGACAGAAATCGAGATGCGAGAATTGTACATGATGCTGCGCGAAGGTGGCAACAAAGAGTGGGAAGAAAATCAAGGTATATTGGACCGAAAGGTGCTTATGGACAGGCTTGAGCGCCAATTGGAAAGAAAGAAAACGGAATTCAAGCTCGAAGGTCGTATTTGGGGCAATTTGTCAAGTAGGCCTGACTCTAAATTGAGACAGCTCCGTGCTCAGATGGAGGATCTTGAACTCGATGCTCGTCATCTACAACTAGCCAATGCCGAATCGTCAGAGGAGGAGCGTGACGATCTGCGGGTGCCGTTGAACCACGAACATTTACAATTCGGCTCCTCCAGAACAAAGTCTGCTCATGCTTCCAAGCAAGTTCCAGTCTATGCTAGCGACAAGTCCGAAAATCTCGTGAAGCGTCTAAGTACCACTGACTCGGAGGATGAGTTCGACAATCACGAAGCGGAAATTGTGAGAGAGAAACCGAGAATCATACAATTCAAGAAACCCCTCCCAGTGAGGCCTGGTGAAACGCCTTATAGTCGATTCGAGGATACTTCTACTGCCAAGATCTCGGCTTTCCTCAACACAGATGAAGGATTGCCCGCAGATAAAGAGGCGAATCCTCTACGGTTGTCCATAGACTTGGGACACAAGATCTCGTTCCAGGACGACAATCAGAACCTCCAAAGTCCTAGCAGCAACGGAAATGGAGCCGAAACTCTTGATCCACGACCACCGTCACCTCCACCACCTCCGCCTCTGCCTTCGCTTCCATTCCTTGGTCCTAGCACCGACTCAGTTGGGTCAATCACTATAGGATCAGTCCCTGCACCACCACCACCACCACCCCCGCCGCCAGGACCGCCGCCCTCATTAAACGGACCGGGACCACCACCACCACCACCTCCTCCTCCTCCTCTGCCTGCACCAGGATCGTCTGCTAGTCAGAACAGTGCAGGCCTGCTGCTACCACCACCACCACCACCGCTGCCTCTCCCAAGTCTTGGTACGGCCGGAATCGTTAAAACTAAAACTAAATTACCCACTATCCATGACGGAGAAGCTACGTCGCCAACGACTACTCACACCGGCTCGTTGGGCAAAACTGGACTACCTTTCGTTACTGCTGGACAGAAACAGATGGTGAAGGTTCGCCCACAAATGAAAATGAAGCAGATGCACTTTGACAAGCTCGATACCGGGGCACAGGATACACTTTGGGCGGAGAGTAAATTGGATGCCAATGCTCTGTATGTCGTTCTCTCTGAACGAGGACTGCTTGAAGAACTCGAGACTTCTTATGCGATGCGAGACATCAAGCTCAACCTCGGAAAAAGGGGAAAGAGAAAAGATAAGAAGACATTCTTGACGAACGATGTGCAGCAGAGGATTGGAGTCTCATTCCACCGCTTCAATCATTTGAGTATTGCTGACTTGGTGGCTAAAATTCTCCGTTGCGAAGATGATCTCTACACACCGGAAATGATTGACTTCCTGGCTGATGAGAAGTTGCAAGCCCAAGATCAAGCTAAGAAATTACTGCGACCATATTCAGCAAATTTGCTGGAGAATGGAAATCGAGTTGACGCTGACAAAGACCCTGACGAGCTGATGCGAGAAGATCAGATCTTCCTGGCAACTTTCGTGGAACTTGGTCATTATTGGCATCGCAGGATCGGTGGCCTGAAGCTTAGAGACACACTGGACCGTAATTACAAAGATCTACAAAATCAACTCACCACAATTACAAACACCTCATTGGCGCTCCGTAACTCGCAGGCCTTCCGGGAAGTACTCAACGTCGTGCTTCACCTGGGTAATTATATGAACGACATTGGTAAGCAAGCGGACGGTTTCAAACTTGGCACTTTGGCACGATTGCCTTTGACGAAGAACGACAAGAATAACAAGCAGACGTTCATGCATACCCTCGAAAGAGTAATCCGCACCGTGTATCCTCAGCTCGAGGAGTTCCTCGATGATCTGAATGAGGTCAGTGTGGCCTCCAAAAGTATGTTGCTCCGTCTACACCTTACAGACCCGAAGATTGACGTTTATAGTTGATATTGCATCTCTGTCTGCCGAAATTAGACAGTTGATACTGCAGCAGAAAGCCACCCAAAGGGCACTGGACACGGGAGACATGGCGGACAAGAAGTTATTGCATCCGAAAGATCGCATCAGATCCGTCCTGGAGGCTTACCTGCCTACAGCGGTCAAGAAGACTAATTTCTTGAGTACACTCTTGGACGATATGGAGACTTCTTTTACCAATTGTATGATCTATTATTGCGAAGAGCCGAAAGACAACATGTCGCGGAGTCAATTCTTCCAGAAGTTTGACGCGTTCCTAAAGGAGTACAAGCGTGTCAAGAAGGAAAACTTTGATGTCGAGGAAGAGGCACATCGAGCGGAAATAAGACGAAAAGCTCTGCTCAAAGCAGGACAGAAGAACATTCTCGACCAAGCTATGAATCAAGCTCCAAACCACGCGGTCATGGACAACTTGTTGGAGAAGCTCAGGGTCGGGCCCGATCCCGAAGCTCGTCGGACTAGAAAGAAGAATCTGCCGATGCGGCGCACGCCAGCTGCAATAGTCGCTAGGAAAGTTTCTGAAGATCGTGGCGATGCGAGCAATGCTGCGTCAACCGTTCCGATGTCGTCGATGCAAGGTATAGAGGAGTCTTTGGACCAGACGAGCACAGTGCCGTTAGCCAGCCCGACGACACCGACGTCGGGAACTGCCGCTGGTGTTGGACAAAATGCAGTCCTGGCTGCGCGTGCACAATCCATGCTGGCGGGTCTTCGAAGCGGAAAAGTGATACAGCGCAACTCGGCGGAACCTCGCTCGCCACCCAAGACGAGCAGGCAATCACCGCGGAGGCTCGAAGTCCTGTCTCCCACCAAGAGTTTGCTGGCACGAGAGACCACTTTGCCGGAAATCGGGTCACCGACGCCCACGAGTGAGCTGGAGAAGCTTGAAGACAATGACTTGTCTCTGAAGGGACAAGAGGCGAGTGGAGAGCAGAAGGATGAGACCGTAGAGGCTGAAACGGAGGAAAAGGGAACGGAGGATATTGGCGCTGAAGAGAACTGAACTGGGAAATCACGAGCACGATACACGGCAGAGCGAATGGCAAGACACAAAGCGAGCGTAATTATCCTTTTTCTGCGAGGCAGATTTTTGGCGACTAGGCATCGTGATAGTAGTTAATGGCAGTATGTTGGCATATATATGTACGATATAATAGCAGGGAACTTTTTGGCACAGGACAACAGGGCGGCAATAATGCAAAGTTGTCCAGCAGATGAGCCTTATTTATCCATGTTTGATCCTTCATCCAGACTATTGTGATTTTGCATGACTGAGGAAATGCATATGATCCGTAGTAAAGTCACGGAAATTAGCGGAAAGTCGACGCACGGCATGGGAAGGATGGACTCTGACTTGACTTGACTTGACTTGACTGGAATGCGATGCATATGGATTTGACGACAGGGAAAAGTCCATATATGCATTGACAAGAGAATGCTGGACTCGGCAACCTGCAGCTGCAGCAGGGCCGAGACTTGGCGAGCTAAGTGGAGGCAGGTCTAGACGAACATATCAAACCCTACCATAGCTGCTATAGCTACAGATATACGATAGGTCCCATAATCCATTCATGGCCACGTCTATAGCTAGTACTGCAGTAAAGGGGTCAGAGTCAGGATCTGGCGGCACTAAAGGCAAACTCTCCTTGTGCAGCAGCTGATCCATCCATCCATACGTACGCTCAATTGACGCGAACGGCATGTGTGGGCGACACCCGTGGCAGCCGCTTGGGCTTCCAAGGTTGTAAGCCCTGGGTCGGGCCAGGCCAGCCTGAAGTGAGAGATCCCCTTTCCCCAGTAATATCCATTGACCGACCACCCTGGGTCAGCTAGGGTAAGGAAGGAAGCTGCAAGTGCCGAGCGGACGGCACCCCTTTGGAAGGCGCGCGCAACTGCAGAAGGCGAAGTCAAGACTGCTTGCGAGATGAGATTCATTGGACGGTTGTTGTGGGCGGGAGAGAATCCCGTGACAAGCGGCAATCCAGTGCAGGTGGTCCTCCCAAGCTGGAGGGCTCCTGCGGCACCTGGGGCAACCAAACCCGCTGCCCACCCGAAACCTCCAGGTCTGGGAGAGGTGGAGAGTCAGGTGGAGGCAGTTCTGTGGTCGAGTACCCGCCAGAGCCGTGGGGGAGGTCCATCACTGCAATGACGATCGTCAGAAGGGTGGAGATCGGGGTAACGCTCTCACTCACTCACTCAGTCTGTCTGTCAGTCTCATACCCAGCCAGCAGTCTCTCTCACAATCTGGTGCCCAGACCCTGCAAAGTACGAGTATAAAGAGTGCTCTCCATCTCCCGTTTCCTTTGCTGAACCTCCTTCTCCCTTCTACCACACACATCTTCTCTTCTTACACTTCTTATTTCTCTTCATCGTACCACGTCATGTTCAAGTCAGTGCTTCCAGTCACCAAGAATGGTGTCCGTTCCTTCTCCGCCTCCGCAAAGACCAACATGAAGGTCGTCGGTGTCTTCTACCGCGGTGGTGAACACGCAAAGGAACAGCCAAAGCTCCTCGGTACCATCGAGAACCAGCTCGGTGAGTCTCTTCTTTCCAACTCTCATTCGTTTGAAGGGTTTCGTTTCCAATCGGAGTGACTGACTGACTCGTCTGCAGGAATTCGAAAGTGGCTCGAGGACAGGGGACACACCTACGTCGTGACCGATGACAAGGAGGGTACAAACTCTACCTTTGACAAAGAACTCGTCGATGCCGGTGAGTAGCTCAAGGCTCTCTGTGCCCAGGATCAAAACAGTAGAGCTGACGTGCAACAGATGTTGTCATCACCACACCATTCCACCCAGGTTACATCACCCGAGAGCGAATTGCCAAGGCCAAGAACCTCAAGGCCTGTATCACTGCCGGTATCGGATCCGACCACGTCGATCTCAATGCCGCAAACGAGAAGAGCATCGGAGTCTACGAGGTTACGGGATCAAACGTTGTCTCTGTTGCTGAGCACGTCGTTATGACCATCCTCGCGTTGGTCCGCAACTTTGTCCCAGCACACGAGATGATTGTCAACGGTGATTGGAATGTTGCCGCAGTCGCCAAGCACTCTTACGATTTGGAGGGCAAGACTGTCGCTACCATCGGAGTCGGTCGAATTGGAGAGCGAGTCCTGCGACGATTGAAGCCATTCGACTGCAAGGAACTGCTCTACTTTGACTATGCCCCACTTCCGGCTGAGGTCGAGAAGGAGATTGGCTGCCGACGAGTCAAGTCTATCGAGGAGATTGTCGCTCAGGCCGACGTCGTCACCATCAACTGTCCTCTACACGAGGGAACCAAGGGTCTCTTCAACAAGGACCTCATCTCCAAGATGAAGGATGGTGCTTGGTTGGTCAACACTGCCCGAGGTGCCATTTGTGTGGCCCAGGATGTCGCTGATGCCGTCAAGTCTGGAAAACTGTCTGGATACGGTGGAGATGTCTGGCCATACCAGCCAGCTCCAAAGGATGCCCCATGGAGAAGCATGTTCTACAAGGGCTCACAGGAGCGTGGTGGAAATGCCATGACTCCACACATGAGTGGAACATCGCTGGATGCACAGGCCAGATATGCCGCCGGAACCAAGAAGATTCTCGAGAACTTCTTTGACAAGAAGCCACAGACTCCAAGCGATGTCATGTGCGAGAACGGTGACTACGTCTCAAAGGCTTACGGTGAGCGTGCCAAGCTCGAGGCCAAGCAGAAGAACTTCAGTGCATACGACGAGAAGAACATGATTGGATAAATATGATATCTGATCACATCTCTGGCCTTCGCTTCCGACAGTTTTTTGTAGATAGAAAAGAATGAATGATGACAATTTTTCCATACACACTTCGCACTCTCGATCTCTTGTGCATTTGCGCAGAAAGATAGACGCACAACTGTGGGGATTGTGCATACGCTTAGGCACGATAGCCATCCAAATGGTCGAAGACTTCACGGCTCATTGTCGGATGAATTCCTGGAATCACCTCGACTTCCAAAGGTTGTCCGCAAAGTGTAGCGGCTACGTTCATCATGCATTGTGAATTCTTGAAGAACCTTCGTAGTACTGTACTGAAGCATCAATAGCGTGTATTTCATTCCTATACCTTGTTCCGGGTCATGCTCAGGAGCATGAAGGACGTTCTCGCATAAATCACCTACACTAAATCTCCCCTCTCGAATCAAAGACATGTCTCGAACGCTAGGATTTATCGCTGGTCTCACGGTCCCCGCAGGTCTGTACTATGTCTCGGTCCTGCATCTGCAGGGCACGGCAGCTCATCTCTCCGAAGCGCTCCATGAGCAAGCCGCCAAACTCGATAACCCCACGAAGCTGCAGCCCATCGTCTCTGAACCACGAAGGCACGACAACTTGATGGCTCGCGTCAGACAGGGCTGGAACGATGGCATCGAGAATGGCGTCAGGTTCTTCCAGGAGACCGATTGGAAGAATGCCGCTGAACAAAGTGGCACGGCCATCGTCAATCTGTCAAAGGCCGGCTGGAACAAGTTGCAACCTACCATCGAGCAGGGCAAAGAGCAAGCTCACAGAGCATCAGAGGCCACGAGAGATGCTTCCCTGCATGCTGGGGAAAAGCTTGGTGATGCGATACATGATGCCAAAGTGACTGGTCGTGATTGGGCACACGAAGCCAATGTTAAAGCCCATGAAGCAGCACATGCAGTTGAAGCAGAGGCGCATCGTCTGAGTCAAGTGACCAGGAGCGAGGCTGTGGAAGCGAAAGAATATCTGAAGAATGCCGAGCAGAAAGCGGAAAGGGAGTACGAGTTGCTGAAAGCACAGTCTGCACGAAAAGGTCAGGAGATCAAGGAGGAAACGATCAGACAAGCGAACGAGGCTGAATCGTTCTTGTCGAAACTGTACTCATCTGTCTCCTCGGACGCCGCACGAAAGTCACAGGAAGTCAAGGAAGAGACTGTACGCCAGGCGCGCGAGGCTGGTGTGATGCTGGAGGATGCAAGGGAAAAGGCAGTAACAAAGACTGCGGAAAAAGGTCACGAGCTCAAGGAGGAAACCATCCGACAAGCCAAGGAAGCCGAATCCTTCCTCTCGAAAATGTACTCGGCCGCGTCGTCCGAAGCGTCTCGAAAGTCTCATGAAATTAAAGAAGAGGCAACTCGACAGGCACATGAGGCGAATGACGCATTGAGGGATGCGGGATCAAAGTGCTCCACAAAGGCGAGTCAAAAAAGTGAAGAGATCAAGCAGGAAACCTCTAGACAGGCCGACGAGGCAGGCTCGTTCTTGCAACGCCTAGGATCCGCCATCTCGACCAAGTCTTCCGAGAAGAGCCAACAGCTCAAGGACGAGACTGTACGTCAGGCTCAGGAAGCGCGTGCAATTCTACATGAGGCGGGAGACTCGGCCGCAGCCACGGCAGAGAGGTACAAGGAAGAGACAAGGGGTCTCGGAAAGGACATCAAGCAGGGAGCTGAACAGGTGGGCTCACGCGTCAATCGCAAGGTAGAGGATTCCCTGCTCGCTGCGCAGATGAAGGCGAGCGAGGCCTGGATCCAGGCGGAGGACCGCTACCAACAGCTCCTGACTGCCACTGAGCACAAGGCCGACATGAAGCACAAGGAATTGCTGGAGAGTGCGGGTGGTCGCAGGATTGGCTTCAGCGGTGTCAATGACCCGACCGCCGCAGAGAAGCACGCCGAGGCCGCGCGCAAGTACAACAAGAAACCTGTTGCCGCCGCTTTCGTCAAGCCCGAGGAAGCAAATGCTCGAAGCGTTGCTGAAGTACTCGAGACTGCTTCGTAGATTGACTGCATAGCAGCAGCTGTACAAAATACTCTCAATGCTAATGCTATGAGCACCCTATTTTTGTCTGCACGATGAGTGAAAGTCGCACACATTACCTGGGCAATCCCAAGGCCAGCGACTCTGTCCAGAATGTTTGCCACCAGCGATGGATAATGCTCGGCTCACGTCCGAAATGTTCGTGGCTTTCTCCACAAAATCACAAGTTTTATCATTCTTTCGTTGAGTCGCCATCAATACTGTACATCAAGTCGAGAGCTTACTTTTGACCCCGTCGAGACTTGTTTGCAGCACGAATTCTGTAGATTCCAATAGTCACTCTTTTCAATTCATCGACAGACGAGCTGGCTGGCTTTGAGACATATCTCACTTGATGCTCAGACGAGCTCGGAATGTCTTTCGGTATTCGAGCACGACAAACACTCATCGACATCTCGCTAGTCTAGCGAAAGGAAGTGATACACGGCACTTTGATGTCATATGTATCGGAGGAGGTCACGCGGGGTGTGAAGCGGCGGCAGCTTCGGCACGAACAGGGGCACGTACGGCACTCGTGACGCAAAAATTGAAGTCGATCGGTGAAATGTCGTGCAATCCATCGTTCGGCGGCATCGGAAAGGGCACGCTGATGCGGGAGATTGATGCGCTTGATGGCCTCTGTGGCAGGATTTGTGACTTGGCGGGTATACAGTTTCGCATCCTCAACCGCAGTAAAGGGCCCGCGGTGTGGGGTCCTCGAGCGCAGATTGACCGAAAACTCTACAAGAAGAACATGCAGCAAGTCATTCACAATTACCCGAATCTCTCAGTCATTGGCGGAGCAATTTCAGACTTGACTTTTGTCGCCACGGGCGAGGATGCATCTATGAAACGACTTAGTGGAGTCAGGTTAGAGTCTGGCGAGCTGATTTCGGCGAGCACGGTGGTCATCACGACCGGTACGTTTCTCGGAGGTGAGATTCACCTCGGGTTGGAAGCATATCCGTCCGGTCGAATGGGCGAGGCGGCATCCACGGGTCTGGCAGCGTCCTTGCGTGGAGCAGGCTTCAAG
Source organism: Taphrina flavorubra JCM 22207 (assembly GCA_000836175.1). NCBI lineage: Eukaryota > Fungi > Ascomycota > Taphrinomycetes > Taphrinales > Taphrinaceae > Taphrina > Taphrina flavorubra. Next base: position 162,695 of record DF819233.1, on the reverse strand, counting down.
ACTGGACGATTAAAGACCGGAACTCCCCCACGGCTGTTGAAGAGTACCATCAATTACGACGGGCTGGAAGCACAGCATGGCGATGACCCGGCGGCACCATTCTCCTTTCTCAATGACGCTGTCGCGATCGGCAGCCAGGTACCATGCCATCAGACTTTCACTACGGCACACACACACGACATTATTCGACAGAACCTGGACAAGTCGATTCACATCAAGGAGACGGTATCGGGACCGCGATATTGTCCTTCAATCGAATCAAAGATTGTCAGGTTTCAGCAAAAGGATAGCCACACAATCTGGCTGGAACCAGAGGGACTCGACTCTGATCTGGTCTACCCAAACGGCATATCAATGACGCTTCCCGCAGATATTCAGGAGCGAATGCTAAAGACCATATCCGGGCTGGAAAATGCGACGATGACTTGTCCAGGCTATGGAGTAGAATACGACTATCTCGACCCTCGCGGGCTCTTCTCGACACTCGAGACAAAGCTCATCCCGGGTCTCTTTCTGGCCGGTCAAATCAACGGCACGACGGGCTACGAAGAGGCGGCCGCGCAGGGGATCCTGGCCGGCGCCAATGCGGGACTCTCGGCACAAGGTCGTGCGCAAATGGTCATCTCCCGGGCCGACGCCTTTATCGGAGTGCTCGTGGACGATCTCACCACCAAAGGCGTGAATGAACCCTATCGCATGTTTACGTCCAGGAGCGAGTACCGACTCTCCGTCAGGTCCGACAATGCAGACTTGAGACTCACTGAGCTGGGTCGTCTTCACGGACTCGTGGGCGATGCGCGATACGAAAAGTTCGTCTCAGAGTCGAGAGAGATGGCGGATATACGCAAGGTGCTGCAGGATACGGTACTGACACCTAATGAGTGGGCGACCAGGGGAGTCACAGTCAATAGAGACGGACATCGTCGATCGGCGTTTTCCCTCTTGTCACATTCCGACATCACAACCGCTTCATTTTTATCCTCCATACCCATGCTCAAATCAGCCGATCCTCGTCTTTTGGCACGAATCGATATCGATGGGAGTTATGCGCACTTCATCCTGCGTCAAGAGGCAGACAATCGCGCCATGCTCCTGGCTGACGAGGCGCTATTCCTGCCTCGGGACATGTCTTATGAGGACATTCCTTCACTCAGCGCCGAGGCACGGAGCGCTCTGAATCTGGCGCGCCCCGAGACCCTTGGCAAGGCCGGCAGGATCCAGGGAGTAGATCCGACGGCTCTCGTGATCATCATGAGACACTTGCAACGTCTTCGTGGCCTGTCGATGCCAGGCGCCGTGCCGTCCCATGCAGAAATTTGACGTCGTCGCTCAGGAATACGCATCGCGTTCTCCCTGCTGCATCCTTCCAAGTCATGGTCGACCATGCCAGCTTCTCCTCAATCAAGCTCACGATACGAGCCGCTTGCTTGGCATCTCCGCACTCGAACGCGACGAGTCGTCTCTTGTTTGCACTAGGGGATCGTGCAAGGACATCAATGACTCGGTCGTAAAAGACCTCGCCGGCATTGCTTGTCTCGCGTGGCACTAATGCCGCCCTGGGCTCGTATCGACGTGCAGAGAGCGAGATGTGTTGTTCGTCCTCCATGAGGATATATGGCGGATTCATGGCAATCACATGAGCCTCGCGAATCAGTGCTGCAGCTTCATCGGACCACAAGTCGAGCTTGCGAAACTCGACTTGCGTCGTGGGCGGTATACACGTCTCGTTTCGCCTCAAATTGTCCCGGGACAGTTTAATGGCTTTCTGGGCATAGTCCAGCCCCAGCACTTCGACATTGTGTATTTGGACTCGATTCGCGAGGTTCAGTGCGACGCAGCCGGACCCGCAACAGAGATCGAGAACTTTGGTCGGCGGCCGCTGCTGCTGCCTTTGAGTGGGCGCGGCAACGTGCTGAGAGAATGCATCAATCATGCGCGAAAACAAGGTACTCCATTCCTCCGTTTCCCAGCGCGGAATCAGGACGCCGGGGCGACACTTGATGTCCAAGTCGCCAAACGGTTGAGACTCTATCGAGCAATCAGCCTTTTCCGACCTTGCACGCTTAGTCAAAACTCCTTGTAGAGGTGCAAGAGGTTTCAGGGTGTATTGTATTACGTACCTAGTATATATTGCAATGGCACAAATCTACTCCGGGCAAGACACGCCCGTGCCACACGATATCGGTCACTTGGCCACCGTTGCTTGATCCAGCATAACTCTGCTTGTGCGTCCTCAACGACGCCGTGGTTTGGTGGGAGCAGTAACCTGATGTTGCGTGGGAATTGCCTCAAAAACACCGGACTCAGCCGCGTCATCCCTGTTTAGTCTTTCTCTGTATGTTATGTTACGTGTATGTGTAGGTGTATGGATATGTATGGCAGCAGTAGTCAAGTACGTCCCACTGGAAAATTCCGGACGCACTCCGGCTTAAATAAGTGCCCTGTAAATTCTCACTCTCGACTCGCCCGGCGTACCAAAGTAGTCTCGGTGGACCTTGTAATAATCTAGTTACAATTGCATCTTTTTTTTTTCCTTGTGGTAAATCACAAGGGGCAAATTGTTGGGCGAGTCTTGAAGTGGAATCAAAGTAGTTTCACGCCCATATCAAGGGATTTTCACACGCAACGACGGGCAAGTGCATCGATTTGCCGGTGGTAAACGCGATGAGGTTAGGGTTGATCAGAGTTGATCAAAGTGATCAGTAGGTCTTGATGGGATCAGTCTGCTTCATCTAGATATGTACTGTACGTGATGTATATATAGACGTGACATGCATTTACAGTCATGGATTGCTAGCCGATTTGTAGCTATAGTCACTCCAGGACGATGAGCGCTATTCACTTTCTTCATCGGTGTTGAGACAGGTGCTTGCTGGAGGGACGGTATTCGTACGATGAAATTCAAGTCGACAATCGTGGACATTCCAACACTGACACGGATCGCGCAGTCCCTGGCCCTGCTCTCGAAACAAGCATGGCTGCGTCTCACGCCGGACATGATACAATTGATTGTGCAACCCTCACGCACACAGGTCTACGCGACGATTGAGCGAGACACCATGTTTACGTCCTACCTGATCGAGTCCAACGCGGAAAACATCATCAACCTCGAGGTGAATGTGGACAACCTCGGCCGATTGCTGCGCAATTTGGCAGATACGGGCCCAGTCTCCATGAAACTCACCAAACGCGACCGGTACCCAATGCTCTCCTTCAGCACGCAATACCACGGCCGACAAGTCGGCCCTGGCTCTGGAGGTGGCAGTACTTCTGGGTCAGGGTACAATACCATCACGCACGACCTACACGTCCGCGTCCTCAGCACCAACCTCATGAACCAAGCGACATCCGCCGCGGCCGGTGCCGTCGCCGCCGCCGCCGCCGCGGCAGCAGCTGAACCAACCATGCCCGACCCAGACGTCGTCATCCTCCTCCCACCCCTCTCCCAACTCGCGCAAATCTCAAATGGACTCCGCGCCATCTCCGATAAATTACTCCTCCGCGCAAACATGGACGGACAATTCTCACTCGGCATCCGTACCCCGGCAGTCACTACCAGCACCCTCTTTCGTAACCTCCTCAACCCGCGCATCGGCCTCGGATCCGGCGGTGCTGGCGGCGGCGAAGAAGCACAGGATGGGGACGACCAGCCGCATCCCTCGCAGGCCCGCGACAAGGCCGATTTTTGCACACTCAAGGTCGACGCCAAGGACTGGTGCAATCTCCTGCGCATCGGGTCCGTGGCCAAGCGTGCCGTCGCGTGCTTCTGCGAGGACCACGCCCTCGTCCTGTACGTCTACCTCTCCGAGGACGACGATGCGCATAGTTCCGTCGTCACATACTACATTGCGACATTTCAGGAGTGATCCGCAACACAGAATGACCTTTCTTAATACTAGCGACAAGTCATGGAAATGTTTTGAAATGATCGATCACGAGGTTTGGTTAGAAAAGGTTGGCAAGGCAGTCGCTATGGCTAAGGTAAGTGAAATCAGTCTTGTCGTTCACTGCCATGAGAGCAGCTCAATCAATCGTTCCGATCACGGCCGCTATGCTGTCCTCTGTTGGAGATGAGGAGGCCGCGTCCTCGTCGAGAATGTTCTTGTAGCACGGCCAGCGATTCCCGTCGGGTGTCAACGTGCTACAGCCTCGTCTCTCATGGTCGAAAGCGCACATCGAGTGATGCTTCAGACCCGAGTAAGCTATCTTGATCAGTATTCGCTTCCCTATAGATATACTCGATGACTTACGACACTTTACTCGGAGTGATAAGGTACAATGGTTGCCGGCGGCTCGTGTAAAGTGCTGAGAACAGATCGAATTGCCACATAAAAGACATCGCACTCTCGAATCTGTAAAGTATAGCCTTTGGCTAGCAAAGTTAGCACTGCGAGCTAGTCAGGCGTCACAGCAAATTACCATTGCGGACAACGTGCGATGTTGGACTTGAGAGTCGGTCTGTGTTGACGCATAACGCGGACGAGCTCCAAGCACTCCTCAGGGACTTCGAGCTTTGAACCGAAGCCAATCGAGATTTGATTCAATCGGCTCCATTTAGCAGGTCTAGATGCTAGATCTCGCAACAAGCACAGGTATAAGTCAGTGCCATTGCTGGATGATTAGCATGCTGCTTTTCTGTTATGAGCCCGCACGACTTACGGAAACTTGATATTCTCCAATCTGGGGAAATCTAGACTATATATCCAGGATAAGAGATCTTGATTGAGAATGTTAGATCCCAATAAATTGAGATATGTCAGGACTGAGCTGCACCTCACAATTACTGCTTGGAATCGTTGCATGTTTTGTGCAGGCGTGCCAATGCGGTGCTTGACCCAGCCCGGAGACAGAAAACTGGAAGGTGCAGGGGCACAATCTAGGTATTTGTGAGTGAACTGTCGTTGCATATGAGTGCGTCCCTACATGGTAGATCTCTCATGACCTTGAGTTTATCTATGGTGCGAAGAGCGAGCGGTCGTAGCTGAGAACACACTACAGCCAAATTCGCCCTGTCTTCAAAAGGCAGAAGATCGAGGATGAGCATGATGATTTCGTTCGGAAGATGGTGTCCACCAAAAGGTTGAGCTCGTCTGTGACCACGACTTCTCTTTGCTGGAGACTCATTCAATGCTGCAGTCTCAGCAGACCTAGACCTCGTTGTGACCATGACTGCACTTGTTTTCGATGGGGCTCAATGAACTTGCTTGTCGAGATGTATGGCTGTGTTGAGGGAATGTCAACGAGCAGCACACATGCTACCACGGCCTGTGAACGTATCGGGCCATTCTGTAGCACGGAAGACTTGAGGTTGTTGTTCTGATCAAGGTCAAGCAAGACAAGAGATGCCTTGCTTCCCAATCCTCGATAATTTAAGTCTCGATGAATGATGGATCGCAGTGGAACGCGGCGCGCTGAAGAACGAGTGGACACTGTACCGTCGGTGTGATGGTGTGTTTAGTGAATATTCGATGTGATGTGGAAGCCGGGATCTGGTGGAGCATTCGATCGTTCGAGTCAGTCTCAAGGCTCGCCGATCACCTTATGGAGATCCCGCTTCCCACCGAGACAAGCTGCAGCTGGACTCATCCTCTCGCGCGCTGCAGCTGCAGGATACTAATTGCACTGACACTACACTGCAGCTGCTCGTTGAGCCTATCATGTCGCTCCAGCGACTTCCATTTGCGAATTGTCGTCTTCGGGAAAACCCTCGAAGGGCTGCAGCTGCGTAGGTCAAAATTTCCGCTTTCTCTGAGCTCGTGTCGGCAGCATAAATTTACGTGTGACATGGTTTTCAATCCCATCGATTGAGATGCTTGCAATTTCGCATATGCTAGTCATCTCACACAGGTTGTGCCGGGTCTGGGATCTCTACTTTTTCTGCGCTTCGATCACAATCTAGCTGAGTGATTAAAGATTCACGCAGACGATCCAAGGTCAACTTTTGCATTCTACCTTGGACTAGTTTTGATTTTGAGTCTTAATCAACTTGACGATGACCACCCCGGATAGAATACGTTGGTTGATCAATACCTTGGCAGACTCGCCACGTCTTCATGTCTACTCTCGTGCCGATGGTACATATGAAATCCAGAGTATAGATGACATATCCATGTATGTGACCGAAGACGCAAGATTTCTCGATCCATCCAACCCATCATACACCAATAATCAGACCTTTTGGCGCTGTTTTCTGCTCGATTCTAGAAGAGGCCTAATCACAGAGTACAGACGGCACATTGCAACGGATTCGAGCGTTGGCATGTCTGTCAAGAGAGATTCGGACATGGTCAAAACCGGTCTAGAGTACATACCTGGAGGCTATGGAACGGTCAGATATAGTCTGAAGTGGTTTGACAATCTATTCCACTTCGAGACCACGAGACAAGCTCCGAACTCTACTGCGTCTGATGAAGGCAGTCTAAGATGTGTCGATGCTAAAGGTCACACCCTGGCATGGTTGACCAGAGCTCAAACACGCGACGAAGACCGTCACGAATCAGTCAGGACATGCGCAACGATCTGGTTCGAGTCTCCCGGCATCGCTGCAGACAAGATTGATATGATCGTCTCCGGTCTGCTGGTGATCACTGAGATACAATATCCAAACATTCCTCGGAATAATGAGTCGTAGCAGCTGCAGACTTGCAAGTGACCATGATTGACTGCATCGATCGGCGTGCCAACATATAAGATGCCAAATTGCAGGCTACATATGTAGATGTGTACAATAAGTAGATGCACTATTCACAAGATCACCTATGCCATGATCTAGGCCTCGACCTGCGAAATGCACATTAATATTCGTATGTACCTATGTTATAGGCCTCTAATCTTCGACAGCCAGATGATACCATCGCTTCACATGAGTCTTGAGCTTAGGTAGCAGGGCTACTCCATGGCCATTGCTCGCATGCAAGTATCTGCCGTGCGGCTCGATCTCACTGATTCGCCGATCGCGAGCTGGTGGACGCGGGTTGCGAGGCCACACAACTTTGGGACCTGCTGGCCGCCCGCGTCCCCGTGCGTGAGAGATTCCCCCTCTGGGAGTCGCTGCAAGTTGCGCCTCCCAACTGAACCGCCAGAGTGGTTGTTGCTACGGTCGGTACCGTACTAGTACCTATCCCAGACCACAGACTTGTCTCAACCATTGCCAGTAACAGTGCAAGAGTTCGCTGGTAGTCTGATGCTTTGAGAGAGCGTTGCGCTCAGCTTCAGAGTCGTCTTCAGGTTGGTCATACGTGAATGATTCAACGCTACTCAACAATCTTAGCTTGCCTTACGGCGAGTGCGGCAGCTTTGTATATTCCTGGCATCGCGCCTACAGAGTACGAAGTTGGACAGAACGTTTCGGTCTTTGTCAATGCTTTGAACCCTGCAGCATCGCCTGCGGATCAATCGCTGCATAACGTCGTCTCTTATGATTACTATCTCGAACAATTCCACTTTTGTCAACCTCCTGAAGGGCCAGTCAGTCAATCAGAGTCCTTGGGATCTATACTGCTTGGTGACAGAATCTATTCGTCCCCGTTGTCATTCGAATTTCTGAAAGACGAGACCTGTAAACAATTATGCGTGACCGAGGTACCTCCTGAGCATGCCACCTTTATCAATGCACGTATCAGAGAGAATTATGCCGTGGAATGGCTCCTTGATGGGCTACCGGCGGCTAGTGCAATGTTTGATTTGTCTACAAACTCAGCTTTCGACACTCCCGGTTTTGCCCTTGGCAAATCCTTGCGTGAAGCTCCGAACGGTCAGTACGAGCAAATCAATTTTTACAACAATGTCTATCGAATCATCATCGACTACCACAAACTCGACGAGGAAGATTATCGCATTGTGGGCGTCGAAGTTGACCCTCAATCTGCCTCTCGAGAGTGCGACACGACCGAGCCTCTCATCCTCAATGAAGACCCAAAAGCGAAGAACAAGATTGATTTCCGTTACACCATTGAATGGCGCGAGTCTGACATGATCTGGGCAACCAGATGGGATAAATATCTCCATGTATTCGATCCAAGAGTTCACTGGTTCAGTCTGATTGAGTCATTCCTCATTGTTCTCTTCCTTACTGGTATGGTGGCAGCTGTCCTGATTCGAACACTCAAGAAGGACATACAGCACTACAATTCAATGGACCTTGACAGCGAGGACATTCAGGAGGATTCGGGCTGGAAGCTCTTACATGGTGATGTCTTCCGACCGCCGAACAAGCCAATGTTGCTCTCAATCATGCTCGGCAATGGTGTTCAGCTCTTCATGATGGTCGGCACCACAATCTTGTTCGCCATGCTAGGCTTCCTGAGTCCTTCCAATAGAGGCAGTCTCGCCACCGCTGTCTTGCTCTTGTACTCTCTGTTCGGCTTTGTCGGAGGCTTTGCAAGCGCTATTCTGTACAAGTCATTCGGCAAGAGTGAGAGATACAAGACTTTACTGGTCGTGACGCCGACATTTGTGCCCGGCATCGTCTTTGGCACTTTATTGCTGCTCAATTTCTTCCTCATCCACAAAGGCGCATCTGGGGCGGTTCCGTTCGGGACATTGTTGGCGCTCATTGCCATCTGGTTCGCCGTCACGTTCCCATTGAGTATCGTTGGAGGTTACCTCGGATTCAAGTACGATATTCCAGCGGATCCAGTCAAGACGAACCAGATACCTCGACAGATACCACCTCAGGCCTTTTACAAACAGTCTCTGCCGTCGATCCTGCTGTCCGGCACCCTTCCATTGTAAGTCCACTCTACAGCCCCGGTGCATTTAGACTGACACTTCACAGTGGCGCCATCTTTGTCGAACTCTACTTCATCATGTCTTCGCTGTGGTTCTCACGAATATACTACATGTTTGGCTTCTTGTTCCTGTCCTACGGCATCCTGATAGTCACCTGTGCCGCAGTCACCATTCTCATGACATACTTCCAGCTCTGCTCAGAGTCCTACCACTGGTGGTGGCGATCCTTCTTCACCGGTGGCGCAATCTCAATCTACATCTTCCTCAATGCCACCGTGTACTACATCACGAAACTGAATGTGGCCGGATTGAGTGCCGTCGTCCTGTACTTTGGGTACAGTCTACTTCTCTCATTCTTAATCTTTATCCTGGCCGGCACGATAGGATTCTTCTCGAGTTATGTGTTTATCCGCAAAATCTATGGCAGTGTCAAGGTAGATTAAGTTGTTGGAAAGTCTCAAACAGAATGCTGCAACATTGGACGCTCGAGTATCATGAAAAGTTAATCAGATCGTACCTCAGATCATCGAAGATTCTGTTGCCCTACGCTTAAGAAAGTATATAAAAAAAGTCATGTCCGTCTCTTCGCTCGCTCCTGCCTTGATGGAGTTTCTATACTTCTGCCATTAGCCCGCCTTGTCGCTAAAAATAATATCAATCCGATCCCTATGACGCTCAACCCGAACCTCTGAACCAGCTACCTCGTCTCCCCACAGATTCCGTCTTGATGGCCTGCATGGATGGACTTGTCGGCCCGTCCGCAACTTGACTCGCGCCTCCACGGAGCGGCTTGGCAATCTTGCCCGTGCCAAAGATCGATATCGCGCTGGGACTCTTGCGGGCACTTTCGAGCCGATCGCGTACGGCCTGTAATTGGTTCTCAAACTTTTGATTCTGCAGGCTCAACTTTTCCTGTGCGTCGCCAAGCAGGACCTCGAGACTTGCGATTCGTTCGTTTCGTGCGAGAAGTTTGCGTTCCGCTATGGCCACCTCCTTCTTCAAGGTTGAATTCTGCTCGACCAATTGACGCTGAACGTTTGTCAATTGTTCCAAATTGCGTTCAAGGAATGCCATCTTCTTTTGTTGAGCTCGATTGTTGGTGTTTCGAAGTACATTGTTGTACTGCTCTCGCGTCTCGTCTAGTGCAATTTCAAGCTCAACAACGCGCTCGCAACGAGTCTGAAGGTCTCGCATCAGAGACTTCTTCATCGTGTCGAATTCCGCTAGTTGTTGAGCCACAGTTTTCGTGCTGATGCCAGGGAAACCTATGGAACTAGAATTGTTGGCCGAATTGGAGCCTTCCCGCTTGAACGAGTCAATCTGAGTTTTCAACTTTTCAACTTCTTCAGCTCGCGAAGCAGCTGCTGCTCTTAATGTGGCGATCTCTGCTTGATCTGACTTCAACTTGTCCTCATATGAAGCTTGGAACTCCATCTTCAGCTGGTCTACGTCATGTACACCAGCTTCAGCCAAAGTCTTCTCCAAAAGTAATTGGTATTCTGACTCGATTTTGAGCAGACGGGACTCAAGCTCTTGTTTTCTATGAGACAACGAATCCACTGTAGCAGTACGATCGTCTAGGCTCCTTTGTGTTTGAAGCAAGGCTGCTTGCGAATCAGCTATCTTCTTTTTGAAAGACTGCAATGAGTCCCCTTTGAGCTCCTGGACGTTGTCCAGATCTTGTACCAGAGCACCTAATGCATCTATTCCCGAAGATGAAGACGCCTCAAAGCCTGCCATCATTGAGCGCATCTTTTCTGACTTCTTGCGTTCTTTCTCCTCGGCTGACAAATTACCATTGCTAGCTTGACTGGCGAGCTTTGCTGAAAGTAATGCTTTCTTTACCTCTTCCAGTTCTTCAGTAAGCTCAGTGTTTGCATCTTTCAAGCTGTCCATGGTAATGTATGCTTCCTTCTGCTCGAAAGCTGTCTTCTCCATGATCAATTTGATTTCATTGTACTTTGCAGTCATCTGCTCATTCGACGAAGTGGTCTCGCTATGCTGCTTTCGCAGTGTCTCCAGTTCAACTTTCATCTTGGCCAGCAAATCCTCGTTGCGTGATAGACTTGATTCTCGTTCTGCAATCTGATCCTGTAGTTCATTCTCACGGCGCAAAAACTCATCCTTTTCATCTTTGTCTAGAACCGCACTACCGGGTAGAGGCGTTGCGGAGCGCCCTTCAGCTACAGGAGACGCAGTCATGTCCCGAATGAATTCTACTCGAGCGTTTGACGCGATTGGATTCGCAGGGGAAAGGTCTGGCCTTATTTGAGCCCACTGATCAGCGCTGACCTGACCGCCAGATCTCCAAATTGAGATTTCCCCTTCCAATGCGGTAGCGTATTCTTGGAATGTAATAATCTCGGCACGAGCTTTGCGAAGGTGCACTTTCAGTTCCGCAGGGGAAAGTTCTGCGTTGACCTTTGCCTTGTTCTTGATTGACTTTGCGCGCATACCGAAGCGTAGGGTCGATAAGGTTTCGAGATCGTTGTAGGCTGAGGGAGAGCAATTGATGATGAGAGTGGTTCGGGAATTGCCTCCTAGCGATTCTTGCAGAATCCTTGTCAATTTCGAGTCACGGTATGGGACGTGTGTAGACTTGCCATCTGTCAGGGAATTGATGACCATGCCCAACGCTGATAGAGACTTGTTAATCTTCTTGGCTTCTTCCAGTGTCTGGCCACTTGCGCCAGTTTTTCCAACCTTCTCAGAACCAGCCAAATCAACGAGGAAAAGTTGTCCTGACTTAGCACTACCTGTCTCAATGTTTTTCTGGGTGACAGTGACCACAAAAATCGAATGTGAACGAGAACTCTCCGCATTCATGTCTACAAAACTTAGTTTTTGCATGAAAGCATACTCAATCGGAGCTGAGCTTACTGGTAGATGAGGTCGCTCGAGCGTGACCACCCTGTACTAGCACTTGCGAGACTTCTTCCAGACTTCCAACGTATACTTCCAGTAAACCTTTGACGTAGACTCCTCTAGCTTTATCTTCGTGAATTGGCAGATTATCATGCATAGGAGCCAAGAGATCTCTGATTTTTTCCATGTATATTTCCATGTAGGACACTTTTACCGTATACTCCATGTTGCCTGGTGCTGCGGCTATGCTGTCGAAGACTTGCTCAATGATTCGTGGTATGACTCCTCGTAAAGTTCGATCTCCTTCTACTCCCATCATAGTGAAGGACTTTCCAGCTCCAGTCTAGAATTGTCAGTCTTGCTTCTGACTATTGTATGACTCTTACCTGTCCATAAGCAAACACGGTGCCATTGTAACCATTCAAGATGTCATCAACTGTCGATTTGATAGAGTAGTCAAAAACATCCTGCTGTCGAGATTTCATATCAAAAACACGGTCGAACGTGAAAGAGTCCTTCACATCACCAGACTAGTATCTTGTCAGTCTTTCTTCCACTGTATAGCTCGTAACGCTATCACCTGAATCTTGACAGTGTCGACATCTTCGAAATCTATGATAGGTTCGCTTTGCCCATTGGCGAGCTCTATTTTGTTGACCGGTCGGAAACGACATACGACCTTGATATTGGACGACATGCCGCACAGAGCTCAAGTAAATCTCTCTTTCGTACTTTCGTTTGTAGGTCTCTCCTTGCACCAAGTTATGCTCTTGTCTATGATCGGAACTCGTACGTTTGATGTTCTTGCTCTGAACGCGTTTGATGGAATTCGAAAGTCTCCAGGACTTTGTGCTCAGAATCGCTCTGTAGTTCGCGCTTGTACTGCAGAAGCTCAAGCCATGTCAGCCTGCGAGTAGGTGCAGGAGCCATATAAAGGTGCTTGCCTTGGAGTGTTTATTCTTGACCCACACAAACGCCATGAGCACCACAAAGCGCTGAATTCTGGAGGCATTGGTTGCATCTCTCGTTCCCGTAGAACGATGTCGATACGCAAGTGCTTACCCAGCCAGGTAATACTAGCCGCCGCAGAAGCATGTGACACACGCAGCGCATCATCCTTGGCGACCACTCGCAACGCGCATTGACTCAAGAGACATATTTGAGAAGGTTTACACAGAACCCGCATCTGAGCGCCGTTCAGAGCCATGTCGTTCGAAGAGCTCGATGAAGAGCATGTTGGGGAGGATTTAAGTGTCTTGAGCTATTCGCGCAACCTCGTCACCTTGGTGTTCTCGAAGTCTGCGGTATATGTTCACCCCACACCCAGATCCAAAGACAACATACCTGGCTTCCTGAGGTTCGGTCTCCCTTCTCAATCGAATCAGTAGTGCTGACATGTATACAAGCATCTCTCGGCGACCGTCTCCAACCTCACGCGATGCTTCTGCCTCACAATTGCTTCTGTCTTGGATACCAAACACATTCCTCGGGGATGAATTGGATCAGTACACGATGATAGAGAATGACACCGGCGCAAATGTCAAAGTCAAGACTCCAGCGTCTTCAAGTAGCAATTACGCTTTCTCGATACCCCTCAGCGAGGTGGCAAACTTGCTGGTCAAGCCTCCCCGGACTGGTTGGTCGTGGGGTAGTATGGTAGTCATCACCACGTCTGGCGTGTCATATCCCGCACTTTTCTTCCACGATGACGAGTGTATCTCCACTATCCAGGAGCAGAAGCGTCGCGCTGGCAATTTCGACCCTTTTGGCGAAAGCGGACATGCATTTTGGGGATGGGACTCGCTCTTAGTTGTGTTGCAGGCAATCACCAATATTAAGAAGAGTGAGACGGCACCAGGAACATATATACTCAATCCATCATTGCCACCTGCGAGGCCCGCAGCAAAGAATGGAGGACCAAGTTTGCAATGGAAGATACTCGAAAGGTTCAGTCGAATCACCAGACTAGGGCGATCTACTGCTGACCAGTTACTTGAGTCTGAAGCTGGAAAAGAAATCTTGGCAAAACTGCCGCCCCAGTTCAGACAAATGGTCGCCAGCCCACAAGCACAGAATATAGCACGAGAGTACGACTCTGCCAGATTGTATCTAGCAAGATGGGCTGCCTCGATCAGTGATGCCAGCAATTTCACGCCGCCATCATCCGCTGATGAGATCTTCGAGGAAGAGACATCCTTGGGCATGTTTGAAGTTTTGAGCTTGAGTGAAGTACAACGCCGTGAGCCGGTGTCTGAGAAGGAATGGCGAAGCTTTTTCAATAGCGCTGGGCAGATGATCAAGTCGGCGCAAGAGGTGCGAAGTGCTCTTTTTCATGGCGGCTGCGAAGAATCTGTGATGGGAGAGGTCTGGTGCTTCCTGTTGGGTGTCTATCCTTGGGACTCGGACGCAGCCACGCGAAAAGCAATCGCGGCGAGTAAGCGCGACGAATACTACAGCCTCAAGAGAAAGTGGTTCGATGCTCTGGAAAACCCAGGACCGGAATTTGAGGAAGAGAGACACCGAATCGAAAAGGACATCCATCGCACTGACCGACAACATCCGTTCTTTGAGCACGAAGATATGCCATCCTCTGATCCTACAGCAGAATGGGGTACTAACGCTCAGTAAGTGCGACCCATAGCGTACTCCGCTAATACTGATTGGAATAGTATGGAACAATTAAAAGACATCCTTCTGACGTACAATGAATACAACAAGAGTCTCGGCTATGTTCAAGGCATGTCTGACTTGCTCGCGCCGGTCTATGTCGTTTCGGCAGACGACGCCATAGCCTTTTGGTGCTTTGTCGGCCTCATGGCACGCATGGAACGCAATTTCCTGCGAGACCAGACGGGCATGCGTCTACAGCTGACGCAGCTGACGGAATTGACACACTTTATGCTTCCCAAACTCTACGCGCACCTCGAAAAATGCGAGAGTCTCAATTTCTTCTTCTTCTTTCGCATGTTGCTCATCATCTACAAGCGCGAATTCTCCTTTCCCAAGATTCTGCACCTCTGGACCGTGCTCTTCACCAATCACTACTCGCCCGATTTCCAAATCTTCATCGCGCTCGCCATCCTCGACCTGCACGCCGAGATCATGATGACGCATCTCAAGGCATTCGACGAGGTTCTCAAGTACGTCAACGAATTGAGCGGACGTCTCAAAGTCGAAGAAGTCCTCCAACGCGCTGAAAGTACGTTTATCCCACGTTTCCAAAGTGATTGTTCTTCAAAGTTGACTCGTGACTAATTGCGCCTAGAGCTATATCTCGGATTTCAGGCGCGCGTGCGAGAGTTGAGTAAACGAGAAGACGCGAGACGTCACCAGTCCAGTATTGCTGGAGGTGGTCGTGGCGCCGCCGCCGGGGACACTTCTGCAGCGGAAAGTACCGCACTATCCCCAAACTTGCAGCGACTACTCGGCACCAATTGAGTGCAATCAATTTGTAGAGATTTTTTGTTTTTGTTGCGTTTCCAAGACACGCGTTGTCTAAAGGGGGAGGAAATCATTGGCTATTGGCGGGACACAAGAGATTTGGATAGGCGAAGTTTTGAGAAGAAGGACTTGGGTTATGAGATTCGTTACTGTATATATATACGAAATGATGTATGACCGGCCGTATCATGATCAATAAGGACAACAACACGTTTCTTTTTGCAAACAAGCACAATCCGACAGGTCCAATCTCAGTTCTGACGGCATTGTCGACAGAATTGCGCACCAGCACCACTTTTCGTGGCCATTTGTTCTCCATGGAATCCATTGTAAATCGTCTTTTACCAAATCTTGTCTTGTCTTGTCTTGTTATCTTTTTTTACCTACCTACATTACAAAAATAAAAGAAAGGAGCGCGAAAAATGCAGTGAGTTGAGTGATACAACACGCGCCCTCTACCTACACACACACACGAAAAAGTAGTTTTTTGTATGTTACTGAATCGTCTCGTAGCTCCAAATTCTCGCCCGACAGTCACCTGATCCCGTGGCGAACAGATTGCCACTCGGCGAGACCGAGACTGAGATGACGGAATTCTTGTGGCCCTGGAGAGACAGTTGCATCTGTGCCGTGCGCGGGTCCCAAAAGTGGACGCACCTGTCCTTTGAGCCCGACACGAGCCATTGTCCATCCGGCGAAGGTGCGACGGAGAGCACAAAGTCCTTGTGGCCCACAAAGGTCGTCTTGTTGTATCCCCCTTTCGGAGCATTACCCATCGGCACTCCCCTGGGCGAAGAGAGTTCCCACATCTTGATGGTGTTGTCTAGACTGCCGCTGTAGAGATCCTTGCCGTTTGGTGAGAAGGCCACCGAGTAGACGGAATCCTTGTGACCCTCGAGACGCTCCACGAGGTAGCCAGTCTTGGCGTCCCACAATCGGACGACTTTGTCGAGCGATCCCGCGGCGACGTAATCACCGTCAGGCGAAATGGCGACCGTGGTCACACCGTCTTCGATGGAAAGCGTAAGCACTTGCTGACTCGTCTCGAGGTCCCAAACTCGTGCCGTACGATCACCACTACCGGAAGCCACGAATCGACCGTTGCGACTAAAGTCCAGCGAATAGATGTCTTGCTCGTGACCAGTAAAGACATGCCTGATCGATTTCGAAGCAATGTCCCAGATTCGAATCTGTTTGTCCTCTGCGCCGGTAGCGAGTTTTGTGCCGTCCGGGCTGAACACGACACTTCTAATGTACAAATCGCCTTCCGAGTTTGCGGTATCGTCCTGTAGGACAGTAACCTTTTGTCCGGACTTGACATCAAAAATGATTGCCGCACGATTGCAGCCAGTCGCAAGATATTTGCCATCCGCACTGAACTTGGCGCAACAGACGACAGAGTCGTGCTCTAGGGTATGCACGAGATTGACGTCCAGTGTCCGTGGTACGTTCGGATTGAAGATGGCAAACCAGTCTGAACCTTCCTTCTTCATCTCGCGTGGCACGGAATGAATATCGAGATCATTGAAGTTTTGTCGTGGCACATCGTTCGGTGCACTCGATGCGGGTCGCGCGAGACTGGCAGACGGCCCCGATGGAGCGCTCGGAGCTGACGTCGGAGGAGGGATCTGATTGTGGATCGGTCCTGGCATGTTGTTCTGATTCGGTGGTGGAAAAGTGCTGTTATGTCCTGGAGTAGGCGTCGCACGGTTCGAGACGGGCTTCTTGTCGAGGCCATTTTGCATTCCGTTGCCGTATCCTTGTTGCTGCTGCTGTTGCTGTTGTTGCTGCTGCTGCTGTTGTTGCTGCTGATAATCGGATTGAACAGGTGGAGGAGCGAGACCTGCACTCTGACCACCCTTACCGGCTATAAGCCCACCAAAGATGTTGCTGCCTCCGGCGCCAATATTTGGTCGAGGCGGGTTGTCGTTGAGAGAGTTCATCCCACCAAAGTTTTGCGATTGCCCGCCAGGTGGTCCCCCAGTATTCTCCAGTTGTCGTCTCAGTCGAGCAATTTCCTCTTCATACCTGTCTATATCAGCTTTCCATCACGACCGGAAATGCACACCAATTGCCGATGACTTACATTTGCTTCATTTTCTCGTGCGCCATCTGCAACTCGTACACGTTTTGTCGCACAGATTGCATCTCTTGGATTTGTGATGTGACTAGGACGTATTAGCGTGACGCGCTGCTAGACCTGCCTTTGCCAGACAAGTGATCAACTCACTCTTGTGCTCATAGTCGTCCTTATAATTCTTATAAGCGCTGACCTCTTGCGACACGTTATCGAATTCAGCCTTGATTGCGTCGAGCATTTCAGCCAATCGATTTGCAGACGGATGTCGAGCGGCAGAATGGTACGAATTCATGATTGACCAGAATGATTTTCGAGCTTTAGAAGGGGCTGTGTTTGTCGTTCAACCACGGAGCTGCGAAAGTAACAAGAGCGCGATCTGAGAATAGGAAGTATCACTCAGGAGAACTCGTCGGCCAAAGGTTGCGGAGGCCCGTGGATGGTATGTCAGCACTAGGTTGACACCTGATTCAATATGTGCGAGATGCTCTACTCGAGCGCGAGCGGAATGCGTGGACGATGGGGTTTCGACAGTGCTGAAGAAGGGGAATAGCAGGGTAGAGGGAGAGGGAGAGAGAGTGGGAAGGAGGATATGGAGGGGGGGTAAAAGGGCGTGCGTGGGCAGCAGGGAGCGAGCGAGCGAAGAGAAGGCAGCGAGCGAGGCAGAGAGAATGAGAGACAGGAAGAGAAGGCAGGCAGGCAGATCTGGTGGGTCGGATGGTGGGTGGACAACTTTACCGGCTGCCAGCATCTCTCTGCCCCCGGTGGCTTGCACCCAGCAGCAGCACAACAGACGAGACGAGAAATCTGACAAGACAGCGCACACACACACACACACACACACAGACGCACAGAGACAGACACGCACACACAAACAAGAACGCAGCCCTGGAAAGAAGGGGAGACAAGGCGCATAAGCCACCTGGGCACCCAGCTCGAGGCTTCCCGTTCGTGGCTGATGATCTATCCATTGAATGAGACGCTCTGCATTGGGAGGAGACCTTCTTGACAGGCCGCCCTCCTTGGGACTCGTTCCGCCCTGTGCGAAATCGGAGGCATCGACAAGTCGTGGCTGCTGGCAAACAAGTCACCGTCACCACCTGGGCATCTCTGCTGGGCCACACAGCCTTCCCGAGTTGGCACCCGATTATGGGATCAACAGCCGCAGGGAAACAGGTGAGAGGGAAAGCCTCGGGACGAAGGATGGACGAGCTCGAGCTCGAGATGGCAGTCCAAGGTTGTGCCCAGGTGGGCAGATCGCACCCACTCACATCAGCCCCAGTCAGTTCCCAGCCACAGTCTTCCTTCATGGATGACCAGACTACTGGGCGCAACTGGCACTCTCCATTGCAGACCTCACGGCAAGTCCAGTCTTTTTCCACGGGCGAGCGAGCATCCCCGACCTCGGGAGGTCTGCAGCAGCACCCCTATTTGCCGACACATCAAGTGATCGTCCCTCCACTGCCATATGCATGGATACCTACCCGTGAAAGGCAAGATTCGGATCGAGTTTACACGGCTGAGCAGTCTCGCGATCCTCCCACGCTTCTAGACTCGCCGGGCCGTCGACCACCTGGCAGAGCTGTCAGCCGAGTGTGCACAGGTGGTTCCTATCTGCAGGCATCCATTGACTAGCAGCTGTCCGTCCAGCAGGTGGATTTCCATTTCTCATTTCCCTGGCTCGCGGGACTCAATCCCGCCTCGGATATCATGCTGCTCGACTTCCAAGGTTGCCATCCATGGGTGGTGTACTCGTACCAGCAGAACCTGGGAACTGACGCATGTGGAGCCGTGCAGTGGTCGCAGCAGCAGCAGCAGCAGCAAGTCTCTTGGTAGCTAACTAGTACTTGCTACCTATTCATGAATAGCGCTCAGCAGCCGCTGATCGTCGAACGAGTCTTCTTGGCGACCACAGCTCTTTCGCACAACTCGCCATGAAGACAGTCACTCAGAATGCAACTTGAATGTTACTACGTTCTGCCACAAAAGTTTTCGGCACAAGGACGTTTGTACTTGGTCGTGCATTACTCAAAGCTAGTCCACAATTCAAGCCACTGCCAGATTTGAATGAATCAGATCTCGAGGAGGTAGTGACAAGCCGAGACAAGTCTTCTGATTTAAATCGACTAATTAGCTAGACATTCATACGCGGCACAGGTCTGTTCTTGGAAAAGTGTTCTCTATTCAGCGTTGATTAACATACTCTGTAGGTCCAGGTGGACAAAAGAGTAACATACACGAGGTGCCAGTCAGGAGGAAGCTAGAGACTAACCCGGGGCATAGTCAACAAGACGTCTGTAGTAGCCCAGCTCAAGCACATTCCTACTGGATTGACTATAAAGTGTCAAGCTACACGATCTCAGGCACAGAATCGCATCATTGCCAGAAAACAATTGAGGCAGAAGCTCGATGATCTCCTGCTCGGCAACGACTCACGATCAGCCATCAAGAAGGATTTTGCGAGGAAAAAGGCATCGTCGGCGCAGAAGAAGAAGAACCGAAAGTATCGAGCACTAGAGACGCCGGAGTCAGTGGCAACTGAGCAAAACAATCAGTAATCGGTGCTACTCAGTCACGCGTCCGCAATGTGGTAAGGTCTGATCTGCAGCCGATGACATAGTCATGTCGAGCATATGATACATGTTCTGAACAAAGTACGCACATCTACCATCTAAGTCCAGACCAATCTCAGAGGCATGTCTGCATTCGTCAGAAGATTGTCGATCGATTTCGAACAAGCGCATCTTCGAGAATCTGCTAGTGGTGTCCCTTTGGTTTGACTCGCGTTCGCGATCTGCTGAAAGTGCGGACCATGAGTGTGATAGCATGATCCATCACAATATACACGAATGATGAGTGCCACATGATATGGAGAATGAAGTCATAAGGTGGTGAATGTGAATGAAAATGAAACAACAGGCAGACGCTAATGAGCAATAAGCATAACTGACTTCAGAGTCTTTCTCAGAACGCGAGCTGTGCTTGTGTGAGCGCTGGCTCGGTCTCGTACTCAATTTCGACGTGTCTCGGCTTCTTCGCAGGTTTCCTCTTTGAGGTGCGGTCCTGATCAGCCTTTCTCTTCTTTGTCTTTGTCGCTTCGTCCTCGTCAGAGTCCTCGTCGCTCTCGTCCTCGCTATCATCAGCGCTGACATCGCTTCCATTGGCTGCATTGTCTTCATCACCCCACCAGTCCTCAATGTCAGACTCTTCCTCCTCGACATCAGACTCCTCCACGAATTCGGCTTCGTTCTCCAGCTCCTCCTCATCCTCTAGCTCTTCTGCCTCGTCCACCAGACCATCACCTGCCTTGGCATCCAGGAACCGTTTCCAGACGTCCTCATTGACATTCAGAGGCTGTTCTCCATATACTCCCGATTTGAGTCGTTCAATGAGCTCCTTTTCTATACTCTTCTCCAGCTTGGCGGCAATCAGTGCCTTGCGTTCCCTAGCTGCCTCTCGCTTGGTCTGCTTTGGCTTGATGGGTATCAGCTTGACTTGTGGAGCGAGCGCCAATTTGCGGGACTTGATGAGGTATTGCGTCAGCTTTGTCAGTCTTTGCTTGCACTTGTGCGTGTTGAAGTTTGGCCAGTATGCGAGCCGGGCATCAATCTGTTTGAGTGCCTCGGCGTAGTTTTTAGACAACTTGATGCGTTCCCATAATTTTGAAGGCATGTGTGCCCGTTCCACGGTCTTCATGTAGAGGTACAGCCTGCCGTCCCTTTCGCGTACAGTGGCGTATCGAGAATTGGCCAGGGGGCAGGACTGTCGGTTACAGAGGCCAGACACATTGTATTCGTTGCGGCAAAAGTTGAGGGAAGGCGCTTTGACTTTGTATGAGCAGAATTGTTGGTTGATGCATTGCCAGATTATTTCGTCCGAACCAGACATTCTTCCTCAAACACAGCCGCGTGGCAAGTTTCCTCGAGCTTGTGTTGAAGAAGTCAGTACTATTTTGTGTGATTGTAGTTGCAGCGGTATGATAGTTGCCCTCCGTCCACATATTTCTTCAGGCACATAAACGAGGAAAGCGAGCACGAGGATGTAATGTGGAAATGAAGGATGTCCATAATATTAATCTTTGGGTCGACGCTACCAAGTCATTCTAGTCATTGTCATTCTAGTCAAAAGGACACGAGCCGCGCCCTAAATATATACTTCTACCGCTTGACTCCCTTGATCTTCATATCACTAGACTAAGGGCGGAATGCCGACCAAGAGAAATTACCGTGGCCTGGGCCGTTCATCGGCGCACCGTCAAGCCATGCTACGCAACATGGTCACCTCACTCATCCAGCACGAATCCATCACGACGACGTGGCACAAGGCTAAAGAAGCTCAGTCGATGGCGGAGCGGGTCATCAGTCACGGGAAACGGGGCACGTCGACGAGCATGGTGGCCGTGCGCAAGATCCTCTTTGAACCGACGCAGACCGTCTCGAAAGTCTTTTCCGAATTGGCGAATCGGTACCGCGCCCGTCCGGGAGGATACACCCGTGTGCTGCGGATCCCCGATCGCAAGGGCGACAAGGCCGCTTCCGCAGTGCTCGAATTGGTCGATGGACCCCGCGATATCCGGTTCGCACTCACCGCACGCACCATTGCCCGCGACAGACTCCTCGATCGACCCATGACCGACCTCACACTCCGCAACCTCGCAAAAGTCACGCAGTTTCGTGGCGACCAAGGGCACGAGCAACTCGAGACTCTCGTCGCCAAGGAGACGCGCGCCATGAATAAGGCACTCGGCATCAAGAAGGCACCATCACCGTCGTCATCATCATCATTACCATCAAAGGGACAGTAGTAGGTTGCGTTACAAGAGCGGTGCTTCTTCGGCTAATGCTCAGAAAAACATCCGAGATATGTCTCGATGACACGATATAAAGAGATTGGCTTTCTCCCCTATTCGGAATATCGAATGACGATATAGAATCGTGTACAGATACACATTCTTAAGAATGATCGTAATCAAGACTCGACCCATGTCAATCAAGGCGAACGGCTGGCAACAAAAAGAACGTCATGCTATACACAAGCGATCACATCAAGATAGTCTCGATGTGAAAGATAGAATGACCATACTACGTGCACAAGTCACTTTTGTGCTCGGCAAAACTGCAGGGAGCAAGGTCTATCACGACATGATCGAGAGATACCGCGTGGATAGACCAAGCAAATGTACATAAAGGAAGCTTCGTAGTCGAGAAACTAGTCGATTCGTCTACGCGCGGAACGCTCTAATGATATGCCTATACACCACAACTTTGTAGTGACTGACATACTGCTGTTCTGCCACTGGCAACGAAGTGAACTTGTCCGAGACAGCAAACCCCACGAGAATGCCAGACATGCTGCACTGCATTCATGTCTACAGGTGCAGAGGCGACACACAAGTCTACACGATATCTGTACCCGGTAGCTTCTCTCGTGCATGTCGTGCCAGATGGCCAGTTCCTGACATGTATTCCAGGTATTTCAGGTCGCGATCGAGAAGTAGTCCTCTTGAGCACCCGGGCTGGCCAAGAGACTGGCAGTGCCAAATTTGACACTCTTTTTGGTGCCTTCAGGTGTGCTGCAGATATCGCTTTCAGAATGTTCTTGAGTCGCATTGCTGGGATTCTCGCTGGTACTCGGGGTTGGGTCAAGAAGACCGAGTGAATCCTTCCGAATCGAGCTCGACCTAGAACGAACGAGAACTCTCTCCTTTGGGCTTTCTACCAAGGCAAGCTGGAGCACAGGACTGATTAGGATCGAGTCTAGGTCATGCTCGATCGCGGGCAGTGTTTGAGCGCAATATGTATCTTGGTGTGTATCACAAGTTTCGTCCGAATGCACTGCCTTCTCGTGCTTGCTTTCATGCAGTCCGCTAGCAGAATCTTTGGCATCCCCATCGTCGTTCCGGTCTTGCACATCATGATTCATCGTCAGGCTCAGCGTAGGTCTTTTACTTGGACTGTCAGGAAGTGACACTGCAGTGCTGTCTTGTCTGTGATGAGAACTCATGAATGCGTCCGATGAGTCTGATGAGGTGTTGTCCAGATTGTTACAAGATGGCATTTATCCTTCTTCTGTCTCGGTGATTTGTATTGAAGAACTGTACTGGACAGATATGAATACACACCACGATATAGAGGATGAGTACAGCGCCTTGGGAAAAGCAAGGCTACTGCTCGGACCGTTCCCAAGAGGCAAGGAAGGAAGGCGAGCGATGGAAATTGCTCGAGCACACCTCCGAGCCTGACATTGATTGCACGGTCACATGCTCGTCTCGGACAGATCACTCGCCAGCTGCTGGCACGTACGTAATGTTGCACATATCTCAGCTAGGATCACCATCGGCTCAGGAAACCATGGATAAACATAGGCGGCTGCATAGCAAACATTTACAAGCGTGCTGTACACTTCAGCCCGGGCTCAACATCAATAAAGTCATGGTCTGCCGCCGGGGGACCAAGTTTCAGGGGCCCGTGGACGTGAAGCGCTCGAGAAGTGCCACAAGACCAGCCGCAGCGGCAGAGACAAAGCACTGATCACTCAACTGATCACTCAACTGATCACCAATCTGATCAATTCTGCGAGCTTGCAGCAAACGCGCGGCCCAACCTCGGAGACACTCAAATCAGCGGGTCGTGTGATTGTTTCCACAAAATTTCTTCCCGCCAGCCCTTCCCGCTTGCCGCCGACCCTCCAATCCATCCATCCATCAGGCGAGAAGCTTCCAGTTACGAGTAAGGGCTGGAGATTGAGATTGCGGGTCGTTCCTGGCCACTGATGCATGTGCTCCCGTGTTGGCCCGTTCGGTAATTGCGTCCACTGTGTGTGTTGCTTCCGAAGATAAGCAAAATATAACACCCACAACCACCGTCACCACGGGAACCCGCCTCGGAAAAAGGTCATCGTCTATCGCATAGGTATCTATCTGCGCTAAGGTCCTGAAAGAGTGCGGCACTACATCGTGTCACACCCTGACGCGAAGGTTCAACACCGTGTCTCGTGTCAATGAACATTCCCTCTGGCAACAGTCCTCGATCTCCATATGACCAGCACAATGGCAGTCACAATCGACGAGTGAGCAGTGCTTCTAGGCCTGTCCTAGGCGAGTCGTCCGCTCTCGAAAACCCAAACTCGGTATCGCGATGGACCGCTTCGTTCCAACGATCCAACTACTTCATTGCCGATGCACTTGAACCGCATTCGCCTGGCTCGACCTTCTTTGATCGACCAAGGCTCGGTCGCATCGACAGCGAATGGGCGGGTGAGCAAGAAGCAGAGGAGCAAGACGAGCAGGATGCCGACACGAGTGCTCTTCGGGGTGATGACGAGTCCTTCATCTATAGGGACTATGGCGCTACACAGGGTTCGTCCAACCATGACGCCGATATGGCGGCACGCGCATTCGTCGAGCACAATGCTCGACAGCGTGGTTATTCTGTGCTGTCGGAACACAAACCGCTTGTGCCGCACAGCACATTGAACCATCACGTCAGCCGACAGAGCTTGATTGAGGCCGGCAAGTTGGACGTCTTGGCTGGATCGACCATCTACCAGACCATCTTCAACTCTGTCAACATCTTGATGGGTATCGGCATCCTCTCCCTGCCACTCGGTATCGCCTATGCAGGCTGGATACTTGGTATCTTTCTCCTCACGGCCAGTGGTGCCGTCACCCTCTACACCGCATTGCTCTTGGCCAAGTGTATGGATGCCTCTCCACAGCTCTTCACGTATGCCGATGTCGCCTACTATGCCTTTGGCAATCGGGCGCGCTACTATACGACCATCGTCTTCAGTATGGAGCTCGTGGCTGCTTCCACGGCACTTGTCGTCTTGTTTGGTGATTCTCTGCACTCCTTGATGCCCTCAATCACGGCGACTCAATTCAAAATTCTGGGCTTCTTCATCTTCTTCATCACTTCCTTCATCCCGCTCAGCATTCTCAGCATCTCCTCCATCGTCGGTATTCTGGCGACCACTGCTGTCGTGGTGGTTGTCATCGTGGACGGATTCATCAAGCAGACCGCACCCGGTAGTCTGCTGCACCCGTCAACGACAAACCTGTGGCCTACACATTGGGGTCAAGTTCCCCTGGCAATTGGGCTCATGATGTCGCCGTGGAGTGCACACAGCGTGTTTTGCAACGTCTACCGCGACATGCGCCACCCGTACCGCTTCAAGTCGGCCATGTCGACGTCGTACTCAATCACGTACGTGCTGGACATTACGATGGGCGTATGCGGGTACTTGATGTTTGGCAATTTGGTGCGTGACGAAATCACGCAGAGTATCCTGGACACGGAGGGGTACCCGCAATTCATCAGCTACTTTATCGTCGTCATGATTTCGATCGTGCCGTTGACCAAGATGCCGCTCAACACGCGACCGATCGCGACGACGTTGGATGTCCTGGTGGGCGTGGACAATCGCGCCATCACGATCGAGGGTTCCGTGGGCGCGTCCGCGCTGCGACGGAGCTTGACGCGCATCCTCATCCGCGTGCTGGTCAACTTGGTCCCCGTCGTATTGGGCATCTACGTCCCTTCCTTTGATCGCGTCATGGCTCTCCTCGGCAGCGGACTCTGCTACACCATCTGCATCCTCCTGCCCATTTCCTTCTACCTTCGTATTTGCGGCAAGGACATTTCTTCCCGGGAACGCGCGGGCCTCTATGCCCTATACGCCATCTCCTGCGTCCTCGGCCTGCTCGGTACCATTTGGGCCTTCCTGCCCGACGACCTCGTCAAGAATATCGGATAATTCCCAATCTCCCCATCTCTTCCTTCCGGTCAGCAGTACATCATATCCATACAAATATACACACCCACATACATGTTTTGAAGCGTCACTTCTTTGTCACAGTGGATGATTCATTAGCGTAGCATCATGCTTATTCCGTGGCATTCAACTTTTTCTTCACAATACAAATATACACAAATCGAGCTTTTCGTGATCGATCAATCGACTGTGTGTGTGTGTGTTGAAGCGTGACTTTTGAAATCATTTTTGAAATGATGATGATTCAAGAATTTACACACTATACAAATTATCTACAGTTTGGTTTCGCATTTGCTAAAATGTATACGCTTCTAGTATAAAATTTGCTTGTCCTTATGCACGCATGAATGAACGTTGATGTTAAGGATTATATATACATGTGTGAAGAATAGTCCGGGTCGTCCACTATAGCCACTGGGGCGGGGCGGCAGGGTAAGGCTGGGAATTCGGGGCCAAGACTTGGGAGCGGTACTCGCCGTCGTAGTTGCCCGGGGTGCGGTACTCGCAACTGAGGTAGTAGTAACCGTTGTTTGGGAGGTTATTCTTGGCCTGGACGTACGCGCACCCGAGTTGCGTCGAGGACTGCCAGACCATCTGCGTAAAGTGTCCCGTGGCGTCCGCGAATCCGCCGTTGGAAAAGTCGAATTGACGCTCCTCGTCGTACCACAGGAATCCGAGGTACTCGGGATTGTTCCAGCCGTACTGGTACGCAATGTTTTCGCCGTTCGGGTTGTTGCTCGTGTGCACAAAGAGGTTCTTGTCTGCGTTGTTTTGTGCATTGACTAGTGCAGCGGCAGCCAGATCAGACGCCCAGGTCATTGCGGGTGCATTGTGTCTTGCGCGGTAGGTGTTGTGCTGCTTCAGCATCGTGCTGACAAAGACCGGGTCGTTGGTCAGAGGTAGGCAGCCGTACTGGAAGTACGTGGAAGTGCAAGCTGGCGCTGCTGAGCTCGTTGTCGAGGTCTTGGTCGCAAGTGTCGTCGAGGTTGGCTTCGTTGTTGTCGTGCTAGTGGTAGAGACAGTGGAAGTGGTGCTCGTTGTGGTCGGCTTAGCAGTGGTAGAGACTGTGGTGCTTGTTGTAGTTGGTTTGGCAGTGGTAGAGACGGTAGTGGAAGTGGAGGTCGAAGTAGTGCTCGTTGTAGTTGGCTTGACTGTGGTAGGGACTGGAGCTGATGTTGTCGTCTTGCTTGCAGCTGCAGAAGTTGTGGTAAGCTTTGGAGCAACCACGACGACTGGACGAGCGGGAGCAACCACGACAGCAGGACGTCCTTGCTGAGCTGGAGCAGAGCTCGTTGCTGCAGCTGCAGTAGTCGTGGTGGTCGCCGCCAACTTTGCTGCTACAACGACTGGAGGACGTACAGCCGCTGCCTCTGCACCACCGAGCAGGGCTATTGCGAGAATACTGACTGGATGCATTGACGAGAGGAATATACAAGGAAGTCTTGACCAAGATGAATGTACACTGAATCTTGAAGAACCATCCTCGATAGCAATTGACAAAGGTCTTTATATGAGATTTGCCATAAGAATCTTCATGAACCGCATTCTACCATCTGAAACCCAAGATTTGCACGAATCCGGTAGTTCGTCAGCCACAAAGAATCCGGAGAAGCCAAGGAGAACATGTCAGATTCATCGTTACCGCCCAACAGCCACAAGGGAATCGCATTGCGGCCGCCAACAGAAGAACCTTGATTCCATTTCAGTGGCCAGAGTCAGTTGCGCATGTCGGCCGGGGCTTTGTTCCCGCGCGGCGGGAAGCTGTGTGCTGCATACGTTACGTATCACGCTGCACAAGGGTCGTTGCAGCCACTCGATCCCGCATGAGGAATTCATGCCTGCATTGTCCTTTGGCTTGGCAGGGAGTTAGCACACCAAATAACCTCGAGCTGGACCGTGTACTCGGGTTACGTCTTACGATCCGCTTTCGGTCGAGTTTTTGAAGTCAGAATTACAACGCTGACCGTGGACACAGCAACTCAAACACAGATTCCCAAGTGGACGTCTCTCTACACCAAGCATACAACGATCTGCGCCTCATCATCTTGCCTTTGCTATGCGAGCCTAGATCTGCTGCGTGGATGTGCGCAGGCTTGCATGAGGAATGTGCTGCAGAAGAGGGACGTGCGTGTGCGTGTGAAGGTAGAGTTCGCAGCGTCTGATTTCCCGGTTGACGCGGCACTTGCTGAATATTGGAGCTCCTCCGAGATTCGTCTTATCGGGTATCTCGTTCTGATTCGGTAAATCTTCGGAGAAATGCGCTGCTGACCTTCCCCGGATCCCCCGCTTGCCTCGGCCGCGCTGCCGTGTTCTCCCCCAGAATCGAATCAACTTGTTTTTTATTTTTATGCATCTCCAGTACAAATTCAACTCTATTGTCTTGTGAAAACGATTCGTCATGGACCAGGTATCGGCTGAGAATGGCAAGATGGCAGAGTTTACCCGTGAAGACGTCAAATCTCACAACACCGAGGAGTCGCTATACCTAATTGTGGATGCTAAAGTGTATGACTTGACAGACTTTATCGATGCGCATCCTGGTGGTGTAGCCGCGCTGCTTGCTGAGGATGTCGCTGGACAGGATGCCACGGAGCAATTCTACAATCTCCACCGACACGCCGTCATTCAAAAGTACTCGGACCTGCAGATCGGTACCATCAAGGGCGAAAAGTCTAGAGTTGTAGACCCTGTATGAACTCCTGAGCCATTTGTTTACATTTCACTAACGGAGTTCAGCAAATCGGCGACATAAGTAAAGTGCCGTATGCCGAGCCAACTTGGCTTGTGGAGGGATTCAGTTCGCCATACTTTAATGATTCTCACCGAGAATTCCAGAAAGCATGTCGAGTGTTTGTGGAGAAGCACATCAAGCCAGAAGCGCTTGAACACGAAAAGACGGACGAACGTCCCACGAGAGAGCTTATCCGATTGCTCGGATCTGATGGAGTGCACATCAATGCCATGCGACTCGGACCAGGAAAGCACTTGCACGGCAAGCGACTGCTAGGCAATGTGCCCGGAGACAAGTTTGACTACTTCCACGAAATGATTCTGTCACAAGAATTGGCGCGCTTCGGACCTGCGCGTGGTTATGGTGACGGTATGAATTCTGGCATGTCCATTGGACTTCCACCAGTCATGAACTTTTGTCCCAACGAAAAGTTGAGAGCTCGCGTGACTGAAGAGTGCTTCTCTGGGGAGAAGTTTATCAGTCTTGCAATTACGGAGGTACTGTAACACCCTTGAATGCACAGGATATCAGCACTAAGTATGACAGGCTTTTGCCGGAAGTGATGTCAAGGGCATCAAGACAACCGCAGTCAAATCCGAGGATGGATCTCACTACATTGTCAATGGCCACAAGAAGTGGATGTGAGCGACAATCCAATCGTACCAATTATCGTTTCTGATTCGTGTAGCACAAACGGTCACTTCTCAGACTACTTCACCACGGCCGTCAAGACTGGACCAAACAGCATTTCGACATTGTTGATCCCACGTGTCGAGGGTGTCGAGACCAAGATCATCAAGACTGCATACTCCTCCTCGGCAGGAACTGCATATGTCACCTTTGACAATGTGCGAGTTGAGGCGGACCACTTGCTCGGTGAGGAAGGGAATGGATTCCCCGTCATCATGTCCAACTTTAATCACGAACGATGGATGGTATGCCCAATGGGAAAGTACGCTTTAAGGAATGCTAACGACAATCAAGATGTGCTGCACGAGTATTCGCATGGCCAGGGCAATCACGGAGGAATGCTTCAAGTGGGCCAGTCAGCGCAAGGTCTTTGGCAAGACACTCATGGATCAACCCGTCATTCGACAACGTCTCGCGCGCATGATCACCCTCTGCGAATCGGCCCAGGCCTGGCTCGAGCAAGTCACCGAGCAAATGTGCAAGATGGACTACGCCAAACAATCGAAACATCTCGCCGGCAGAATCGCCCTGCTCAAGATGTATGGCACACGTAAGTCGACACTTTCATGGTTCTTGTTTTTTTGGCACAGTGACTGACATTCTAAAATAGGATGTGAGACTGAGATTGCCGATGCGGCCGTACAAATCTTTGGTGGTCGAGGACTGGTAAGTTTCACCAAGCGCGCCTTACAATCTACAGAAGAGTATGAACACTGACCATTTGCGACAGACTAAAGGCGGCATGGGAGATCGAATCGAGAATCACGTAAGTACTTTTGCGAAATCTGCATCGGTGAACAATTTGAACTGACGACTGTTAGATGAGGACGTATAAATTCGTACGCAATGCTAGCTACTATATGCGGATCTGCACTGACGCTTTTGTTAGAATTCCATCTTGGGTGGTAGCGAGGAGATTCTCGCCGACCTCGGTGTGCGACAGGCACAGAAGAATATGCCCCTGTCGATGCTCTAGTCCTTTTCATCTTTCCAACTTTTTTTCCATATTAGATTATTATTCTCCATCAGTGTACAATGAACGGCCTGCAAAATTCCCCCAAAGATTCCCCCATCGCTCAATACCAGATCATGTAGAGGTAATAAATCAAGACTGGCCACGCCACCGCTCCCATGTCGCATGCTGTCGATCGAAGCAATTGTAAAGGTTTCCGACCACCCGCCGCCGTCGACCGTCTCTTATTCTCGTCATCTTTGTTTGTTCTCGGCAGTCCGTTTTCGATATGATTGCTGGTAGTCCTCCTCGAGGCGAGCACGAGGAGCATCAATAAGGTTATGCCCAAGAATGCGGCGTATCGTTCAAAGATGGACAATTGAGCCGGCAGCAAGCACAACTTTGTCTCGTATCTCGTCCCCGACACACTAATCAGCTGAAATCCGGGTCTCTTCACGCCCATGGCCCATGAGAAGGTCTTGACGTTGAATTCGTGAATGCCATTCTCGTGCTGATAGTCGCAGTAATCGTGGTCATCGCCGGCAAAGATGACCGAAGGCTTGATTGTCTTCCATATCTCGTCTGAAGTCGCGGGATCGAGGACGTTTTGGTACTGATACCCACGCTGGATTCTGATTGAGTTGTTCGATTCTCGAAGAGGGCCACAGGGTGCATCGGGCTCACGATATAGAGGCACATGAGTTATGAGCATCTTTGGTTTGTCGCTCCTCGTCTTTTGCCACTGTGCCAGCCAGTCGCGGGGGTATTTAGAAACTTCTTGGTTCGGACTCGACATTGCAACGGTATCCAGAACGACAACCTCCCATGCACCAACCTCAAAGGACTGGGTCGTCTCACCAAAAGCTTTCCGGAAGCGCTCGTAGATAGAGGTCTGCACGCCATCATCGAAGCCTATATCGTGATTGCCCGGCATGGACGTAACGACTCGAGGCAAAGAACGTCGTGGAAAGACTTTGAAGAAGCGGTGATACTCCTTGGTCCATGTCTCATCGTCCCATTCGCGACCACCGTCAAACAGGTCGCCAGTAAAGATGGTGGTATTGAGTGTAAAGTAGTGATTCAGGAGTCTGTAATTCTTCTTCATGTATAAATCTGTATAGAATTTCGTCATCAAGAGGGCAAGACCACGACGAGCATAAGTGTTCTCATCGACCAGCTGGGGATCGCCAATCAGTCCAATCCTTTGATCAGTAGGCAGGGCAGGTGAAGTCCAGTTGTCGTAGTAGCAAGCCCGAAATGCAGATTTGAAGAGGTATGACTCCTGGTAATAGATCAAGAAGCACCATAGAAGACGTAGGTAAAACAGCCGACTAGGACGCCAGTTCCATCGCGATTTGGTGTCCTTCCGTGCCCGATAACGTGCGGGTGGATAAGAGTTTTCGTGCGTAGGCATCAACAAGTGCTTGTAACCGCTTTTATCGTAGCATGAATTGCAGTTGGTACCAACGTGGCACGGTCCCAATGGATCCTTGAAACTGCAACCAGAGTAGATTGGATCCTGTTCTTCCCCGAAGCTCTATGAAGGATACGCACGATGCAGAATTACCACTGAGCTGTGATGGTGGATGTAAAGAAAGGATACGGTTACCAGCAGGGGGAAAGCAGGCGCGAGGCTGGTGCACTTTGGCATGTGCTTGTGCATGTGGAGAAGGCGCGCGAGTGAGTCTCCGTCTCATCCATGCTCTCACTCAATTGCTGCTTATGAAGGTGCATTTGCCGCACGAGTGCGCTGTCGAACTGTCAGACGCTAAGCATGATATGAAAGTGGACTTCCGATAGCATTCGAATGACTACAGTTGGCACGCTGTTCAGCAACGGAAGACACAATAGATGACCCGCATACGTCATGGTCGTCAGTGTTGATGTGGAGGGACGACGATGGACAGCTATACCTCGAAATGTCTCGACCGCCGTAGACTCTTGGCGCAATAGTCTTCTATGTGCTGCGACTACTGTGCCAGCTTTCTATTTGGCCTGCAAGGACACCATTCTGGTCTATTCAAGGGCTGATGTTTATGTGCAGCAGTCTCTGAGCACAGTCTGTACACTACAGAATCCCTTGGTAGCTGCCAGTGTTCGTCGGCCTTATGGCGCACAGCCCGGACCGTTCGACGACAAGTCAATCAACGTCCTGAGAACATTCAAGCTCGGCACTGAGGAGGTCCTCATCTCTGGCGATGGTCTGGGCCGAGTCATCGTGCGAAATGTGCGCCGTATCGACAAGCAGCCATTATGCTTCAATGTTGGGACCAGCGTCTGGGGTTTGGATGTGAAGAATCGTCATCTCGCAGTATCATGTAATTCTCATGATGTCTACCTGTTCAACCTCGAGAAAGCTTCAGCTGATGAATCACCACTCACACAACTCCACGAATGCGTGATTCTTCGAGGGGCCTGCTCGAATATTCCCAGCGTGTCCATCTCTAGCGATGAAGCCATCATCGCTTGTGTCGACATTACCTGTCAAGTGACCTTGTGGAACCTCTTTGATCAACGTCCGCAGCTCACACCAGGTGCGGTCAGAGCTGCCAATATGGGTCTAGCCTACTATTCATGGGACTCGGCATGGAGTTGTACATGGATACACGGGAAATCTTTCAGGACAGTGCGCAAGGATCCTCGTGCTAATCCTAACAACAAGCCAGGAGTATCCAATCCAGTTCGGAGCCTGCTACCAAAGCTAGACTGGTGGAATTCTGTCGGTGCTGACGTCTACCCTGAACTGCAACCTTCTCCTGGCAGTCCTGGATTTTCAATGAGGGAGGTCATGTTGTGCCTCAGTTTTGCACAACAGGGCTTCTCTCCCGAGCCCGAATTCGAGTCGCACTGGCAGAAAGAAAAGTTGGACGATTTCATAAGCTATGTACCTCTCGACCCAGCACACTCGACGCAGGATCTGCTTCTCATCACTACGGTCGATATGGTCGCCTTGTTGCATCCTTCAAACATGAGGAGAATACATGCCATTTGCTACTATCCCTTCGGCTCGAAATGGACCACTGGGGATAAGTTTGAGCGGATAAACATGGTTCGAGTACTAGATGACCTTGGCCTCGTCGCCATCGGAACACAGAAAGGACAAGTATGCATTCTAGAACTCGTTAAGCACATTGATGGCCAAGGAGGTTCCGATCATGCCAGCTTCTCGTTTCGTTGTCACTCCATACATCCGATCCCAGGGGAGGCTCTGCTCGACGATGGCGAGCTACTCGGCATGGACTTCTTGGCCGTGTCTGCCGTAGATGCAGAACTTCTGATGCTCTTTCGCAGTGGCAGGATGCATGTTGTGCGCTTCAGCACCAAGAAGGACTTTGATCTCGGCGGCATATTCATTTGAGTATTTTGTTGCCATCGAATTTCGCGAGCAGTTCTGTCAAGCAGTCTTCTTGTGGCGATTTGCCCTTTGCTCGCTCCACAGCTGCCATTCCTTTGGAAGAGCATCATCAATGACTGTGTCTTTCAGCCAGAAGTATCGTGCGATTGGCAAGTCTAATGACCAGTCGACGAGACCAAAGTGCTTCAAGGCATTAAATAAATTGTACCATAGAAGTCCATATAATGTACCAATAGCTGCACCGACCATGACTTGATTTTGCGTGTGATATGTCAGATAGATGCGGCTGAGACATACTGCTGCAGAGGTCGTCGACACCCCAATCATGCGTAGCATCCTCCAAGTTGTTTGACTGTTGACACATCTGTAGCATAAATACAGCACGGTATAGGTACCAAAGAATGCCATGAATTGTGAATGTGAAGAGGGCATACCGTACCCCTTCCCAACGCCTGCGAGAGCTGCAAGAGTTAGTGAGATTACTTCTCGAGCATCACTATGGTCGACACTGACAAAAAGGTCGATCTTGCTTGATGATGCGCTTCAAGACCCAGTTCATGGCCTCGCACGACAATTGCCCAGCAAACATCCAGCAAACCTCTATTTCCCGTCTCGAATAGATGGCCACGGCGTAAGCCACCACAAGAGCTTGAGGTAGTAGTGCCAGCAGTGCCGAGGGAAGTCCCAAGATGTCGTTTGGGTCATAGTAGACGTGTGTCAGTGCGAGAGAAGCCAATTCGGAGTCGCTGGGCATATGCATTTGGAAACTGCTCAGACTCTGAAGTGGCAACGACGCTAGAGCAACACTACTCGGGTCTGGAACAATCTTGCCCTGACACTGTAGTAAGCTATTCTTCTGACAATGTGAAAGAAGAGGTCAACGGTGCATCAGTTTCTTCACCGAATTCTAGCATCACGGCTCCTCATCTCCAGGATTCCCATCTGCAGATCCAGAAACAGTAATGCGTACCGCCTGATGTCCACCACCATATTATCGGCCACCAATAGATCTAGACCTAGACATCATATCTGTGAACAACGTTAACCAGTACCATTGACCTTCCTAAACTATAAAACGACACTCGTCAGGTCACTGTGACATCGGGCACTCCAGAACATGTTGTTCTTTTCCTTCTTCAAGTCACTCGTAGACACAGAAGTCACTGTAGAACTCAAGAACGACCTGTCGATACGCGGAATCCTCAAGTCGGTCGATCAGTTCCTCAACATCAAACTGCACGACATCACCGTGCTGGAGGAGACGCGGTACCCACACATGAGCGCCGTCAAGAATGTCTTTATCCGCGGCAGCGTGGTGCGATACGTACACATCAGTGCCAATAATGTCGACACGGCCTTACTCGAGGACGCAACCAGACGTGAGTAGTCACTTTACCCGAGTCCTGTCCAGTCTTTCTCCCGGCGGCATCGGAGTCTTCACTCAACAGCCTCCTCAATACTGACTTGAATTTCTTCTAGGCGAGGCACAATCTGCCAAAAATAAGCTGGTGGCCACGTGATTGAACGCATGAAGGCCCACGGACAAATCTCAACGTACACCGTGCAAGCATGGATGCTAGTCGCTTGTATTGCGCAGCCTGAGGCATCCTTGTAGGCCGGCAAATGCAAAAACTATGAAGGCTCAGAGAAAATTCGAGGACCACGCATCGGGTATGCCTAATTTCGACACAATGAGCATAAAGCATGGTCGTACTTGCTTCACACCATGTGCGGTTTTCTCGTACAACTGACCCCAGAGGCGATGATGTGTAAGATATGTCTGAGGCACTCGCTCCATCGGAGAACATTACATAGTACACACTTTGTCTAAACATAATTGACCCGTCGCCACCAACTCTACATCGCTACATTCATGCCCATATTGTCAGATGAGAAGCGCTATCTATGTACAATACCCAAAGGAGCACTTTCAAGCCGTGAAACCTCCCAAGGTCCAGCCTAGTTGTTCGAAAGCTTCGATTGAGTCTCCATTCGTGGCACTGGGGAGGAATTGGTCGATGTTGTTGGGATAGGGAGTGTGGTCGAAGATCTCGTTTGAAAAATTGATATGGTCCATGACATTGTCACTAATGCCCTGCACCGCGCCATCTTGCTCTATTATAACAACATTTTCACATATATTGCGATAGATCTCGCCGCATCTAGAAGCCGTCGGCCAGATATCACTGAGGGCAGCGAGAACCCTTTCTGTACATTGCATAGCGTCCTGTACATCGCGCATCGAAATCGCGGGTTCGAGACTTGAATTGGGAGCCAGGTAGACACACCAAAGGAGCGTGACACCGGCAGTGAAGCATAATGCCAGAGTGCTCCAATTGATGTTGATGCGCTTCTCGTCGAGTAGTGTTGCATACAGGCGTACTGACTGGATAGCCGCTTCAGCACAGTTTCGTAAGTCATGAGGCAAGCCGCGAGGTGCCAAAAGTCGATACAGTAATAACCTCGCGTGCCAATAACCGAGATTGTACCACACTGTTGATTTGAAAATCGATGGAACAATGCTCTCATCACTGGCAACCCCGTTCGATGCCGGTATCGTAAGCCGCCAGGCTTCCAGCTCCATGACGAATCGATCCACAAGTGCAGACTGATCTGCGGACGACTGCGTAGAGCAATATAACATCTGAATGATGCGGCCGGAAATGCGACGAAGCTTGAATATGCTTAGGGAAAAGGTCATTTCGCTCGTGGTGCCAGGTGCTGAGGCTATTAGAGAATCTTGTTGTATACCATTGTCGTCCACGTCCATAGGCAGTTCACAAGAAATGCACTCGTCAGCGATAGAGCACGGTCTACCCAAAGAAATAGATGCAAAGCGATCCAAAGAATATGCACTCCAGAATATTCTCTTGCGCATCTCGCGGTCGAGCGGAGTGAGAGAGAGCTTTCGATTTTGTGTTCGGTGCAGAGATAATTCGATGCATACACGCATCGCTTGAGCGACTATACGATAGATGGACACTGCTTGCGGGTGCTGAAGGCCATAGGTGGATAAGAGTAATAAACACTGTATTGTCGTGATTGACGTGCGATCGATCGATCGTTCAAGTAAGCCCATTGCAGTCTCGAAGAATCTGTAAGAAGGGTCATTCTCATGTCGCTCGCCACGAAGAGCTTCTTGTCGAATAAGTGTAGTCTGGCCAATAGCAAGAACCCTATGCTCGTCAGTCATTGTTCCTTTGAATCCAGTATAACCAACATATTGAGAATAAACAGCCAATGTGGTTGCTGGTCTATGAATTGAGTAGAATAAAATGCGAAGAATCTTTGCTTGAAGGAAGTATAGTGTAGAAATGGTGCTTGTGTGTGGCTGTGAAAGAAGTAGCAGTCAACATACTGTTTTGCGATGGCGAACGGGGGATACTTGGCTTTCACCTTGTGATCTGTTTTCACTTGAGAACCTGCTTGTATGGTTGCCACAAACACGGAGGTAGCAGGGTTGACTTGATCGTTGGGCTCCACTGGGAAGGCATGATTGCGAGAGTAGACTCCATATGTACTCGAAGCCGTCGGCGGAATGTATGTATCTCCGGATTCTAAGCTCGGGTCCAAGAACAGATTACCTTTCGGCTCAAGCTCTTCTGGGAAGGTGAGGCGGTTGATATCCGCCACTGTTGTTTTCTTGTCTGCATGTGCCTCTATAGGAACAGGAGGAGGATCTGTTATGTACTTATCGGCCTCTGTGCCCTGCTTGATAAGTACGTTGGTGTTTGTGGCAGTTGTACGGATGTTCAAGGTCGGGTCGTGTTGTTGTATCAAGTTCTCTAACCACCGTATGCGCTACGAGGCGTCTCAGCATGTTGACCGTGTGATCAGAATGTACCTACCTCTTCGAGCTCCGGCAGATGCGACCTCGTTATTGTGCGATGACTAGTCTTGTCCGCTAGTAAATCGTCAGTCTTCAGGGTTGTTTTACATATGTGTTCTGACATGTGGGCATGTCAGAACAGTCCAAGACGACCCAACTCTCGGAAACTTACTCGTGGTACATTCCACGCCAGCTTGCTGACATGGTTGACACTGTGCGTTTCCATCACATCGCTGCTTGCGCCGATGACATCGCTTATGCTATTAGTGTGTTGTATATTTGATTGTTTATAGATAGCGTACATCGCAAGCTTGCTACGAGGAAGTAAGTAGTCATTCATTCATACTATGGAGAACTCAGTCTTACCGGAGTGCGGAACTTTCGCTCCTTTCTTGACTTCGAATCGTCAGACTCCCCAGCTACATCTAAAGGACGTTTTTCATGGTTCGGGCTGCCGCCAGGACCTGGGGACTGCGTCGTCTGCACAGACCCCCGCTCCATCGCCAAGTGTCAAGAGACCACTATCGGTGTTGTGGCAGATTCCTCGTTGACTGGTCCGATCCACTTGCCCGGGCGAATGGACAAATTAATGTTCAGATGGCAAGCATTTCTGACTCTACCTACCGAACTTAGGAAACGCCTGTTTTGGCGACGTGCCACCCGGCGGCCCCTCAATCTTCAACCTGATTCAGCTCGTTTACAGTAAAATTAGTGCGATGGTCCGCTAACTACTCATGTGCATCTACGATTGCGGACCGTGACCTGTGCGGACGCATCGCGTAAAGCCCATGACTGGTCTCTTTGGGACGTTGAGTATCAATTTATTGATATTACTAATATTATCGCAATATCATCTGCATACATGTATCGACTCGTCCCGTATAGCTGATGACAGGTCTTTCACAGAAGAAATTGTGAACACGTTCGATCTCGAAGAGCTCTACGCAGAATCTTCCCGGCAGGTACTCGCGGGATTGCATCTGTGAAGACCACTCCACCTCTGAGCTTCTTGTGGTTCGAGACGTTCCTTGCAACGAAGCCAATGATATCTCTTGCCAAGGCGAGCAATTGTCCTGACAGGTCTTCCTGGGTTTGATCGAGATCAGTCCAACCCGCAGGTAATTGAGCACTACCTTGCAGTGCAGAAGGTCGAAGAACACAATATGCGGTCGGAAGCTCCGTCACTTCGATCTCACAGTTACGTCCAACCACTGCGCAGTCCTGAATCGCAGGATGTGTAAGTAGAAGGTGCTCGATCTCTGCAGGGGGCACTTGGAAGCCCTTGTATTTAATGAGTTCTTTCAATCGATCGACGATGAATACTTGTCCATTGGCAGACATGTAGCCGATGTCGCCGGTTCGGAAATAGCCATCTGCGGTAAATGCTTCCGCATTCGCATCAGGATTGTTCAAATATCCTTGCATGACATTAGGCCCCCGGACCTGCAGCTCGCCTACACCACCAACAGGCTGTGCTTCATTGTGTTCATTGACGATTCTCAGCGTAATATTGGGAAGTAGCTGGCCAACTGACCCGGAGTATCCTTTCCCAGCAAAGCTCGAGAAGCAGAGGACTGGAGAGGTTTCTGTGAGACCGTAGCCTTGAGATATCGGAAGGCTGTAACGTGCGCACAGTTCTTGTGCCATTTGCGAAGAAAGAGGAGCAGCACCTGAACATAAGAAGCTCAGGGACGATAGATCGTAAGTCTTAGCACTGTCGTCTAGGAGAACCTTAACAATAGGCGGTACCACAAAGGCAGCTGTGATGCGCTTGTGCTCGATGAGCCTCATGAATTTGACTGGATTGAATCTCGACAGCACATAGCTTGTCATCTCTCTCCGAATTGGGTTCATAATGAGAACACTCAGAGCATAAATATGGCTGAACGGCAAAACCGATATGACAGAACAACTTCGATCGAGTCTGGTTTCTGCTTGGTCCCATTGTAACAGATTGGCTACGATGTTCCTATGTGTCAGTTGCACCCCTTTTGGCAAACCGGTAGTGCCTGAGGAGTAGCACAGGAATGCTGTTGCGTCTGGAGAAATCGATGTTGCAGTCCAGGCGCCGCTCACCTGAGTCTTGCCTACGTCGATCACATCACGAAGAGAACGAACATCAACTGCATACTCGGATAATGTATCAGTAACGACGATACGATTGGAGTCAATTCCAGTCATCGCGCAAGCCTCGATGGCGGTCTCCAGTAGCGCTGAAGTGGTCAACAGGACCGTTGCAGCTGAGTTCTTGAGTTGTAGTCCGACCTCCTCTTTTGTGTAAACAGCATTGACCAATGTTACTGTACACCCAGCATAAAAAGTGCCGAAGACCAAGACTGGATAATCTACTGAATTGGCTGAGAATATTCCAACCACATCATTTGTGCGTAGACGAAAGGTTTCACGCAGGCCATTGCCCAAATGGCGTGATGTGTCTCTGAGGGTGCTCAAGCTGTACTGTTTGGCTTCATTGTCACTGTCCACGAATAGTGGCTTGTCTGGATCGAAAGACTGATCAGATTGTTCGCGCTCGAGAACGAACGACACAAGGTTCTGATCTGGAATTGAGATTGAAGGTAGTCTGGAAGCAAAGTTGTGCATCTTAATGAGAGGAAGCTGTTATGTCACTTCTGATCTGGGCAGATCAGCATTACTTATAGGCACCATCTGAAGACGTTTCATGACTTTGGTGTTGACGTCCTAAAAAGGCAATTTCACTCTTTGTCATTCTGTTACGACCCAAGAGCGACAAGTGAGACCACTGCATTTGACACTACGCCAGCGCTACTATCACTAAAATGGAACAATGGATTTGTCCGAGAACGGAACTCGATAGTCAGCTGTCCTGATACAAAATGATGGTCATGGATCGTGCATTTCCTCCGAAGCAATCAATAACTGCGCTCACAACGCATATTCGGAATGAGTTCGGACGACGAGGCGCTCCATATGGATGGTAAATTGCTTCTTCCAATTTACAATACAGCTTCTAGAGGTCGACAAAACCTTGCACGAGACGGTGCCTACTTCACATATGACGCTGGCTTTTTTGATAACTCGAATTCTGTCCTGAGCACATTCGATGTGCCGTCCAATCAATACTTGCCGGGCTATGTCAAAGCAGGCTTTGAGCTGCCTCAAATCAAACCACTGGCACCTCGAAGCGTCGAAACTGGCAATAGCACGGACATTGCTATACCATTGGCGAACAAATCCCAGCCGAAACGAGAGCATGACCGAATGGAAGCTTTCTTGATTTGGTTTAGTCTCTATCGCAAGCTCTTCACGTTGAGCCTCGTTCTCAATGCTGCTGGCTTGATTGCTGTCACTCAGCATCGCTTTGGCTATGCACAGCACAATACCTTCACGTTTGCACTTGGCAATCTTTTGGTGTCAATTCTGGCGAGGAATGAGTTTGGCTTACGTATCTTATACTGGCTCACCGTCCAAACACTATTTTGGACCCCAATCCGCATCCGAAACCTAGTCACTGCAATCTTCGTTAACCTTGGCGGTGTGCATTCCGGCTGCTCGACTGCCGGACTTTTGTGGACTTGCTATGCAGCCTACATGGCTTTCAACAAGCACATCTATCCACGAGCGATCCTCACCTTTACAGTCTTGACACCCATCGCGCTTGCAATATCGATAGCAGTGGCTCTGCCATACGTTCGGCATGCTCATCATAACATCTTTGAGAAGTTTCATCGATTCGTGGGTTGGCTCGGCTTAGCATATCTATGGGTTCTTGTGATTCTATTACAGGCTTATGATCCCTCTCAGAACAAATATCGACCTGGCAGTGTGAGATGGGCGTCGAAAGAGGAGTTCTGGATGACATTATGCATCTCAATCATGATTGTTGCCCCTTGGCTGACACTACAAAAGATTCCTATCAGAGTTACAGCGCCGTCTGCGAAGATTGCATTCCTGTCCTTCCCGGGAGGCTGTTACACCGGGCTGCTTGGTCGCTTGTCTAGATCTCCCTGGTTAGAGTGGCACGCCTTTGGTATCATTTCAGAGGGCCCGCTAGCCTTCACCCATCATATGCTCGTGGTTGCCCAAGGTGATTGGACGAGAGCTCTGATTAGTGATCCTCCAACTCACATCTGGACGCGAGGGCTCAAGTTTGCCGGGCTGCCATACCTTGCAGAGATGTACAACAGAGGCGTCATAGTCG
Source organism: Taphrina flavorubra JCM 22207 (assembly GCA_000836175.1). Lineage (NCBI taxonomy): Eukaryota > Fungi > Ascomycota > Taphrinomycetes > Taphrinales > Taphrinaceae > Taphrina > Taphrina flavorubra. The sequence goes on along the minus strand of DF819233.1, from coordinate 121,073 downwards.
CAACCGGTGCTGGAATCGGCGTCACTCTCTCAGTTTATTTGCAAACAAAGGGTCACTTCCACTTGATATGGATAGGGTCGGACATGGATGACACGTATGGACCAGACATTATGGGTCTTTTGCGCAAAGCAGTCAAAGGAGACCGCATGACTTTGGTAGACACGAAGAAGGTCGGCCGTCCGGATACAGTTCAGCTCATTGACAACATCTATCGTAAGATCGACGCACAGGTTGTCTTCATCACTTCTAATCCCAAGGGCACGGAATTGATGGTCAATGGATGTCGTGAACGAGGGATGACAGCCTTTGGCCCATTGTTTGATAGCTGAATATTCGTGTGTACAATTCAATCTAGTTCTCGTCTCCTCGACCAGCTCATCGATAATTGATACTGCCCATCACCTGTGCTGCGGCGACAACTCCTTTGCTCGTCCAACGTTTTGGCGGCCGGATCCTGCTTAGAAGTCTCCTATCCAGCGACCGGCACCAACCTTGAAAGCTCATCAATGGAACAGTCGCGTGGCTGAGCTCGGCTGGAATAGGTACCGGTAGCTGAGTCTAGTTTGGCTAGTCTGGCTGGTGTTCAAAATCCAGATATTTTGATTGGCTCAATCTCCAAGGTTGGCATTTGTGATTGAATAGATATCCGTCGTAACCCGAGGCGAACCCGGGGGCACCAACGAAATCTGATTCACGTGACGTCTTTGGTGCCGCTCGTATGTGAGCTCGAAGCTTTGGAAGTTGACCCCAATTGCGCGCTCCCAAGATTGGTTGACTCGGTGGTTGGTGCAGTGCTGCACAGGGCATCTGAGGGTAGCCATTCCAAGGTCAGATTCACCCACGGTACTCGGGTCATCCTTCACACTTGCTCTGTTGTTAATACATTACACTCGTTCGTTGTAGGCTGTCCATTCAAATCCTTTCCATCTTCGCTCTTTCTCTCTCTCTGCATTGCCTATAGATCGGACTGCGCTTGAAAGAATAAAGTCCTTCGGACGTGACGAAGAAGCGATTGCTGTTTCATTACCTTGCGACTACGACTCTTGGAAAAGCGTGCACGATTCGCGACCAAGAATTCCTCGACAGATCATTAAATTGGCTGGGCACCGTATTGCTTGACATTGCCGAATGAGTACTACCGGTGCGTCAATGTCATTGGCGCTCGATCCTTTCAGGGTATAGCATTTCCTTGTAGCACTGTCAACGACCACTGACCGCAGCAAGACAATCACGGAACAAGTTCACGATGGCAGAAGTGGGGAACTGCGGGAAATGTCCTATACTTCGTGCAAGATTGTGGGAAGTGGCTCTTTCGGGATTGTGTTTCAAACCAAGCTCATCGACACCAACGAGGACGCCGCGATCAAAAGGGTCTTGCAAGACAAACGATTCAAGGTAGGATGGTTGCATGCTGTATTGCAGATTGCGTTACTAATCAACAGAATCGAGAACTTCAAATAATGAGACAAGTGCGACACCCGAACATAGTTGACTTGAAGGCTTATTTTTATTCAAATGGAGACAAGGTAGGAATCCGGTCGTCCAGCATCCGACCTGACTGTTAACAAATGATAGCCCGATGAAGTCTACTTGAATCTGGTCCTTGAATTTGTCCCAGAGACAATTTACAGAGCATCGCGTCACTATGCACGTACACGCTCAAATATGCCATTGCTCGAGGTGAAGCTGTATATATACCAGCTGTTTCGATCGTTGGTATATATCCACTCTCAGGGCATCTGTCATCGAGACATCAAACCTCAAAATCTCCTGCTAAACCCTGCCACTGGAGTTTTGAAACTTTGCGATTTTGGCTCTGCAAAGATGTTGGTGGTCGGTGAGCCAAATGTTTCCTACATCTGTTCTCGGTACTACCGGGCTCCGGAGCTGATATTTGGTGCAACGAACTATACCACAAAAATAGGTATTGTGAAACAAGTCATCGACTGAATGCAAGGGGCTGACCATATCAGACATCTGGTCAACCGGTTGCGTCATGGCAGAACTCATGCTCGGCCAACCCCTGTTTCCGGGCGAGTCTGGCATCGATCAACTGGTGGAGATCATCAAAGTTCTAGGGACGCCGACGAGAGATCAAATACGCACAATGAATCCGAATTACATGGAATATAGATTCCCTCAGATCAGGCCTCATCCTTTCACGCGCGTCTTCCGCCGAGGCACGCCCAACGATGCACTTGACCTCATAGCCAAAGTCCTTGACTATACGCCAAATACCAGATTAAGTGCTTTCGATGCGATGTGCCATCCGTTCTTCGATGAATTACGAAACCCGAGCACAGTCTTGCCGGATATGAGAAATCCAGATGCACCAGCTCGATCACTTCCCGAGCTGTTTAATTTCACCGCAAATGGTAAGCCGCTGGTGGATTATTCAAATGCTAGCTAACGGAATCCCAGAGTTGTCGATTGACCCAGCTTCCAACAATACGCTTGTGCCGCCGCATGCCATCGAAGCACTCAGGGCACGCGGCATCGATTTGCACAATTTCACTCCTCTGAGTCAATCTGAAATGCAAGCAAACTTGGAGTAGTTTTACTTTTACCAATGATTATACTGTGCATACAGATTTACTGTTCTTCATTTCGCAAGCTGTTGCTGTCGTGCTCCTCTTTCATGTTACATGTGACGCGGACAACGTCCTCGTCGGCTTCGAGCGTGTCCAACAAGCTTTCGACTTGTTTTCGTAATTCAGCACTGACTTGTTGCATTGATTTTGGTCGGTGTTGTAGCCTTGCCTCCAGCTATTGACGGTCAGCGAAGTACGTGACAGATCCACACAGACTTGCGAGTTCAAAGCCACCGTCCTTGATGGACTGAGCGACGGTGTTCAGATCACTTGCTGCCGTCCAAAATGTATAGGTGCCATCATCAAGCTCCACATCCTCTGCCCCAACCTCAATGGCAAGGTTGGTCATCTGGTCGAGAGTAGAAGCATTCGATGCCACAACAATCAAGCCGAGGTGGTCGAAAAGGAATGCAGATGGTGAAACGGTTCCGCCTCTGCAAAGTACGTCAGTACCCATACGGGGATTTGTTCTTTGCATAGCTCACGCCTTCTTGAAGATCGACTTGATGTTGGCAATGGTCCTCGTCTTCTTGTCCGTGAGGGTGTCAACCATGAATCCGATAGATCCCAAGTTGCCCTCGTATAGAACCGCCTGGGTCTCTCCGTCGGAAGAACGACCCGTGGCTCTCTTGATGGCTGCCTCAATGTTGGACTTCGGCATGTCCGCCTTCTTTGCGCTCGTCAAGCATGCGGAGAGCCTCAGGTTGAAGAGAGGATCGACACCGCCCAGTTTCGCGGCGAGCGTGATGTCGTTCGATATTCGCGAGAATAGTCGAGCCCTCTCAGAGTCGACAGCACCTTTGCTGTGCCGAATCTTTGACCCTAAGCATTCTAGTCACTGGAAATTGTCTTGCGCAGAGTGCTCGTACATTTATTGTGTCCGCTTCTTAGAAACGGCTGACAGTGAAGAGCTCGACATGATCTGTAGCTCGAGTGCTTCGACCTGTCGCATACGCTCGGCAGGCACTTCGCAACGTTGATGAGCTGCACTCTTTTGTGGCCCGGCATATTGAAGACTTGCAGCATCATTGAGGATGTATAGCCACAAGTATTGGAGGCTGCCCAGGTGCACTTTTGTTGCCTTGTGATTAGGCTAATTCGCCTGAGGTCTCGTGGTCTCGTGGTCTAGCTTTTGTGTCATTGGTTTCTTGTTGTCAATTCGGACCACTATGTCGTCATCCGCTGCGTAGAGCTCGGTTGTCAACCGTAGGCTTATGGGAAGAATGAGTTCGATTATCAAGAGTATTATATATATACATAGTACTACCGTAGTATCTTGAATTTCCAGGTTCCCATATGCATGTTGAAGTGCCTATTATAATTCGCGCCACAACCGCGAGATCTCCATTCCAAGGTTGACAGCCCGGAGATGAGATTGTGTTGCCTGTTCGAGTAAGAAGAGCCGGGCCACTCTCTGGCGCTGGAGCCCGGAGCCTTTACTGACTACCGGTACCTAACCAGGATTAATATTCACATGCTTTAGCGTCCTAGACATGCATGCACTCGTACACATCTTCTCACGCACAGCACTTGCAACAGTTCTGGAGCATTGCGGTTCTGATGGACACCAACGGCGTCCAGGAGTATCGAGCCGTATAGTCTCTTGATCGAGCCGATGAAGTGACGATACTTTTCCAAGCATAAGCGGTACACTGCCCTCCTCATTCGGAGTTTCATGAGCAACAATTGAGCCGTGAACAAATCATCCTTATCGAAGTGTACTTCAAGGCTGCCGATCGTGAGTCTCTTGAGATCGGTGCGATGGGCTGTCTTTACTTCGCCTTTCTAGGGTTTTGCAATTTAGTACTGGCTGCATCCCAAGCGGCATCCAGTGAGACGAGTCGGACAGATTCTACGCTGTTATGGGGTCCATACAGGCCCAATCTATACGTTGGTATCCGACCTCGTATACCGGAGAGCATTCTCATGGGATTGATGTGGGCAAATGTTGATGACTACGAATCCTTCCAACATCTCAGGCACGCATGTGAGCAAGGGGATGATATTGGAGGTTATGGCTGGGAGCAATACGATGCTAGACTTGGAGGCAGACACGTCGTACGCGACAGGAAGATGGGCATCGATCTCACCACAACCTTTGTCAAGTTGCCTGAACTCGAGTCGGATCAGTGGGTCTTACGCGTCAAAGGTGAACCACGAGCTGAGGCTTCTCCAAGCCTCCGGACAACTCTGATTTTCTATGCTGGTCTTGAGGGGCCAGGAGAACTGTCCTTGCGTCATTCTTCGGACCAGTTACATGGAGATAGCAGTAATGCCATCATCAAGGGATCTGTCATAGGAGTTGGCAATTTCTCCATCACGATGACCAGTGGATCCCAGGAGAATGTGTCTCCAGACTATCAACATCCAATGGCATCGGCCAAAAGTCATTCAAGGACGAATTTTATGGGAGTCAAAGTTCTCTCGAAAAGCATCTGGCAAGCTAGAGAAATATTGCTGCAACAACTGAGCAACACCATTGCCAAAGTACAGCAGCTCTATGCCGCAAATCCTCCCGAACCTGCGCTTTTGTTCGGCCTGCCCAATGTTCAAGAACCCCAAAATAACTTGATGTATCTTCAGCGAACGTTCGAGGGGTCATTCGAGTTCGATATCGTGTATCGAACGATTACTGACCTTGAGGATCATTTCGTGCCTGACAGTTCTTACATTGCCAAGCGAATTGACGAGGTAGAAGAAGCCTTTAGTGAGAGATTTGACCAGGTTTTCAAGCTTCAAGCTCCGTTCATAAGCAAGGATTACAAGGATTTCGGGCGGGTACTCTTCTCAAACTTGCTCGGAGGTATTGGGTATTTCCACGGAACTTCCATTGTGGATAGATCCTACTCTTCTTCTTTTGACGAAGACGATGAATCATTCTGGGAGAATGCACAGGCACAATTTGCTTCAAGTGCTGGAAGCGAAGAAGGACCTACAACATTATTTACGTCAGTGCCTTCGAGACCCTTCTTTCCTCGTGGCTTCTATTGGGATGAAGGGTTTCATCTTATGCCTATTGGGCTCTGGGATCAGGACCTGTCACTAGAGATCGTTCAATCTTGGTTTTCTCTCATGGACGAGGACGGTTGGATTGGTCGTGAACAAATTCTCGGAGCTGAAGCTAGGTCGAAAGTCCCACCAGAATTCACGACTCAATATCCTCATTATGCCAACCCGCCGACATTATTCATCGCCATAGATCAATTCTTAAGTCGTCTTGAGAGCCAGGAGGAGGCAACAGAAAGTCTCTACGAGTCAGATTTGAGACAGGCACCTCTCGTGGTAAACAGCGAAAAAGGGCACAACTCAATCTATCTGAATGATGCAGCATTGTCAAATACGTATCTAAAATCTCTGTACCCACAATTGAAGAAGCATTTCGATTGGTTTCGACGGACACAGAGAGGTGAAATTAAGGGATACGACCGAGACGCTTTCTCGATGAGGGAAGGCTATCGTTGGCGTGGACGAACTCCGGACCATTGCTTGACAAGTGGCATAGACGACTATCCTCGTGCACGGCCGCCACACCCCGGCGAACTGCATTTAGACTTGCATTGTTGGATGGGTCTTATGACAAAACTACTGCGGAACATCGCTGAACAAGTTTCAGAGCTCGACGATGCACGGGACTTGGAACGAATCGAGAACGCCCTGTTGCGCAATCTGGATGATTTGCATTGGAGCCCTGAGCATGCTGCATACTGTGATCAGTCTGTGGATGCATATGAGGAAAGCGTCGCGGTCTGTCATTTAGGTTACATTTCGATATTCCCTGTTCTTCTCGGTCTTCTGCCGCCAGACCACCCTAATCTGGGTGCTGTTCTCAAGCTTATTCGCAACGAAGATCATATATGGTCGCCTTACGGTCTACGAAGTCTGTCGAAGCTCGACCTTTATTATGGCACTGGTGAGAACTATTGGCGTGGCCCGATATGGATCAACATCAATTATCTAGCGCTAGCATCATTGTACAAGAACTACATGTTCGTGGCCGGGCCAAATCAGCAATTGGCAAAAGACATCTACGACGAATTGAGAATAAACGTGGTCAAAAATGTCAAGGCAGAATATGAAAGAACAGGCATTATATGGGAGCAGTATAATCCTGAGACGGGTGCTGGGCAAAGGACCAAAGCCTTTACTGGCTGGACCTCCATGATAGTGAACATCATGGCTGAACGATACTGAGCTCGCTCGCACTGCTCGTCATTCTAATTGTCGACCGCTGCAGTGTGTAACATGAATTAGGTTTCAATATGACCACATATAGACTATGCAAAACTCGTCCTTGCTAGTGTCTGAGCGCTATTGAATCGTGTGCCTGAAGATTCTGTTCACAACCAAGTGTGGAAGTCTTCGGTTCCGTTAGAATATTTATCGTTCGTGCCATTCAATTCAAGGATGAGCTCGAGTTGAGCTGATTAGCGCACTACCAATTGCATGCAATAATTCCCCTCTCCACAATCGGTGGTTTCTTTCGTGGCTTATGGCAGGCCACACGCCCGTTGCACTGCTCGGTTCTTCGTTTACACAACGAACATACGATCACCCATGAGACTCCTGGAGACTACATCATAGTCATACAAGGCCACGTCTTGGCCTGTACCGCTCGAATGGCGTTGCATTTACTGTTTCCGTAGCTTCTTTCTTCCGCTGAAATTCGAAAATTGTAGACAGACTGTTTACCGTGACCACGGAATTCCGAATCTACGAAGACATCTCAGAAACCTCTGTGCAGGATTGCGTGGTGTACCATACATCCTCTCTTACCATGAATAATCCAGCAAAGCGACAGACCCTACAGTCCGAGCGTAGTTTTGACAGCAGCACTGGCAGGCCGACAAAGTATTTCAAGCTGGATAGGACTTACTCGGATGTTGTCGAGGACGAATTATATGACCCACAGATTGACACACAGAATGCTACTGTTTCAACCGCTGAGAAGAACCCACATTCGCGCACGGAACGCATACAAAATGTGTATCCGCAATTGTTTGATACACCAATCACTCAAAATCCAGAATCAAATCAGAGGTCGGAGCACTATTGGCCAGGGATGGAAAGTGGTATACGGTTCGAGAGAGACCTGAGGCACGATCGTCAGACAAGTTCTTCTGTGATAGCAGACAAGAAGCAGAAAATACAACAACAACCCGAGCAGTCAACTGTGTCACCGAAAGAAGCCTTTCTGGACTATCCGGATGGTGCCAACTTTGGGCATAAGGAGTTGTTCGAATCAAGTTCGAAAGACCCCTCGAAATCATCTTCGGAACTTGGTTTGGCTCACAAGCACGCACGAACGACAGCAAATCGATTGACCCAACAATACTATGGTGAAATGACCACTCCCAAAACGATCACACCTGTGCGGGCTCATGAAAAACTGTCGCCGAAACCTGTCTATCGTGGACAATCTCGCCAATCGGCACAAGCTCCCGTCTCTGTAGGCCCGACTGAGGCCCAAGCCACCAACAACGCAGCTGCGAATGCAAAGATACGAGCGCTCTATAAGGAGGAATCTACCACTTCAAACATGTCCGCCAACAGTGAGCCACAAACGACACCACCCTCAATGACTGGCAGTGAGCCGGATTACATCTCTCATAATGCCAATCGTTCATCCCCACGAGTACCAGAGCTGTATACATGCAATGAGTGCTCAGAGACATTTGATAGGCCTGCAGCATTGGACTTGCATGCCCGAATACACGCTCGACCTCCACCTCCCCGTGCCACTGAACACAAGACAGTTGGCTCAAGGCAAACGGATTCTGAGCGACAGGACTATGAAGATGATGACAATCTTAATGATGATGATGAGGACGATGATGTTGAGGATGCAGACCACCTCGACCATGAAGTGGCAGACAAATCAAAACATAAAAGTGGTGGCCCGCACAGATGTGATTGGATCATTCCGAGTACGGGTCAAGTTTGCGGGACAGTCTTTTCTCGACCATACGATTTAGTCCGGCATCAAGACACCATTCATCGTGCGAAGAAATTGGAGTTCCGCTGTGAGATATGTATTGCGGCCGGCACGAACAAAATATTCTCGAGAAATGATGCATTAGTACGCCACATGCGCCATGTCCATAAGAAAGATCCTCCGAAGCGAATGTAGAATTAGATGTTCTACATTCTTGATATTTGCGTATAATGTACAATCGAGGCAATGTATAATAGAAACAAGTCATTCCGTGGGTATACTATTCGGAGACATCTGCAATTTGTATCTTGTATTCCTTACAATTGTAGCTTGATCTGTCAAGGTCAGAATCCCGCTCAAGCGTTTTCCCGGGTACCTTACGGGCTGACTTCGAAGATAGTAGCTCGTGGCATCTTCAAGTTGGGGATTAAAGAAGATTCGATTCCAAGAAAGTAACCATATAAGACTCGAAGCACACTTTCGTGCGCGATGATGATGAGATCATTTCGCTCCCTAAGCTCATCAGCAAGACCTCTAAGAGAAATCGGTGCCAAAACCTTTCAATTTCCAGGATGACTGGTTCGAGTCTGATAGCAATGTCATGATAGCTCTCCGCTCGTGGGAATCTGTGAAGGAAGGGACTTTCCGCGTGTTTCTTTTCTTCGCCAGGATATTTCTCTTTGATTTGAGCCAGTGTCAATGTATCGTACACGCCTGGATTCTGTGCTGACAGCTGTGGACGCCGTCTTACAATGCATCCAGCTTCTTTCAGATATTGTGCCGAAGCAACAGTCCTTTGTCGCGGGGAGACCCAAACCGTCAGTGATCTCTCTTCGGGTTCGAGCCCCGACTCAATAGCTTCGTGTCGCAGAACAGACCTGCGTTCCATGACCGCCTCAGCCATCTTCTTTGCATATTCTAGACCTTCCGGTAGTGACAATGGAGCATCACTTTTGTAAGATCTGTCCTCGGATTTGCCCGCACGCGCAAAATACAGTGTTCGTGGCTTGACATGAAGATTCATGAGAAAGAAAACAATCCGAGAGCCTAGAGCATTAGTACGCTACCACGACGAGGCAGTCGAAGTACCAAGATAACCAAAATTTCCCGAGCGTCCAGCGTTCCCTGCTTCACCTGTTGAACCTTTGTTCACAACCATGCGTTCTCCAATGTTGATCATTTTCACCCATGACAGATCTGACTCTCTATCTCGACCCATCTCTTCATAATGAGGAATCTTAGCATTTATCCTTTTTAGATAATCTTGTACGGCTTTTTCGGCATCCCAACCTTCATAATCGGGAGACGTCACCTTCACATTTCTAACATTTGCCTGAATGATCTTTTCGTCTGTGCAAACAGACTCAACAAAGATCGTCTGAATAGCAGCTTCCGAAAACTGCTTATGAAGTTTTCGACGTACGGTGACACTGGCATTAACAGCATCGTAGATGACTATCTGGCCGTTTTCCCCTGACTTGCTGAGATATTGTAGGATATCGCTCATGCAGTCGCCGGCAACTTGTTCGCGCAAACTTTGAGTACTTTTCGATACGTCTGCTATACAATTAGATACACAGCTGTGGCAAAGAAGGAGGACGAACTGTCTTGAAAGAAGAAATAGTCATCCGGCATTTCTGCGCCTGCGAGCCATTTGCGCCGATAGTCGCCAAGGTGAAATGCTCTGCAACTGAGACCAAGCCATGTCAAGTATCTGCACAATGAAACTGAGAGATGTGTCTTGCCCCGAGCAGGTAACCCGACGAGACATATTGCAATCTTGCCCGCATGGAACAACTGCCCGGACTCGGTATCGTAGAGCTTGCCTCCGGCGGACATGATATGGTGTATGGTGTAGGTCCGCACAATGGGTCAAATATTGCTCGCAATATGATTGTATCGGTTATTCAAAGCGACATACAGGCACCCATGTTCCGTGTTAACTGTGAGATAATGTTGCCGATGAAACACCTGTCAAATCTGGTCCCGGACTCGAGGTTCAGTCGGGTTGTGCACCCGGCTTGGATGCCCAGGTGTCTAGGTATAGAGTGGAGTAAGTGAGCATTGGCGCATGTCAATCAGTTGGATCACGACTCACTCACAACCTGCAACGACCCGGGGGCGGGCGCTATACGAGCAATACATCACTACGAGTACGGTACGGCAGACCGACTGTGTAGCTTGGAGCTCTAGAGCAACTTTTGATATTCAGCACAATTTGTGCATTACCGGTACTTTTGTAGGTTCTCACAAGCCTGGCCGCTTCCTGCAGCATTCTTGCAGCAATCAACACTCCTCGGCATATTCTTTGATTTCACGAGCAACGTGCAAACTCAGGCCAGGCTCATACCAAATGTCGAGCAAGACGAACACTGACACGAACTCGTTCTTCAATTTTTTGTCAAATGAGACAATTCAGAATCTTATGGATGTGCGGAAGTCCTTGAATCTGCCATATCCGTATATCCTTCTGAAGCTTCTTGGACGTCTACTGATACATGCAGTGGCACTGTCGAGCATATCTCTCGAGAAGTACAAATGGATGTACAACTTTCACGGCAAATGTTCACTGGTATCAAGGCAGATATAACGAAAGTTGGTGGGATATCGCCTGCAGTATTCCACATGACACATTCCTTCGCTTCCGGGAGTCAAATGCTTCCACCGTATTCTTTGGCTGCTGCCTTCGCTACCAACAGAGTTTTCATGAATGGCAATGTCGATAATGATGGTTCGGTATCAGGCCGGTTTCACTATGGATGGGCACCAGAGAATGCAAGGCATACAACGAAAGTCCAGACGCAAACGACAGCTGATCCTGGACAATCAATGCTCCAGCTCGAGCATGATTGGAAAGGTAGCGACTTCAGCATAAATTTAAAGACTGTCAATCCATCATTTCTCGATGGCGAATTTTCAGCAGTTTCAATTGCACATTATCTGCAGAGTATAACTCCCGCTCTTGCTTTGGGTTTGGAAGCCATCTGGCAAAAGCCTCCATCGACTGCAGGTCCAGAGGAAACTTCCTTGTCATACGTAGCTCGTTATGTACAGCCTACCTGGATAGCCTCTGCTCAGTTGTCCCCACAAGGCGTCCTCGGCGCTTGCTTCTGGAAGAAGTTGTCAGCTAAAGTGGAAGCTGGCGTGGAGTGCCAATTGATAAAGGCTTTTGGTCCGATGGGTCAGTCCAAAACTGAGGGTACAACCACGATAGCCGCCAAGTACGACTACTTGCATTCCACATTGCGCGGACAACTCGATACGAAAGGAAAACTTCAGTGTCTATTCGAAAGACGACTATCTGGAGCAGTCAGCTTGACATTTGCTACAACGCTTGATCACTTCAAGAATAGTGCGACAGTGGGACTTGGCGTCAACCTCGAAATGTATTGCTTTCATGCGTAGCTCTTGATTCTTACTGACGTCTTAGGCCGGCCTTCGATGACTCTTCCTTACAACAATGATTACATCCTACTTGCAACTTCCTGCACGATCATGCTTCATTTCGTTCACCTCCCTTTGATATGCCTGATCTTGAGCAGGGATGACGGACTGCGACAGTGTAAGGATCCTATATGCAAGTTGTCCACCACCAATGCTCAGACGACCATGACTGTAGCTACATATATGAAACATGGCTTCTGCTCTCACAGATTGGCAGATTGAGAAATCAGGACAATATAAGTATGTAAAAGTTGATGAAAATCTTCCAAGCTAGTAGCTGTAGATAGATTGGCTTGCAATTTGCTGCTGTGTGAGAGACATGCATTCCCCTTTTCGTATCAATCAGAAAAATACAATGCAGCCAGACGACTCTTTAGTAGTACAAGGTCCGAATTTGCTTGACTAAAAGTCCTGGTAGTCTTACTAGTTGCTAAATCTACTGCTTATATACTTTCAAATGACTAAGCTTGCAAAGTATACTCATAGATTAGTCTTGTAGAACGTCAGAACCTCTAATGTACGGTTAAAACGCATGAAGTCCTCCTTATATTACTAGCTCGATTGACAACGTACTTGAAGATAAGCATCATTCTTACGCATGAAATTACACAAGCTATGATTGTAAACGGAAGCTAATTATTACAAGACCTTATAGAACGCTGAAATTATATACTTCTTATACTTTTAAACCTTCCCTTTTAAAGTCCGTTTGCTTCTGTTTAGACATTATCTTATGTTCTACCTAGATCTAAATAGTTTAGCTCTACAGATGTAGTAACTGACTTTGTTGTATATATAATCTCACTATCTAACAAGATAGTATAAGCTATGAGAGTGAAGGTATAGATCTGCATAAGATAGATCTTTTCCTGCATTTGATTAAGTATTCCTAGTATACAGAAGAACCCTATTACATTGTGTAATACCTTCATGAGTATTATATAGCAAGCATTATAGTCATTACCTACAATGTATACCTTGAGTAGACATTTCTGTTACGTCTGTAGGGCTACTATATAGCAGATAAAAGCATTCCAGCTGCAGAAATGTAATAAGAAGTTAACTGTCCTCAAATTAAGAGTCTTTATAGAGGCTTTGATAGCTATAGCACACTTTACAGTCAGATATCACTATACTGTGTAAAGTAGTTTATATAGTAGTCTTTAGCTCTAGATTAAGCCTCTATCCCTTGAGATATGATCTGCATAAGACCTTATATAAAGGTTAGATTTCATCTAATAGTAAACCTAGATCATTCTCTTTTAGTCTTATCTAGTTATCTTACAGTTCTAGTAGAAAACTACAATGTAGCACATAGTTGTATAAAAGAGTCTTTTGGAGTTAGATTTTCATATGTACTTCTTTAGAGCAAAGTTCAATACTAATGTAGCTATTCCCTAATCAATATATAATCTATGCTATGTAGTTACTATTGGACATGGCTAACCGACCGGGTCCCAGTCTGGGATCCCGACACAGTATTTTAAACCGTACCGTACCGGGATCCCGGTTTAATCCCAGTATGTATCTTCGGACTTACCTAGTGGCTATATAGCCTGTATTTACAATGAAAAGATCTTGTTGTCACCGGCACATAGTAAGTCAAGGTTGCGCAAAGTTACGTACATTCAAGCTAGTCTTAAGGCGTGTAGTTTTATGTACATCTGTGCAAATTTAAGCCAGCTTCACGTTGTGCAAATTTGTGTGGTTTTGTATGAAATCGAACCAGCTTGACGTTGCGCAAATTCGTGTAATTTCGTGTGAATTCGAGCTAGCTTTGCGTCGAGCTAATTCAAAATTACGTACATTCAAGCTAGTCTTAAGGCGTGTAGGTTTATGTACATCTGTGCAAATTTAAGCCAGCTTCACGTTGTGCGAATTTGTGTGGTTTTGTATGAAATTGAACCAGCTTGACGTTACGCAAATTTGTGTGATTTCGTGTGAATTTGAGCTAGCTTTGCGTCGAGCTAATTCAAGCCAGCTAGATGTCGTGCAATTGTGTAACTTTGTGCAATTTCAAGCCAGCTTCACTAAGCTGTAGAGATTTGAATTTAGGTGACTAGTGACGCGTTTGGTAGACTGATCAGCACAATATGTTACCTGACAATGCTTTGATTTATGATACGAGGTATGTACATATAACTCTTAAGCATTAGATTAAGCATATCTAACATAGTGCACAATATTTGATTTAGGTTTTTCATTACTACAATCAATTCATTAGTTGAGTCTAGTAGATTAGCAGTATAATTTAAGGAACATTTTTTGTAGATCTATAAGCTATAAGTACTACTTCTCTATTGTAGGATATACTTGATATTGAAGCTTTAAGGCGTAGTTTAGAATATCAATAGAAATTACTAGCTTTATCATTCTTGCTAATAGATCACTCAGTAAATCACCGTATTGTCTCTCAATCACTGATTCTATCCATTCCAAAAGATTGAATGAACCTAGCTGTACCGCTACATTTTTATTACAGGAACTACGGCTACTTTCTTGCTACAAGAAAAGCTATTAATTGAAGGTATTCTTCTGCTTTATTTTTTTCTCTTTCTAACGTCTAGTAATTTCTAACTATCTGGTTAGCATTACATTTCTGTTGATCTTAGTAGGAAAGTTCTCTTATATTTACTTAGGACTTAGTAGCTAGATATAGCTAACCGGGACTCTTGCCTGGTATAATTCATTGTACTAGGATCTAGGTACGATTCATTTTACTCTTGTAGAATGTCATTATAAAACTCGGAATCAGATTGTGCCGGAACCCGGTGCTATCCCGGGATGTATCTGTTACTTAAGACGCTAAGGCCTTCTAGACCAAGGATGATTACTAAATGAGCCATTGCGTTATAGAATTCTGTTGCAGGCATTCTGGATAGTAGCCTTGTTCTAGCCTAGTCTTTGCCTGATCGATATAAAGGTCTTCCTAGCTTTATAGAAGGCAGATAATTGATCCTTCTTACTCTCTGTATAGCGTGTGCTAGAGGTGTACTCGTCTACATCTAGACATAGCCAACCGACCGGATCCCGGTCCGGGATTTTCCTCCGGTAACGTTCACCGTGTCGGGATCCTGGCACGGTTCATTTTTACCGTACCGGGATCCCGACACGGTATTTTGAACCGTACCGTACCGGGATCCCGGTATAATCCCGGTATATATCTGCAAACTCACCTGGTGACAGTATAGCCTGTATTCACAATGAAAAGATGTTGTTGTCACCGGCACATGGTAAGTCAAGGTTGCACAAAGTCATGTACATTCAAGCTAGTCTCGCGTCGTGTTCATCTGTGCAAATTTGAGCGGACTTTGGGTCGTGCAATTCGTGTGGTTTTATGTGAATCCGTGCGAAGTCGAGCGAGCTTCACACCGTGCGAATACGTGTGGTTTCGTGTAAATTCGTGTGAATCCGTGTGAAGTCGAGCTAGCTTTACCTTGTGTGAATTCGTGTGGTTTGTGTGAATCCGTGTGAAACCGAGCGAGCTTCACGTCGTACGAATTCGTGAGGTTTCGTGCGAATCTGTGCGAATTCGAGCCAGCTTTACAACGTGCAAATTCCTGTGGTTTCGTGTGAATCCGTGTGAAGTCGAGCCAGCTACACGTCGTGCAAATTCGTGTGGTTTCGTGTGGATTCGAGCCAGCTACACGTCGTGCAAATTTGTGTGGTTTCGTGTGAGTCCGTGTGAAGTTGAGCCAGCTTCATGTCGTGCGAATTCGTGTGGTTTTGTGTGGTTTCGTGTGAATTCGAGCCAGCTTCACCAAGCTATAGAGATTCCAAGTTAGGTGACTTGTGACGCGTTTTGTGGACTGATCAGCACAATATGTCACCTGACAAGGCTTTGGATCTATGATACGAGGTAATTGTGCACGGGTTTCTCTAACCGGGATCCCGGTACGGTTGGTGGAACCGGGACCGTGTCCCGGTCCCGGTCGGTTGGCCATGTCTATCTACATCTATCAATGGGTACAGTTGAAATTTGTGAGAACTTTTGGTACGTGTCTGTAGGTAATTAGTCAAGTGTTTTGTAAACTATGTAGCACAATGTATCAGCTGACAAAGCTACAGATTCACAATACAAGATAATTGTGCAGCTCTACACATAAATTTCTCTAACTAGGATCTGCTATATCTCGGTCCTACTTAGGTGGCTATATCTACATATAAAGCCATCAAGAGATCATTAATGATACTATAGCTTGAGACAGAAGTCTTGAGCTTATAGAAGTTATATGCTTAAAGTGCATGACAGTATTCAAGTATATCTGAATGTGTTACTAGTGATTATAGAAGTATTATATATATGTAAATCTCCTGCAAATAAAAGTTCTAGAGACTACTTTATTCTAATTCATCAAGTGTACATCAAAGACTCTTCTAAGATCTCTCTCAACTTTGATTTAAGGTTACATATCTATAAACTACCTGATATAATGCTTAGGCTGCAGTACATAGAACTATAGATAGTTATAAGATTCCTTTATTCGGAATCCCTTCATATATTCAGAACTAGCTAAGTAAGATAATACCAAAAGTAGACATATATCAATTCTACTCTGTATAGAGACTTGTAGAAAGTGTACTATACAGGACTACAGCTTCATAAGGTGTTAAAATCATTACTCTAGGACTAGTATCTACAAGCTAACCTAATACGTTAAAGAGCTACACATTTTTGATACAAGACAATTGATTACGGAGCATTGCTTTCCCAAGCTCTTTAAAGTGTTATTACCCCTTAAAATAATTTAGTCAGTAGAGTATGTTCAGAATTTAGTGACGTGCGAAGCATTGTTACAGGGAATATTGACATAGAACAATTGAGTGCACATAGATTGCACAGGTCGTCCGACTTATGCGAACATTTGAGAGTCCGTCCATAGTTAGCAGATGAATAGACTGCAAGATGTGTAGTACTTCAGGTCATTCGTCACTCAGCATATATACACCATATGTCATTAGTTGTAAGCCGAAAAATCATAGCCAGACGTCCTTGCATCTTCAGTACTGTTCACGTCGTGTAGCTTGGCTAGGGTACGATTCTTCAGGGTCTTTATTCGCTCAAGTCTCTGGCTCCACATGCTGGTATATGCTCCACGAGCGTGATGTATCTGCGCATATATGTTGCATTGTACGGCCACAGTACGAACAAACTCAGAAACTCTTGATGAAGAGATTAGCCGCCATTCAGAAATTGGACTAATCTTTGGAAGTTCCGGATTAGATAACACACGAATTTTGTAGTATGTCTCCTGACATGCCGAGTGCTCTGAGTCAATGGGGCGCGTCGCTTGGTACGCGTCAGGTGAGACAACTATGTTGACAAAATTGAATTCACTTGGGATCGTATTCGGATCATAAGGTCGGTTTGAGCTGTTCCAAATAATATTCACGAAATCATTCCCGATGTGAGCTTTCTTTCGATTGCTTGCTGGATCGAGTTCCGGGCGGCTAGGCATCAATGTGCACGTATGAAAGATGATTTGCGATATCTTCTCTTTGTGAGCGTAGGCGAATTCCCCGTCTTCGTCCATCTTAGTGTCGAGTCCGCCAGTATATATGAGCGTGTTATCCTTAAGCCGCACCAGAGCTCCAAGACGTTTCAGAAATTGTACATACTCGGGCGATCCGTAAGTATTGGACAAAATTTCATTTTGTTTCGATTGACCGCGGCCGACATAAATAATCCCTATTTTGTGAAAATCTACAACTGGAATGCGATCCAGTGTAGCAAGAGCTCGTTTCGTGGTTTCATCCTCCACGAGTAGAATAGGCTTTGTATTCTCGTGTAGCTCGGGTGAGACAGATGTTTGTAAGAGAATATACGATGGCGTAAAAGCTGTTGCTTCAAGTCCAGAGATGACATTTCGAATCTTTAATTCAGTAGGTCCGACTAAAGTATCGCGAGAAACTATGTCCTTTGCATCAGACGAGGAGAGTATGGATAGTGCCTCCAGATCAGAATTAGGTTTGCACAAAAACGAAGTGCTGCCAGACTGAAAGCGTCAGCAGAAAATTTTCAACAAAAAGACATAGCCATACGGGTCGACGAATCGTGATCTCAGTTAATCCACTCAAGCTCATTGTCTTCATTGTAACCACTGAATTGCCGTGCAACCAGGATTTGGCCGCGGACTGATCAGCCTCAAATTCACGTAATACACTGCTGGAACTTTTGATCTCGGAGTTGGAATAGCAAAATCGAGCCAAAAAGTCGAAGCACACTTCTCCACGATCATCCAGATTTCGTGATTGTGGATTGGCAGATAGGAGACCATCGACAATCCATTTCAGATATTTCGGTCGCTGTGAAAGCTTGATAGCGAGGAACCATGCGTACAGGGTATCAAACGCTAATGCAAGAACATATGTCGACATCGGATCTGTTTGAGGATTAGCTTGACCTGCAGCAAGAGCGTCCCTGGCAGTGGCGTTAGCATACTGAATGTGTTGTAGACTTATGCCAAATACTCGACGATAGTCCTCTTCGCGAAAATTTACGTATTGTTCTGGCAATTTAGCTAGCCCTGATAGATACTCAAGAATGTGAACACTCGCATTCGTGGAGGTAACAAGCTGAGATAGTCTAAGCAGAATTGAGGGCAAATTCTTTGTCATGGACAATGGCATCTCGTAAGCACAGATAGTGAGCGTATGAATGCAGGCTGCCGTCGCCTTTTGATGCCGCAACAAGACGTGTTGCAAGGTAGCTACAATGTCATCTTCTTGTGCCTTCTTAAATAGTTCGTGATGTCCAATGAGGATTGCCAAGAGCTGAATCATCCCGAGCAGGATATCTTCAGCCAGTGGATCGATTGCAGTGCCTGGAGAGTAATTTCGTGTGCTTGTGAGTCTATCACAAACATCTTTGCGTAATGCTTGGATCTCTTCACTACATTCAACGAATAGCTGCTTGTTACTCAACTGTACCGTAGCACTCTGTAGAGCGGTGATACTGAGTTCTCGCTCGGTCTCCTGAAATATCAGATGCGATAGAGCTCGGAGATAATTGTCAAGTGGTAGATGAGCAGTATGTTCAACGCTCTTCGAGGACAGTTTGGATTTTACACCACCATACTCGTCGTAGCTCGAGTACAGACTGTGAGACACCTCGACGGCATCATGCGCCGGGATGTCAAGATATAAGGAGTATTCTGAATCTGCTCGAATTCGAGATAGCAATCTCAATATTTCCAGACGAGCATTTACGTGTGTATTCTCATCGGCTACAATCTCCAAGAGTTGATCGAAGAGTTTGAGCACATTAGCATTATCATCAACCGTAAAGCGATAACAGAAGACTTCGACGAGTCCTTCAACAGCACAATTAGCCACGTGACTCCATGCCGGCGTATTCATGGGCTCCGAAAACTGGTACTTTACTTGTGTCATTTGTGATGTCCTGGAAGTCCCCGGAATCTCGCCGTCTAGAAAAGTTTCCTTTTCTGTGTGAAGCTGTCCCAGAGACCTTTTTTTGCTGGTTCTTTGCGAAGCAAGAATCAGCCGACGAAGGATAATTGTAGCTCTAGTGCTGTTTTGCGGAGAGCCAGAGCGCGCGATATCACAAACAATCTTGACAGCTTCAGTACTGCTCACCGACTCGTTTTCGGTGGCGATAGTCTCGAAAAGGTCCAACAGACACGAGTGCAATGAATCCTCTGTTGAGGTCGATGCTACTACGGCAGCGATTCCTTGAACATGTCTCACAAAATTCATCCTGACATCGTGAGGCTGCGTCAGATCCAGATACAGAATTCTGCCAATTGACGAGATGTTATACAGCCATTGTGGGTTACTCGGGTAAAAAGAGAGCTCATTGATATGATAGTCCAATAGCTTCTGACAAGAGCTTGGAGGAATTGCAAAACTCAATCTGCTCCAAATCTGAGCCAAGAGCTCAACTGGTAGGGAAACCTTCTCGTCGGTAGCAAGTTTCTCTAACAATTGCAAAAATTGAGCATAAAGATGACTAATCAGTGAATCATTGTCTCCGTTATGCTCATACACGTCAGTCAACCGAATTCCGGTGATTCTCAGACTGCGAGAACAGGTAAGGATGATGTCGAATGGTATACTCCAATCATCGTACGAAAGACTCCGTGAGATTTCTTGAACACTCAGTATTTCGATGACTGATGACAAAAATCCAGCATCTAGAGCGGTATAGTTGCGGTCCTCTCGTTCGCGTATGTTTTGTAGCCCTTCTTTGTACGTATAGAACAATGCCTCCACTGTGAAAGTGTACGAAGAATGATCGATTCCTGCATCGGTCCATCTCGTGGTCAAGATGGCCAGAGCGCCCAATATCACATCGTCATGAACATTGAATTGTCCAAGGATGATGCCTCGTAGTGTTCTCAAGGTTCCCTGTGACATATGACTCTTTAGCAGATTTTGCATGACGGACAATGCTGCGGAGTGGAAAGTCGAAAGACCATGGTAAACGGAACATATGACACTAACAACTTCTTTTAGGACTCCGACGGGAAAATATCCATATCTGACGATGGCATCAAAGAAGGACAGCGCCTCATGTATGTCTTCAGCATTCCCAGTTCGTTTGCAACATAGAACAATTCTTTCGACAATTGTCGCAATTTCTGATTCGTCTAGGATGGAAAAATTGAACTTCATGATGTTTTTCATCACGACAATCACCATGCGAAGCTCGAGATGTCTAGCATGAGAAGTAAGCGGCATAGCACGACGCATAGGCTGTTTTCTGGGGTCTAGATTTGCCAAGCCTCTGTCTATCCAGCGAACTAGAGTGGAACACACATCTTGGTCAAACCCAGAAATCTCTCGCCCGTCCTTGGATAGAGCCAAGAAGGCCTGGATCTGATTGTCAAAATCTTCCGAGCAGAATTCGTTCTCGATATCTTTGAAGAACATAAGGCGCAATATGTTAGGTAGGTCAGTACGACTCTGGACACAAGCCTTGAACACTTCTAAGCCTGCAAGGCGGGCGTTTGGTGTCATGTCGTGACGGACCAGCCGCCGACTGACTAGCCAAGGCTCACTAGGATTGCCAAGTTGATAGACTGACATCCATTGAACCAGCTTATACGCCGTTGTTATAGACTCCTGAAGAGACAAGGGTGCTTTCTTGAGCATATGTCAGTCTTGCTACCATAGTACCGGAAATCAACTAACCATTCGGGCAATGTACTTGTCGTACTTTGTGACGTCTGCATCAGGGTGCCTTTGTTTCGCATCTAGCTGCGAAATCCCTCGTATGAGGTGTCGCAAATTACTCATTTCTTGCACTTTGATAACCTGAAGGGATGATTTATATCAGGATAAGATTTGCTTGTATGTAGAGCTTGTAGAATGAGCAATGTTTTGATTCTTCGATCACTTATTTCGACATGTTGAATCGTGAACAAAGTCCTTGGGATCCGGTCACATTCTCCCGTATTGAGTACTGCCTACGGTGCATACTTGTCGCTTTGAAGGCGGGCAGACTTGTGAAGACCCATGAACTACAATATGCCGCGTGTATTCCTGCAAGCTGATCACAAAGCCAAGCATGACTCATCATTGACGCGGCTCACAGCCGCAAGCAATTATTTCGCTGTGCAGTATGTCCTTCATGTTTTATGCTGGACCAGTAGGATTTGCCAACGACTAATAAATGTGTATCGCGAAGAATTTGGCCGGCTGTTTATGCTTTTGAATAGAAATATGATCGCGTGTGTTGTCTCACTATATGCCTGTGCTTACGTGTGCCGCAATCGTAGCAAAAGTCCTTATCTTAGTACTACAGCCGTATCGTACGGTAGTACTAGTACTCGTTGCACGGTGAATCTTTGTGGAGACTCAGGTAACCTTGAAGCTTAAGCTTAGCTTCGGATTCGAAGCCTCTGAGCTTACCGTAACGTGGTTCAAGGTTTAAATTTGTGCAGCCTAGGTAGGCCCACGCCCGCCGATACGATCCCCATCCCGTGAGTGGCGTCCAAAAGGCATATCTCGCGACTCGCTCGATCGCGAGTTTGAGTAAATATCGATATCGAGTATTATTGAAATTTAAGCATGGCAACTAAATGTGTTTTAAGTGCTTCTATGTACTAGCAGCACGCAACATTTCCTCGAGACTGGGCCCGAAGGAAATCCGGTCGTGGTGCTGGTCGGCAAAAGACAATTAAGGACTAACACCACTACCTCAGACGGACGGAGACGACCACGTACGGCGACATGTCAACAGAGCTAATTGAATTGCTGAGGCACACTTTGAACCCTGGCCAATCTCGACAAGGTATAATGCTATAGATTTGTAGTGATCTCATTGACACATGCAGCTGAGCAAAGTTTGAAAAGATTGGAGCGGTCCGATGGCTTTGTACGTTCCTTGCTAATGCTAATATGCAACACTGAGTCTGAGCTTCCGATAAGGCAAGCTGCGGCATTGTTCTTCAAGAATTATGTCAGACGTCGATGGGGAGAGGATGATCCTTCGGAAGGCATCACAGACGAAGACAAGTCTTTCGTCAAGGCTGGCATCGTACGAGCTATGATAGCGCTACCAACGATTCTACAACTGCAAGTAGGAGAAGCAATTACCTTGATTGCGAACAAAGACTTTCCTGCAGCTTGGCCAACCTTGATCGACGACTTAGTCTCTAACCTCAGCTCCACAGATATGCTAATCACTAATGGAGTTCTGCAAACAGCACATTCTATTTTCAAGCGATGGCGCGCACAATTTCGAACGGACAAGTTGTTCACAGAGATAGCATTCGTTCTCGACAAATTCTGTGACCCGTTTCTAGCGATGTTCAAGCAGACAGACAATTTAGTCGATCAACACACAAACAACAAAGCAGTGCTCGATGTTCTTTTCGAAACTCTTACACTCTTAATGAAGGTCTTCTACGATCTAAACAGTCAAGATATACCGGAGTTCTTTGAAGACCATATGGTGGAATTTATGACTATTCTGCATAAGTATCTGCAATACACGAATCCACTCTTGACAACGGATGACGAGGAAACAGTCGCTGGCCCACTGGAGAAGACGAAAGCTAGCATTTGCGAAATTGCCGAACTATATGCGCAAAGGTACGAGGAAGTTTTTGGCATGCTCCCGGATTTTGTCAATAGCTCTTGGACACTGCTAACGCAGTTGTCCTCATCGGAGAAAAATGATATTTTAGTAGGAAAAGCATTGTCGTTTCTCACTTGTGTTGTCAAGATTCCTCGACACACGTCTCTATTCGAACGAGAAGATATCTTGCAGCAATTGATTGAAAGAATCGCGCTTCCCAACATGGCTTTGCGTGAGTCTGATCAGGAGCTTTTCGAAGACGATCCAATCGAATACATCAGACGCGACCTCGAAGGATCAGATAGCGATACTAGGCGACGTGCTGCAACTGAATTTGTGCGGGGACTTGTGGAAAAATTTGAGCTCAAGATAACAACGATCGTCATGGGCTATGCTTCTCATTATTTACAAAAATATCAACAGAACCCCAACTCCAGCTGGTTATCCAAGGATACCGCGATACATCTTGTCACGTCAATCACAATCAAAGGTGTGATTACGAAGAATGGTGTTTCATCGACGAATCTTATGATTGACATCAACCAGTTCTTTGACGAAAACATTATGCCAGATCTGCAAGCCTCAGCAGCAGCAATTCATCCTATACTGAAGCTCGATGCGATAAAATTCGTCCAAACATTCCGCAATCAGCTCACGAAAAAGCAGTTGACTGACTCTTATTCTGTTCTCGTCGCACATCTCGCACAGCCTAATTATGTGGTTGCGACCTATGCTGCGGTCACGATCGAAGCACTTCTATCTCTGAAAAGAGACAACTCTATTTTGTTCCAGAAGCAAGATATTGCGGCCACTGCCAAGCTTCTTCTCGAAAACTTATTTCGACTTGTGGAAACCGGGCAAACACCTGAAAAGCTTGCTGAAAACGATTTTATGATGCGTTGCGCAATGCGAGTCCTGATTGCCTCACAAGATGCCATTTTGGAAACAGTTCCGATGGTGTTGGGTCATTTGAATATTATTCTTGGAGAAGTATGCAAGAACCCTGCAAATCCGAAATTCAATCATTATCTGTTTGAATGCTACGGTGCAGTCACTCGATACAGCGGTGCTCACTCGATCACTATTCTGACGGAGATTGAGAGTCTTGCAATTCCAGCACTCCTTTCACTTCTGCAAAACAACGTCACCGAATTCATCCCATATGTTTTTCAACTCCTTGCACAGATGTTGGAATTGCGAAAGAGTCAACCTTTATTACCATCTTATGAACAATTACTTCGGCCAATCTTGACTCCTGATCTTTGGGACTCACGAGGCAATATTCCAGCACTTGTACGATTGTTACAAGCCTTCCTAAGTCAGAGTCCGGAAACATTCCTGACCAACAATGTTTTGGAGCCCGTGCTAGGAATATTCCAGAAGTTGATAGCGTCCAAAGCCAATGATAGCTTTGGGCTAGATCTAATGGAGACTATCCACGAAAGCATTCCTTTGTCAACTCTCGAACCATATGAGCAACAGATATTTGTGCTCTTGCTGACTCGGCTGAATAGTTCGAACACCGAGAAATTTACATTGCGATTCATTTTATTCGTTTATTATCTTTCCGCATTAGACAGCGTTGGACCGGATTTCCTCATCACGATACTTGAGCGCATACAGACTGGGTAATATATAGCCTGATCCGAGAGCTTCGCTAACATGATCAGCATTTTTGAACAGATCATGGGCAACATTGTTCTACCTAATACACAAAAAATCATCTTACCAGGAGATGTCAAGACCACTTGTCTTGGCTTAACAAAAATCTTGGTCGCTTCGCAACAAATCAAGAACAAGTCTTTCCCAAGTCTATGGTCAGCAATCTTGACAACTCAATTGAAGTTTCTCGAATTACCTGCCCTGGATACCAAAGGCGATGATGGACTTCTCGACTTTGAACTTGACGAAATCGGGTTTCAGGCCAGCTTCGTCAAACTAAATACCACTTCAAGACTGGTCAATGACAGGTGGCAGCAGATCTCTGATCCGAAGACAGAATTCGTGACGTCTTTAAACAACTCATTGAGATCTGACACGGGTCTGCAAAATGCCATCAACAACCTACCACAAGAAACCACCAATTTATTACAAAGCTATGGTGTTCACTTCTAGGTGGACAAGAATCCACATGCCTTTCTTGCCTGATAGACAATTGGCTCCACTTGCAGATGTCACTAGTACTTCGGCGATTCGCAGTCTAGTCATCGGTTGCGTGGGTGCATCCTTGTAAGACAAATATATACTGGATGTGGTCTACTGCAAATTGACGCCAAGAACGAAAGATATATAATACTTCAATTGAAGATTGCAATCCTCTCATCAATACTTGACTTGATGGTGTGTTTCGTCCCTACGCATATGCATGTGATATAGCACATATACGTGTGGTTCCCGATCTAACACAACCTGCGTGTAAGCGCTATAGATCTAGAGATCCAGAGTCTCTATATGCGCACGTCAATGCATGATTTTCAGACTTCGTGTTCTGGTCACTATGGTTTACGTTGACATAATCGGGCAACTTCATGGATATACATGACTACAGCAGCTGTTATGATCTTGTGAAACCTACAGTATCGCTAGCTATAGATATAGCTGCAATCATAACTAGCATTTAGCAGAATTTCTCACGAGACCACCAAATTCTACCGCAAGGTTAAAATTCCCGAGGTACTTTTTGGGGCTGACCACGGGCATTTTGCTGGAATGCATGCCGACGTGCCGATGTGTCGAAAATCTGGGGCTGTTCTATGGAGCCCATGAGGCTGAACTCTAGGCAATGCTCGAAGCTAGACTTTCGCTTGTGCGTGACACACGCCCATGCTCGTCCATTTTTTCTGTAATGTCCGCAATAACAGTGTAGCACCTCTCCAGTTCTTGTGCAGACATCGCACAGTGAAGAGATGGCAGATGCCGGCAGGGAAGGCACGGAATATGAGTCTGCTGCTTTGGCAAAGTCCACGACCTCTTCTGCTGTATCCGCCGTCAAGTCGTTCGTCTCTGGTGGATTTGGTGGCATATGTTGCGTACTTGTCGGTCAGTCGAAGCATTTTATCACTGAAAGCAATCAGCTCAATGTACAGGGCATCCTTTCGACCTAGTCAAGGTTCGCATGCAAACTGCTGAAAAGGGAGTGTACACTGGAACGCTTGATGTCGTGAAGAAGATTCTCGCCAAGAACGGCCCTACAGTCAGTACAATGTGCGAAGCCTCTTACAATCTTTAACATTACGTAGGGCTTATATGCTGGAGTCAGTGCCCCGTTGATTGGTGTGACGCCCATCTTTGCCATCTCTTTCTTGGTCAGTCAAATCGAATGAAAGACTTATGGAGAGTGTATTGATCAAATCAGGGATACGATATGGGTAAAGGCATTGTGCGAAGAGTCTCTGATGTCGATGAGAAAATGGGTTTCTCCACCACTCAAATTGCAATGGCCGGTCTGATTTCTGCGATACCATGCACAGCAGTCACGGCACCTTTCGAAAGAGTCAAGGTTTTGCTACAAATTCAAGGAGACAGCAAGAAGTATAATGGATCCTTCGATGTTATCAAGCAATTATATCAGACAGGTGGGCTGCGGTCTGTCTTCCGTGGATCTCTGGCGACGTTTGCGCGCGATGGCCCCGGATCAGCAGTGTATTTTGCTTCCTATGAAACCATCAAGAAGAGTCTCACACCTAAAAAGGCCGATGGCTCTCCGGGTGACATGTCTGTCTCTGCTGTGGTGACTGCTGGTGGAATGGCAGGAGTCGCTATGTGGACGCTGGTTTTCCCGCTCGATACGATAAAATCAACCTTACAGGCCACCGAGGGCTCAAATGTGAGTACGGTCATCAAGACCATCCACGCCCGTGGAGGTATCAAAGCTTTCTTCCCCGGTCTTGGACCAGCCTTGCTGCGATCTTTCCCAGCGAATGCAGCAACTTTCCTTGGAGTTGAAGTTGCAAATCAATTCATGGAAAAGACCCTCGGGATATAGATCTCCCAGTCGCACGAGACATAGAATCCAAAAATTAATTTATATTGCGCAGCCGCCATCAGCCGAGCACAATGAGTCCGTCCTCTTGTGCTGTACCATGAGCAAAGCACAGCACTTCGTTTTGTTCTTGTTTGCTCTGACTTGATCTCTCAACGTGGCGGTGGTGCTGGTACAGCAAAGTTGTCTGATGGTGTGCTTACAGAAGTGAAGCCTTGAGGAATTGGAATAGCTCCAGCGATTCCAGCCGGATCGAGGACCACGTTCGGTACCAGTCTGACATTCTACGAAAATTAGTGTTACAATAAAAGGGTAATTCTGAGTCTCTCACGTTCTTCTTTGCTTGCATTGCCAGTAGTCGCTCGGATGCATCACCATGCTTCTCATTACTCTTGCCGCCTTGCTTGAATGCATAGCTCACGGAGACCGACTTGTTCATCAAGTACTGATTGTTCATTGCTTCAATTGCAGCATCTGCGCTCTCAAAGTTATCGTAGTTGATGAATCCGAAACCTTTGCTCCGTCCTTCTTCTGTTCGACTGATGGTGGGAGCCTTGAGCAAGACCCCAAATGAACTGAACGTTTCGTAGAGTGTCTTTTCATCAACCATCGGATCAAGATTGCCAACAAAGATCTCGGCTCCGATATCGGTGACCTGCTTCTTGTCGCTGCTTGCTTTGTTGACCCTGATTGGCTTTCCGAACAATTTGATTTGATTCATGATCTTGACCGCATAATCGGCATCTTCTTCCGTCAAGAATTCGATAAAGCCGTAACCTTGATGTTGACCCATGACACGATCTTTCGGAATATGTACGTTGACCACAGGACCGGCTTGTAGCATCAGCTCGAATAAAAGCTCGTCCTTGACACGTTCATCTAGGTTGCCGCAATATATCGTGGCATCTTGATTGCGCGCTTCCGCCATTAGTACACGCTCTGTATCAGGTGTCGAAGCTCATCAGGTGTCAGCTGTCAAGGACAATTGTTTCCACCACAAAATGATGCCCTTGTGTTCAGCGAAGTAGTCCTTGCCGTACACTAACATTGAGGCGGTACCGTAGCGTGCATCGACTACAAGAAATTGCATGTGCTCGTATTCACGTATTGTCGTGCGAAGCGACCTGCGCCACAGGATCATCTTCAATGTGGAGTCCGAGGAAAGAACCTGGAATCGTACGTGCATCCGATTGTTCAAGTGGTTTCCAGTATACTATTTACCCAGTGGTCTCGACTTGCGCATTCACGCATGTCAGGCGTGTCATGACTTCGAGTATGGTGCAATAGTGCTTCTCAAGGACCGCATTTGTCCTTGAGAGAACGACCGAATGATCAACAGCAAGTGATCCTCCACTTTTTGTGTAATATTACACGGCCTTGTCGAATTAGCTTTGAGTCAAACTTCACCAAGCTATTCATCCTGATGGCTCCGGAAAAAAAGACTTTTCACCTAGCGAGGGGGAAGCTCAAGAGTCGTAGAAGTTATCGTCGTTTACTTCTGGTGTTCTTGCTAGTCGGACTAGCGGTTCACCTTGGATATCGATACTACCTACGATCTTTACCTCCGCAGGATCTCATACTAAGTTATTCTCGTCAGAGTAGCAGCGTGAGCCGCAGGTATGTGCTTTTTACTGTACCGGTGGACTCGGGAGAATGGCCCTCACTGTTCGACACCAGAAACAAACTCGAGTTGGCACACAATACTTCCTACAGTACGCAAGTTTTCGCCGGTCTTCCGAGGCGGGAACGACAAAAGTTATCCATACCATCGAGTCAATTCATCTTTGCCATGGCAACTGATACGACCCATATCTTTGCTTCCGACTTTCCTCCCAAACTGTACATGAAAGACAGCGACAGTACTTTGCTCTTGCTTTTGGGCCCACGGGAACCTCTCCAAAGTCAGATGATACCGCAACATCTCGCCAAATTTGGTGTGAAAGCTTTTGCCATCAGCGTGCCTGAAGATGATCTGGCGAAGCGAAAGTTGGAGCTACTCGGTACGCTGGCAGAGTTCCGAAAGTATGATCAGGGCAAGGCAAAGTACTACACGATCATCGACCACGACTCGGTCATTCCCTCAGTGACAGCGTTTCAGAATCTTCTATCGCAATACAATAGCGTCGAGGCGCACTTGATTGCTGATGGTTCATTCATGGAGCCGGACGTGTGTACACCCATTACAATGACAGCGGCTCTACTCGACCGTGTCTTTGAGAGCGATCAAACCTGGATGAAGTGCTTGAAGGCGTCAGACTCATGGTCCACCGGATCGCAGATGATTTCAAATTGCATCGCCATCACGCAGGGCATCACCAGTCCGCGTGCCATATTTCACGCGGAAAGCATGGTGATGCGAGAAGTGAATGGAGACGCCACGGGCATATTGGAATCCGGCTACCTGACGCACGCTTATCGAATCTACCAGATACATGGTCCGCCGGTCTTGAACCTCGACTTGTTTCGCAAAGTCCTGACGGGGCGAAGCGCCATCGCCACCGAAGAAGTGCTGGCTCGCTATGCCTTTTGGGAGGCGGACAAGATCAGATGGGTATACACGCACGGCTACAGCATGGTGCACTACCCGAAAGGCATCAGCGAGCGGGAACTCGACACGGTCGAAGTGACGTGGAACCGTGCGCCCGATGAGATTCCCGCACTTGATGCACCCTACCACCGCGCGAATTTGTCGACCGACAGTAAGATTGGTTTTTTCCTGCACAGCATCGAGTCCCATACGGCTCAGACACTTCATCAGGGACAAAAAAAGCAGTTGGGGTGGACGACGCTGGTGTATAAGAGTGATACGGGAGAGGCCGTCCAAGTCGACTGGGTGCCGACATTGTAAGACTTGATATGCAATATGTAGGCTCGTCCTTGTGTATAGATGTAAATGTATGTATGAATGTATGAATGCATGCTACAATGGACGCCAATCCGCTCAAAATCGTCAACAGATATGGAAATGAACAAGAGGAGTATAAGAGTCAGGTTGTGAGTGGTCGGGTCGCGAAATGGTGCGTGCGATCGAGTGCGATTTGGTCAGAGTACTGCGCCACTTGCGATTGCAGGAGTGTCAGCTCGTGGTCGAGTGCATCAAAGGCAGATAAATTGTCGTCTTCCCGCGCACGCACGTCCCGCCCCTGCTCGCCTCCGTTCTGCGCCGCATCATCATCATCATCATCGACATCTCGGTCTTCGCCGTCGGCATCATCTGACTCACTGTCGCTCGCGTCGTGAAGGAATTGCGGCAGTGGGTTGCGGATAGACTCGATGGCGAGTCGGAGGTGCATGCGGAGCGCCTCATTTTCGCTCTCGAGGGACCGAATCTTGGTGTCGGCGGTGGACTGGATACGTTCGACCAGGTCGCGCAACTGGTGCGCCTGTCGCTCGTACCGCTGCAGTTCGGCTTTTTCCTGCTGCGAGAGCATGAGGAGCCGCGACATCTCCTTCAATTCGCTGTCGAGTCGTTTTGCGCCGACGGAGACCGTGTCTGTCGTCTCGTTGACTTTTGCGTTGGTGGAGATGTGTTTGACTGCGTCCGCGTACCGCAGCGTCGTGACCGTCTCGTCGTAATCCGCCGGCGAGATGCACGCAATCATGGCCGTCTTGCTGTTGCCCCCGAGACTGTCGGACAAGAGCCACGTCAGGATCGAGTCCCTATATGGGACAACGCCCGTGCGAACGGGTTCCGCGAGCTTGCTGATGACGCGGCCAAGTGTCGTCAGGGACTTGTTGATGTTGGCGCCTTCCCTCAGTCGTTCACCACTCGCTCCCGTGGCGGATGCACGTTCACTGCCCGCCAGATCGACGAGGCGGAAGCGAGATGTCTTTTCAATGCTCTTTTGCGTCACGGGATCGAGACAGTGTTGTTCGATGGTCAGCGTGAAGACTGCGTGCGATCGCGAACTCGTGTCATTCATCTTGGTACTCGCCGTCCTTCGCGCTTGATTGCCAACCTGCATGAATGCCTGCACATCTTCATAAGTCTTGACCTGGAATTCACTCAAGTTTTCGAGGTACGGTCCGGTCTCGGGTGATTCCCTGACTTTCAGAGCTTTGATTTTGTCGCGTGGATCTCGTGCCAACAGCAAATCAGTGGCAGTTTCGTTGTAAATCTCGTAGTAATTAATGGAAACCTTGAAGGTCGCTGCCCGCGTGGTCTCGATCGTGTCAAAGATGCCGGTACATATCTGCGGAATCAAGCCTGGTTCTTGAGCGGATCCCATCATGGAGTGGGTCTTGCCGGACCCAGTCTGTCCATAGGCAAAGATGCAACAGTTGTATCCCGCAAACGCGTGATTGACGAATTCCTGACCCAAGCACTCGTGCAGCGCGGATTGCCCAGCATAGTGCGCATCCGCGGGGTCCACTGACCAGAGACTATGGTCGTACGTGAACCGCTTATCTTCCTCGAGACGCCGTCGATGCGCCCGCGTATTGCCTTGATCCGCCTCGTCCGGTGGAGAAATGGTCGTGCTCTGTGTCTCTGGGTCCATCGAAATCAGGCATTTCGCGTTTCGCGCCTTTTCGCGAGTGTTCAGAGGCCTTACGCGGACCACCACACGCACTGCTGAGCTGGCCGACATGCTTATCGTCTCTCTAATGATGCGAAAGGCAGTCTGATAAGTATGTCAATTAATGTTGTTGGGTCAAAACAAAGTTTGGCCATTGAGTGGAGACGAGCAAGCCACTTGTAAATCCGGGCACAATCAACACCAAATTCACATGTCACGCCTGGCACTTCAAAAGAAGATGAAACTTCGTCGTCGTATGCATCATGAATTACTATATATTCTAGGGCATTAATAATGGAAAAAGGTCTTTTCATCCTCAAATCCAAGGGCGAGTAATCCTTCCTTCGAGGACTTCATCATCGGTGGTGGACCACACACAAGACTGATGGTGCCCTCTTCAGGTTTGAAGAGGTGTTTTTCCATCTTCTCCTTGTCCACCAGACCAGTCTCTCCCTTCCACGACTTGTCGGGCTTCTCCAAGACGTGTATGATCTCGAAGCGATCGTGCTTTTCCGCCAACTCGTTGAGCTTGTCCTTTAGCAGCACATCCTTTTCGTCCTTGTTGGCGTCCATGAACCTTACCTGCACCTTGGTCGACTCGTCGTCCGTCTCCAGAATGGCACGAATCGTAGCGTATATTGGTGTCATGCCGGTGCCGCCAGAGATAAAATTGATTTTCTTGGCAGTCACCTCTTTGGTCTCGGTATCTCGAACCTGGATTGCGAATTTGCCGTCTCCGTGGTAAGAGATCGGGCCCTCGGGTCCACGAATCAACATTTCGTCACCACGATCCGCATCAAGACAGTCGAGAATGTTGGTCACTGTACCACCTGGATCCTTTTCGCTCGGAAAAGCGACCTTTACTAAAATGTCGATCGTGCCATCATCCTTGTCAGCCCCTGTGGGCCTGGTAATAGCATATGGTCGCTCTACAATGTTGCCATCCTTGGTCGCGAACGCACATTGTATGTGCTGACCAATGCCGAGGTTGAAAGAGTCCATAGAGTCCAAAGAGTGCTTGAACGTGTAGATCCTCGTGTCCTCGGTGATCTCCTGTCTCTTGAGCAACGGGACACTGATGTACTTCTTCTTGTCAAAGACATGTTTCGAATTCAGGTGATGCATGATCTTGTCTAGTCTTGCAGACTCGGACTGATCAATTTTCGCCTTCTTGCCAGGCTTATCCTTCTCATCCTTTTCCTCGTTGATGGGCCATGCTTGATCATATTTTACAAATTGTTCCGAGGCATCCACTGGATTCTTGGCAGTGAGCTTTGATGACCTCGACTCGACCACATCTCTGAAAGTGGTGAACTTGGCCATGAGAGTGCGTCGAGCAGCCAATCTGGGAACAACAGTTCTTGAGAAGTGACTAATACTGTTGGAGAAGAACTTCCGAGGGCAGCAGGGAGATGTCGCAGTGACTGACGGGAGACGTGAACGGCCGAGAATCGAATATATCTGACGCAGCTTGGACGAATTGTACAGCGTGCAAGACAATATATTCTTAGCAGTAATGAAGACCGAGAACAGGGATAAGTTCAGAATGTACGGGGATAGATTAGCGGCAGTAAACATGACCAGAAGGTAATCGAGGCATGGATGACATCGATACTCCAAACTCTCACAAGTTGCAGCCGTTTGCGGGCGCAACAAGTGGCTCAGTCGATGTTCATGGAGGAGCTCTGCAGGGAAAGTCTTTCGACACTTGCGAGCTTCATTGTTGAATATATGCTACCATGTTCTGAATTGGAGTGACTGCAAGGCTTTAGACATCGAGACAGACAGACAACAGATATCATGGCATATTCAATCTTCAGACTTTCCGACGAGACGAGGGAACGTATCGCAGCCATCATCGAATTCTCTCGAGTCACGCTGCACTATACCTACATCCCGCTCATAGTCTACCTCGGATACACCAGGAGTAATCCCAGGCCCGAATTGCTCAGGTATGTTCTAATCTTCCTCGATGTTCATCGAATCTGCGAAGCGTTCAAGCTCACAATTTTACAGATTACTCAGTCCACTTTCGCAATAAATCATCGCATGTCGCAACATCTCCATCGGCTCGACTTCAACTGCACAAACAAGGTCGCTGGATCGTGGGAGCCGTCGTCTTACTAGTGATTGGTTCTTGATGAGAGTGCTCTACTACATAATCTCGTCAATCTCTCGAGTTGATGCACGACTGTATCCTGTACATACGCTTCCCTCAAAGACGCATATAGCCTCGTAGCAGCACAGTCTATGAACAGAGGGCTGAGCATAATGCCCTCCGCATGTCCAACCTTACGAAGAACAACCCTTAAATCTAAGCTTTTTTGTTGTTAATTGTCACATCTGCTTGTATGTCAAAAAGTGTAATCTTGACTATCATAATTCTCCGCCATGGTCCTGTGAAGTGTGGTCGGCGCGTGAGCACCCAGATTCGTGATGTACAACGCGATGAGCTCGGGCGAGACGTAGTCATAAAAGGGATTGAGCACGTCCACATTCTCCATTCCCTGGACGACCTCCTTGAAAGCCGAGACCGGCTCGGGCGAGATCAACTCAATCAGGTTCTCGTGATCGTACGGATAGAATGGTGTGAGCTTGTAGACACCAGTCACGATGACTACAGGTGTCGAGTGAGCCCTCGCAGCGAGCGCGACCTGTTTAGCCCCGGCAGCTGCCAAGAGTCCTCCGTTCTGCAGCACGGCATGAGTGCCCATGATTACCTTGTTCACGCGAGACATGATGCCAAAGACGGCAGAGTCGGGTATCAGGATTGTCGTGATGCCTGCTTGCGACAAAGTCTCTGCCATTCGATGCGACTCTGCCAAGTCGTTTGGGTATGACTCCGCAATAATGACTGTGAATCTTCGAGACTCGGCCGCTTGTTTCAAGAAGGATGCCACCGTCTTTGATGAACCATGAGTCAGGATGATTTCGGACGAGTGGATGTGTTGCATCGAGTGAGGTCCAATATCCTTGTAGACACGAGTCAATTCGTCCATGATGTCTTGTATCCCGGCAATGATTGCCGGTCTCAAGTTATTGCCAGACTCTATGGGTCCGAGGGCTGCCTTCGATTGATTTGATGGTGTCGTTACGGTGTCTGGTCTGCCCAAAAGATTGAGCATGGCGGAATGTATAGAGGTAGAAGGGTCGATCTGCAGCGATTGAGACGGTGCGTGGACACCACTAGTGGGTGAAGCGCTTCGTCCATGCGACTCGTCGTCACCATCTTCCGTGAGACTCGCCAGGGAATCCGCATACACTTCACGGACCATCTTCAGTACTCTTCGTACGATGTTGCCACTCGTAAATTCCCGTGGTTGAGCTTCCGTCAATTTCTTCCCCAGGTCTTTCAGATGTTGCAGCAACTGATCTATGTGGTTCCAGCGATACGTCGAGACAACTTGCCGACATAACAGAGAAGTCTCTGTAGCCACCGAATACGCTCCGTACAGTTTACGTCGCCTCAGTCGAGCGACAACAGAGTCGACATTCATAACTGCTGTCTGGCCCGCAGTCTTGGAGAATAGGCACACGATCCACGTATAGACTTTAAGTCAAGGCGTCCATACACAACACCATGAATGACATGGTCTATTCGACGCGAGCATTGCATGAGCTCCAGAACAATTTTATGACTCTAATTAGTGGAGCCGAGCTGAAAATTCGACGATTTGAAGGAATGATTCAGTTGCAATTGAATGTCATGCGGCAGTAAAAGCGATTGTTTACAAGCACTCATTATTATAACTATACATGAGCTGTTACTTAGCAGAGTGACAGCAGTGCACACAAGGAGCAGCGTCTTGACGCTCGATTGATGAAGAGAGCTATGAGCCTGCATATGCTCCTGTCTCAGTGCTGTTCATTGCCTTTCGTGTTTGAGGAATTGCCGACCAGTTGTGTCGCGTCTCTATCATCATGATTGATAATGGTTGGAGCATTGCTATCGAGTCGGCCGCTGCTGACAGCCTCTGTCCTCATGAACGTTTCACTACGAACGTGGATCGGACCCATGGAATTTGCCGGCTGTGCTTGCCCGCGATCGAAGAAGGAGAATCCTGGCTTCGCTTCCGATCTGCACTTGAAATTATCTTTTGTGATCTTGTCGGCAATGCAATTGACGCTGTCTGGGTTCAGTAGGACGTCTTCGTGTTTCGAACGAGCTTACGTGGCAGTGACTTTATATGCCTCTGAAGAAGGTCTTCTTAGCTCATATTCGTCGGAGCTTTGGATATTTCGTGACATGATGTGCAATTTGCGAGAAGGTTGCTTGCGCGTGAGATTTCGCGTGATGCCATACAACAAGCTGATTTGCTTAGTACCCATTGCATCCAGTCCACCTATTGCAAGCACTTACCTGTTGACTATGCCAGAAGAGGCGAAAATTGCCCCAAAGACCGAACTGATATGTAAAGAGGGAGTCCCACCGAGCATCGTATGCACGCGAATAATCGCCAGTGGCAACGTACAAAAGATGTAAGCTAGAGGATAAATAATCATCAATCGTGCAGCTTTCTCGACTTTGCCATTTGAGGACGTTCGGATTCTCTCACGGCCTTGTCGATTGACAATGACCAGTTTGATGTATATCGTCAGGTAGATGACAATACAAACTATCTGGTCAAAAAAGATGAAAATATAATGAGTCCTGTTCCAGATTAGTCATTGCTTTGTGTGATCCGAAAGACAGCCTACCAAAGTCGTTCAACAGCATAGTCAATTCTGATCCAACACCACGACCCAGCACTAGTGAATCAATAAGACTTCGGTCCAAGAACAAGAATCGTGCTTACAGTGTCCAATAATGCGGACTTCCCGGAGTATATGCACTCTTGATGACTGGGAGGACAATACCAGAAAAAAGACTGACTATCCAGGCACCTGCAACCCAGGCAAAGAATGCTGATTTACAAACCCTTCTCTTCAAAACAACATATATAAAGGTATGGATAGCAATGGACGTCACAAACAGGCTCCCAATCATATCGCCAGTCTGTATGAGTGTCCCCTGGAGGTCGCAAATAGGGCCAAGGACGACTTTCCGTTGCAAGATCCATGTAGTATCCAGGCTGAATCCTACTGATTGCGTAAAGTCGCCTAGCAAGAGATTGAAGATCAAGATCGCATTCTGATACTGTGGTGAGAATTCAGCATGCATTTGTCGAGCTTGTGCATATGAAGAAAGCAAGTAGAGTATCAGGCATCCCGTGGCTATGAATGATATGATGGCCACAATAGTAACTGGTACCATGGAATCGCGCAATCCATCGTTCATAGGATCGGCCGAGTACGGCGGACCTGGACTGACTCATATTAGAT
Source organism: Taphrina flavorubra JCM 22207 (assembly GCA_000836175.1). Classification (NCBI taxonomy): domain Eukaryota; kingdom Fungi; phylum Ascomycota; class Taphrinomycetes; order Taphrinales; family Taphrinaceae; genus Taphrina; species Taphrina flavorubra. The sequence continues at coordinate 84,241 of DF819233.1, read as the reverse complement.
GTTGAATATTTGTAGTTAATGGTCGTAAGCTCACTAAGAACCTTCAAGCATCGCGCTGTTAGCCTGGAAAGTATGAATTGTCACAGAGTCTACATGCAATGGGGCACAGATGATAGGTCAACCGTGTAAGCACAGCATTCGAAAGAAAGTGTAGCATACGTCGAAAGGGTTCTGATGTAGCGAACATCCACCGCGGATAATTCGAAAGGGCTTCATGGCTCCTCATGGTAAATAGCGGTACTGATAGATTGCCCTTTGTGTCTTTCAATTTGAATCATGGACATGTGTACCCTGACAGCTGCACAGCTGCGCACTAAAGAAACATTTGTGCGGCCCGCACGCATCATGTATATTGCCCAGATGCGACTGTGTACTGTCATTTAGCCGGTAAACCGAGCTCGAGGAGTCACCGATCAGAGTGCCGACTTGGCCACATTGACATCGATTTTCCGCGCCATTCATAGTGTATCGAGAAGCAAAGTCAGGACGGCGACCGCGATAGACGTGCATCACATAAGAGTTCGATAGTATGACCGAAATCTAGAACTGTCGAAAATTATCGTCAAGCGGACCAAATGTTGCATGGAACTCGTGCACGTCGTTCACATTTCGAAGTCTGAAACCGTCGAATCGCTTGCGTGATGCGCTATACAATTGAGGGCTCGTAACACATGCCTGGTTCGATATCGCTTTGTGCTGCACAGACCGACACCGTACCGCCGGACTGTTGCACAAAGGCTGCTGTTTTGACCTTGAAACAAAAATCCGCGACGGTCTTCACACCCCTCGTCGAGTAGTTTAAACTTATATTCATCCATTGCACGCTTGCTCAATTGCCATCAATTGCAAACTGTAACCAATTGCAACCTTAAGCTTAGGCTTGTACACACTTCACAGTTGGCCAAAGTGTTATGGGAGATATTGCTTGACATCTCTCGTATAGTGGGTACGAGCTGATGTTGCAGCCAGCACACGCACACGCACAACGCATTGCTTTGAAGCAAGCACTTCCTGACGAACAGTTCTAGAGATCAAGTTATAGCTGGCAGCATTCAATTATCAAGACTTGCAGGCGAACACGTTCTGTGCATTTCGAAGTCCAAGCAGGCTGGTCCATTGGCGATAAGAACAACTCTCCGCCGTTCCTCTTGAGTGAACAGAGTGAACAGAACAACGTCATGTCATACGATCAATCCAATTCCTTGTTTCGATTTCAAATACCTTCCTTGAGTATAGGCGCGCATGCACGCTCGATCGGGATCTATATTTCGGGCATCCTATTCGCGATAGGATTCTGGTTCTTTCTAGATGCTGCAGTCTATTCCAAGGTGGCCAACGCCGGCACTGTCCATATCACTTTTGTGGACTGGATCCCAGCCATATGCTCGTCCCTCGGCATGCTGATAGTCAACTCCATCGACAAGAGTAAACTTACGAGCGACAACTATGGCGAAAGCTCGATTGCCTGGAAGGCCAAGTTGATATTGTTCATTGGATTTGCCTTGCTGGCGGGAGGATTGGCTGGTGGAGTGGTAAATTTCCCTCACGATCCTCATGATGTCGAGACTCAACTTTGCAGGTTGTCTTGGTGCTCAAGTATGTCGTGCCTGGCTATCCCTTTCCGACACTATACTTTGGTGTGGCTAATGTGCTATGTAACGGCTTGATTATGCTTTCTTCCGTCGTGCTGTGGATATCTGTCAACAGCTCAGAGGATGAATACAGTTATCAGCTACGAATCTAAGTTTCATTTCGAGGCATCTTGTTCTGTGCATAGCAGCGATACAGCATTCTTGTACATAGAAGGAATTACATTTCAAGGTTTCCAAACGCAGCATGTGATCACCACATCGTGTTACAAACCATTGATAGTGTTTTTGTGAATGAGTTGCACGAAAAATCCGACCAAACTAATGCCCTTGTCTATGCCTGCATGTTCCAGTCGCATAGCATGACGGAACGATCTTTAGCGATATCTGGATGAGTCGCAGAAGCGCCAGGGTAAATCAGTCGAAAAATGGTAGTGTCGACACAACAAACCGTCCTGAACAATGGCCTGTGATCAAGTCCTCGCGCCCGACGAAGAAGAGGAAAAGTGACTCGAATCACAGTGCTGAGTACTTGTTCACGAACCCTGGCTCATGTTTGATATCGACCAATCTAGCTGCTCTACTGAATAATGACACATGGAAATTGTTGACCGCAGAAGAACAAGACTCGTGTCTGGCGCTTCTACCAGACGTGGACAAGGTCAAGCTGGAAAACGGGTCATTCGCGCTGGTCGAAAAGTTCTTTGAGCACAATGTCTTTCTCCAAGACTCGCTGCGAGAATTTCAGGACGATTTGGGTGCTGGCTTTCTGTTGCCGCAACAAGTCGCACAGGCACATCAGGCGTCTATCGATCGCGCTGCCGGCAAGGCCGACGCGTTCAAGGACGCACAGTTCGAGCGGTACTGGGGCGATAAGCAGAAGCTCGAGTCCGGCGTGGTCGCCGGTCAGACGACAACGCTCAAGTTGACCGCGATGATCGCGGCCGGTGTCTTCGAGATTGGGGACATCTTCAAGTACTCACGCACTTTTCGCGGCGGTAAGGATGGAGGCCGAGTGGTGGTTGAGAAGGATTGTGAAGTCGTTGAGAGACATGATGGTCAACCTTCGGACGCGAAGGGTGCGTCGTTGTCTTTTAGAATGGCTGCAGGTAGGAACAAGTACTTGGATGCAGGGGAAGAAGGCATAGTTGTCCACGAAGTATCATCCTTGGGCGCCTTGGAGACAATATGCCTCGATACCGACGGGACTATAGCAAGAGGTGCTCGGACAAATGGTAATAGTTGGAAGGTATTTCGTCTACAACGAAAGGCAATCGACGTAGGGTCACTCTTTAAACTCAGACAACAAAACTATGTTGCGTAAGATCTCGTACTTATGCTTTCAGAGTCTGAATTCCCCTGCACACCTGATATCAACGTATAATAAAAGTTCTTTTGTGCTGCATCGACACGCGACGAGTTGTGCTGTTTGATACCGCCCCAGTCCCTTTCGCTATCCACTTCGTCAACCAGCACAAATTCGATAACTTGAATATCGTCCGCTAGTCTCACTGCGCCTGATAATCTTGACTACCTGACCTCTCCGCAGCCCGTAGTACCGAGCTACAGGATCTGCCATCTGTATTCGTGGCAATTGCGTCTCCTTGAGCTTATATTTCGCAAGGAGCTCCTTCTTTTCTGCTAGAGTCATGATGATATGCCTGGGCACTAGTTCGTGATGAGTTATGTTGACGACAAGATCGCTTTCTTGGAATGTGTCGATCTGAAATTGATTTTGGACACCTTGCACAATCTTGTTGGCGGAAGGAGTCATGTTCTTTTCGTATATCAGTATTCCAACTTTGTGATTCTGGTCGTTCAACGTCTGTACAAAGTCACGCATGTCCTTGATACCGACTGCGGGATTCTTGCAAAAGGCCACATAAATTTGTCCATTCGTGCTTCCAGGCGGAGCGTTGGCGTAGAATTGAAGTGCAACCTTGTCGATGCCTCCTGCTGAGCAGTATTGACTCTTGAACTGTTCTAAGGTTATGTCGAGCTCTTCCTGCGCCATCTCATAGCCGCGGTCATGGACGAGCTGGTGGACGGTCTTCCATACTCTATATACCCTGATGATCGCGCGTTCGTCGGACATGATTCTCGATGCACCTCAGGTCAGCACGGCAGCCTATATCGAGCCGCCAACTGTATTCACTCGTGGTTTCGTAAGGACTGTCTTCGATTGCTCTCTGTATGCAACGCGGTTCCCAGGAGGCGACCAGTACGAGAGACAATTGTTGAAAGACGACCGCGGCTCGACGACCAATGTACAACGAACAGCAGCGAATCTGACGATCGATATGCCAGCACTTGCGATACCCAGGCTAAAGCTGTCGACCTTAAGCTTGAAAGTGCTTCGAACTCAGGAAACAAAAAAGCGCCTGAGCTCCACACAAAAAGAGTAAAAAGATGCTCGCAGCTTCTCCACAGAAACAAAAATTAGACTTCTCGACCAGGAAACATCTTGAACTTTGGCACTACTGTGTAAGATGCACTAAGATTTACGAGGACTGTACGCCTGGATAGTCACAAGCTTGATACAGACTCTTCTGCGTGGACAAATTACGGCCCTCGCATCGAAAGAACATCATCTGTCTTTGCGTCCTCCCAAATGGTAGCCAAGCGCCGAGGAGGCAAGCGAGGCGGAGGCTCGAGGAAACCAGGCAATCAATGGTCCGAAGCAGATATGCAGAATGAAAAGATGAATGCCTACTACAGAGCACAGGCCATATTACCCGAGGACGAGTTTGAGCAACATTTGGAGGCTTTTCGAAGGCCGTTGCCAACGACATTTCGCATCACTGGAACGAGGGAGAGCGCGATTCGCATGAGAGACTACATGCAGCGCACATTCATACCCTATCTGTCTGGCAAAATGTTCGAAGGAAAGCCTCTTGAGCCTCCGGAAGCAATAGAGTGGTATCCCGATCAACTAGCCTATCAGCTGGATATACCAAAACAAGCCATTAGACGAAACCCGGACTTTCAAGCATTTCAAAAGTTCTTGGTGATGGAGAGTGACTCGGGTAATGTTGTCCGCCAAGAGGTCGTTTCCATGATACCACCACTCCTGATGAACATCAAACCCGAATCGACATGTCTGGATTTATGTGCTGCTCCAGGCTCAAAAACTTCACAAATGGTAGAGTACTTACACGAAGGCGCCAGTCTGCCCACTGGTTTCGTCATGGCCAATGATAACGACTTTAAGAGAGCTCATATGCTTGTCCATCAAGTTAAGCGACTCAATTCACCAAACTTCATCGTCACTAATCATGATGCTACCTTCATCTCCAATTTCCATATTGACGACCATCGAAACGTACAAAAGTTTGATCGTATACTTGCAGACGTGCCTTGTTCTGGCGACGGAACGCTTCGGAAGAACTTTGACGTTTGGAAGAACTGGAGCGTCACCTCCGGCTTGTTGTTGCACCCAACGCAAGTCAATTGTCTAAGACGAGGTCTGCAAATGCTTGCCGTTGGCGGTCGATTAGTCTACTCCACATGTTCTCTAAATCCTATAGAGAATGAAGCTGTACTGTACGCAGTGTTGTCTCAAGTCAACGGAGCCGCACATCTTGTGGATGTCTCTGATCAGCTTCCGTCACTCAAGAGACGTCCAGGTCTGCACACCTGGAAAGCTGTGGATAGACTTGGCAACTTCATTGATTCCATGGAAGACGTCAAGGGCGACAAACATAGATTTCCAACTAGCATTTTCCCTCCAACCGCGGAACAAGCACAAGCACTTCATCTTGAACGTGCATTGCGAGTATATCCCCACCTGAGCAATACCGGTGGCTTCTTCGTGGCCGTCATTGACAAAGTGGCCGAAATTTCTGCGGACTTCGAATCAGTACGCAATAAATCAGCAAAAAGGAATCGTTCCGAGCAGCTCAATCGTTATTCGAAGCGAACGAAGCCGATTGCGGATGCGGCAACAATCGCAGAAGCTGAACAAAACGTTCTGACACCGCATGATTCTGTCCCAGATGAGGCTGCAAAAGCAGAAATCGAGGAAGAAAGTCCACGAACTAATTCGCCAATTGCAGAATCGCAAGACAATACAATTTTGGCTGAGGCAACAACAGACGTCAAGAGTACTATCATCGACCAAGAGGCAAAAGCTTCCGAAGAAGCAACCTCTCAACCTGCTGATAAGGGTGTAATAGAAAACTCAAATTCAAAGTTCAAAAAGTCCCTAAACGACGAATATTTCAAATTCCTCGCACCTGATCACCCCGAAGTCCAAGAAATTGCAAAATTTTACGGCCTGCCAGAGACTTTCGACTTGAGTTGCTTCCTGAGCCGAAACATCTCGGGAGATCCCGTGAGATCACTGTACTATACCTCGCCCCTGGTGAAGCGAATCCTGGAGAAGAATGAGAGTCGCATCAAGTTTGTCCATGCGGGGGTGAAGGTCTTCCACAAACAAAATGTGGAAAACTTGCAGGACGGCACGCCTGAAGCGCAAGACATGTGCAAGTGGCGAGTGGCTCAGGACGGTGTGGACATCATCAAGGACTTTGTCAGTCCCGACAAGATGATTGACTGTACCTTTGAGGAACTCACCATCTTCATGCAACATGAATTCCCGCGTGCGACACTCTTTCCCGCGCGATCGGGGTCGGTGGCAGACCAATTGAAGGGCAAAAAATACGGCTGCTACCTGCTGCGCTGCGACCTGTCCAAGGAACCGACTTCGCGCATCCCGGAGACCATTGTCGTGCCGCTATGGAAGTCAAAGGTGACCATCCAAATGATGATTGCGCGACAGGACAAGGTGGCCATCTACACCCGCGTCACGGGCAAGGAATTACCTCCAGCCATCAGGGTCGATGCCGAATTGGCCAAACAATCGCACGATGCAAAGCAAGACGATACGGAGGAGACTCAGCAGCAGCAGGAGCAGCAAGTGGCCGATACAGTCAGCACGCTCGACGACCAGCGCGAGGCCGTGGACATGACTATTGCCGACGCTGCGGCTATCGAGGAGGAAAGTCCGGCTGCCAATGTACTATAAGTACATATAGACGCACTTGTAGCATAGCATCTTTGATATGTTTTAGGCATAGCGTTTAGCATTCTAGAAAGCAAGAAAGGTAGACATTCACCAAGCCACGCAACAATGACGAGCCGTGTGAGCCGTGATATGAACATTGGAAGTCGGTAATTGCCAAGAATTTCGTGTTTCTTGGCTCCACACTTTTCTCTCACACTCAAAGTTCCGGTTCGTCATTACATCGTTCAAGCGTCTCCTCATATCGAGCTAATTGTCGATATATTGGCAACAGTCTATGAGGTGGCATACGGGCTTGAGGTTAGAGAATAGAATGACTGTACCGACGGTATGTGTCGTGGGCGCCGGGGCGGTTGGCGCATTCTACGCGAGTCGTCTGCCCACTGCGCAAGTGAGCGTTGTGTGTCGCTCGAATTACAAGGCGGTCAAAAATGGCGGTGGGTTCCGGATGAAGACGCACACTTTTGGCGAGTACCTCTTTACGCCTCACCAGACCTTTTCCTCGCCCCAAGAGGCTGCCAGATATTCCTCCTCAAAGGACGACGGCAAGACGATAGGATGGGACTATGTCATTGTCACGACAAAGGCATTGCCTGACATCAACGACGATACCAAGACGATCCGCGAGCTCGTCACACCGGGTAAGACGGCCATCGTGTTGATTCAGAATGGTGTCGGGGTCGAGGAACCATATCGCCGCGCGTTCCCTGCCAATCCCATCATTTCCGCCGTCACCGTGATTAGTGCCGCACAAATCGAGCCTGGTGTGGTACAGCAGAATCGATGGACGCGCATCAGCATGGGCCCATACTCGGGTGACGATATACTCTCTGCTAGTAATGATGGTGGTGGTGAGACGAATGGCTTAAAGCTCAGCGAGGAGCAGGTTGCGAGGAGGAACGAGCAGGCCACGAGGATGAATGCCGAATTCGTCGGGCTGTTGCAGCGTGGTGGAGTCAAGGACGCGGAAGAGTACGACGAGGCGGGCTTGCAATTGGTGAGATGGCACAAGATTGCCATCAACGCATCGATGAATCCATCGGCAGTCTTGACGGCCGGTTGTGGGAATGCGGAAATGTCGCTCGACCCGGAGCTGCGCATCCATCTCGCCGGCGTGATGCAAGAGGTCCTCGACACCGCGCCAAAAGTCCTCGGTCGCCCATTCCCCCAGAAATTGGCCACCGCCGAGCAGATTCTGAAATCGACCGAGCGCAATACGAGTGGGAAACCCAGCATGTTGTTGGATTGGGAGAGGGGCAATCCCATGGAACTCGAAGTCATTCTCGGTAACCCTGTACGTATCGCCAGGCGGAAGGGCTTCGAGATGCCTCGGCTGCAGTCACTCTATGCGTTGTTGAGAATGGCGGGAGAACGAAGGAGGAAAGGCATCGTCAGCAAGTTGTAGAAATGGTGATAATCAATGATAGGCATCCCTAGCCCCGACAATTTCCCACATGACGAGGATTCTCTCCGCACCGATCGCGGATGACTCGACTTGCATCGCTTGCGGGTCTCGAGCCTGGAATTGGTCCTGGAATGATAGGATCGTGATTGCATTCTCACCGCCGACGAGGTACCCGTGCTCGTGTCCTATCCATGCCATTGGTGTGTGCTCAAACCCTCGTATCTGTAGTGCCGCCCATGCTCCATCAGTACTCAGGCTTGATAGATAGTTCAGGAGACGCTCGAGATATTGTACTGAAATCATCCCTGTAATCGTCCTTGTTGTGACACTTTGCTCAGCCAGCGGTGAGGGACATGCATAGGTCGTGATGTACGGGTCTGAAGACTCGGGAACCGTGGATGGAACAGTGAAGAGTGCCAAATGTGTCAGAATATCCTCCTGATATTCGTTAAAGTCTTCAATCTCATATTCAGATGATGACTCCTTGGTGGGAATGACGGACAATTTAGACCAGTGCGGAATCTGTCGAATCTGGTTAAACTCGGATATAGAATTGTCTATTCTTGTGAACCCTGCTGGTACAATTGGATCTTCCTCGCACCGAATAGTGACTGGTATCGCTTGTGTAAACACTGTCTCGAACGACAGCTTTAATCTCTTGAACAATTTCGTGGTTGAAAACTCTTTGGTAGTGAAATCGATGGCAATGGTGAACTTGGACGGTGACAACTTTGATTTCTGTCCTTCAAGACCCGCTCTCTGATATGTGTCCTTTGTCAGACTCAGGCGCAGGACACCTGAATGAAAACAAAAAGAATCTTGTCCATCAATATGCGTACTGCTGAGAAAAGCGATATTCTTGTGGTGCATTGCCAGATATAATTCATCCTTGAGAATGTCTGACAACAAGAGATTGCCACGAAAGTAATGTTCCTGTGCTTCTGGAATGTTTAGGCCAGCATCAGAGGGATACGAGACTGTGACTGATCGATTAAAGGCATGAGATGAAACGGACCTTCTGATCCTCTTGTCATTGTTCGTGGTAAAGTATACTTTGCTTTCATGCAAAGTTTGGCTCAAGAGATGCATCGAACCGATTGATTCACACTGTTAAAATCCTCGCAATGAGCATAGATGTACGACTGGTCGTTGACTTTCTAGAAAAATGTCCCCCCATTGAGTGATCAAGTTTTGTGATCAAGGAGGCGAGTTTTCTTGCTTGTCCAACACTCGTGATGTTATGAGGCTGCAAGACAACGACAAGCAGTGGCACTTTGGACAACTACACGGAGACAGGCGCATTGCAGCTTGCTACAATGTCTCGACTTGAATTGGCCGGACTAATTATGTATTTGACCTGTTGTATCTCTTATATTAATGTCCCAGCCGCGTCCTTCCTTTTATGCCTATTCACAACTTGACAAACCATTTCCCTGTACAATAATAACACATATCACAGGCATCCAGCAAGTCGGCATACAGACCATCGGCAAGAGAGTCGCCTTCATGATTGATGGCCTTCCTGCCACAATCCAGACAGGTGCGTGGACTCGCGGTGCCCAGAACTGCCAGGGTGATTGAACAACGCACCGAGTAATGACCATTCGGACAAGTCGCCGAGAGTAGGGGCCCTACACTACTCACCTCTGCCGAGCAGGCAGGACAAAGATCTCCTGGCACATCATCCCCTTCTCTTTGGATCTTGGACAGAGCTGTATTTGCGATTTGCTGAAGATCTGGATGTGACTTTGAATGTGACAAGACATAATTTGCATAACGATGCACCAATTGCAGGTCATGGTCTCGATGCAGAACATCATGAGCAACACTTCTGTGTAACACTTGATGAATGAGATGTTTCTCCAGATCAGTCCTGACTTGTGCAGCGATCTCGGTCGTCAGACCTCCCGAAGCAAGGGCTACTCGATGTGAATTGAGATAGCTGCTAAAATAGAGACTGTCCACGAGAGTACTGGCATCCAAGGCAGAGTGTTTATCCTTATGTGTCAAATCTTGAGCCTGCTGGCTTGCAACAATGTCCAGCGTGGTCAGTATAGGGGTTTCGAGCCTCTGATGCAAGCTCATGACTGCCGAAAGGCTAATTGTGTACGGACTTTCCAAATATTCCCTGACCAATTTTTGCAAGCCAGTTTCCGAATCATCAGAAATTGTGATCATCGAGACAACAGTCTCATATGCAGACGGTATTTTGTACTGGATTCTGTCCACAGGCTCGACACTGTATGCGACTGCGAGCATCAAGTCGCCAGGACTTTTGCCAACTCCGCGAAATTGCAAAAAGAACTCTTGTTGACGACTTTGTGCATTCTTTTGTGCCACTTGTTGTTCGCTGACAAAGGACTTCAGCAAAGATGTATAGTGCTCATGCAGATTCAACATATTCATTTCATAGGCATATCCGAGCGCCAGTGCGGTACCGCTGTGACCGAATATGTGCAGAATAGGTGTTTGTGAGTCTGCCCCTGTCCAGAGGAGACCTGATGTTACAGCATAAAATGGCAGAGGATACGAGGTTGTCTTGACATCGCCCGTAGTGGCAGAAACTACAAGCGCATCTACCTTGCCAGGCGTGGTGATTGCAGCTAGCAAATCTCCGTTTTCCAGGACGGTAGAGGCCACATTGTTGATTGAGCTAGAGGTGCTCAACAGTATGCGACAGCTCGAGTCGTTCTTTGGCCGTGTTCCGCCCTCCAAAATGGAGAGATGGCACGTCAACAGCATGACGGTCCCGGCAGAGTCCGCCACAAGAACCAATAGCGTGCCCAATTTCGACCAACATATGCACTCAATCCTAGTAATGCAGTGCTTCGAGCAATGATGCACGAATAATAGTTCTTCTGCCGTCTCGTTGATGCTGCGAAAGTGAACTTCACCGCCTTCAGTGCCTGTGACCAGATAAGACTGGCACCAACGAGATTCTGGGTGAGTATTTGGTGGAGCCCAGCAGATGCTTGTGAGCCTGAGATGCCTAATGCTGCCAATCGATTCGACCAAGTCCGTCTCGCTGTACCCTAGACGTTCCAGTGCGGTCGAAAGAAGAGCATGACAGAGTTTCCATTTATCCTTGTCCGGGTCCTTCCTCGATGCATAGATGCCACATCTGTGATCGTTGGTCAGGATGGCAGCAAGTCTGCGACGATGCGGACCGCAGCCATAAGGAGAAAATCTCGCCGCGACAATCTTTGACGCATTGACAGTCGCGGCAGTGAGACTGGTTGCATCCTCGCCTTAATCTGTAAGCCCTTTCCATCCTAGTGCTCCGTTTGATCACGACTCACTAGTGCATACGAATCGAGCTACCCCGAGCTTCGACATGTCCGGGACAACTTCCAGTGGGACCTTGGTCGCCGAAGAGGGCGCGACACGCTGACACCTTAGTCAAATTGACACATTGCCCGATACAAAAAGCTTACGATGAGTGCCGCATTGCTTTGTGTCGTCAGTATCAAACGATCATCGTGCCACTTCAAGCAGTCGATCGGATGCGCTTGACCCCGTAAAGTTATGTTTGACGATGTTGGCGCCATGTCTCAGCTGCGTCACCTGTCTGTACAACCGCTGACAAGATCAAACGCCGGTTTCTGGTCGTCACGAGCGTTCGTGGGTCAAGCAGCAAACGGTATGTCATGCATAGTAAAATAAGTGCATACTCCTGATCGGTTGCGTCTATATCATTTCCTTCATGGATAGTCTCATCTCCAATGAGTCGCGTGTCACCTGCTTTACTTCCCAAGCAGGATTGCAGCAATACCATGAATGGTAAATTGAAGGTGTTTGATAAAGACTTCTTGCACATCGAGCGCATCTCATCGGCTCCACATCATGTATAAATTTTGTGGTAAAGTGTCACGGAACAAGCTTCAGCATCAATTTTGGGTACGGCAATCATGGGTTTCGTCCAGTATGATCGTTGAACATGACAGACAGTATAGCTACCGCAGGGTAGCAATAAAGGTTAGAATGCTTGTAACTTTAGCTACTGTTGTATATGATTTATGCACGCATTCGCTAAAATGAAGAAGAATTCCGCCATGCTGTGGGCTACGTTGGCCGCTTTAGAGGTTGATACAGAGTCGGGGCAGGAGCAGGAGCAGATGATTGCTGCGACTGTTGTACTGGTGGTGCAGAATCACTCGGAGCCGGCTGAGCTTGGGTCAGCGAGACAGTGGGCTGATAGAATGCTCGCTGGTAGGGTTGAGGCGGTACGATTGCATAGCTCGGTGCAGTGTTTGCGCCCGGGTAATCAGGTCCTCTGCCATAGTTATTGTTTTCGGGTCGTCCACGAGTATTGCGCTGTCCTCGATTGGCTCCCCGACCTCGATTTGACTGTGCCGGATTCCTGGACGACTGATTATGATATTGTGTCGGTTGTTGAGCATGTACCCGGTTCTGGCTAGGATCATAAGTCAGTCCTTGCGCCATCGCTATGGACTCCAGGTCATTAAGTGGCCGAGGTTCATGATAGACTGACTGGCCTTGCCTTTCAGCCTTCTTCTGATTCTTTTTCTGTGATTTGTACATCGCTTCTTTCTCATCATCAGAGAACTCTGTCTCAGATTGTTCCTCATCATTGATATTCGAGGCATCCGTACCCTTGACCTTTAATGTATCACTGAAAACATAATGCGCATATCTTGGGACGACAAAGATCCTTTTGCCAGGCAATACTCCAGCTGCATTCAACGCTGCATTGTCCACGAATCTGACTGTAAACATTGGTAGAATGACCGGCCCGAAAGTGTCTGCAATGTAACCCAAGTTCTTACGATCCTCAAAGACCAATAACGTGCCGACATCGAGGACCTTTGTCTCTGGCGAGGGTGTGCCAGTCACTACACAGGCACTTCCGACAATACTCGTGATTGTACCGAGGAACTCAATCACATCGTTTGCATCAATTTCGAACTCGGGGACTCTGACAGGCTCTTCATCCTCGGCAATCTCATTCTTGGTCCGCGGAATTTCGTTGCTCGTTGGCCCGTCATTGTCGGCAGCAATCAATATACGTTCTCTCTCCTCGGCGGTCAGTGGTGTTTCGTCCATGGAGGCATCTGATTCATCATCGGAATCTGAGGTTGTGTCCGAGGAGTCTTCAGAGTCTGAGGAATCATCCGAAACCTCGTCCTCTTCCTCATCCATTTCCTCATCCGAGTCTGGCATGGCCTCAAATCCATGGGACGCCAAGGCTTTGTCAAGAATGCTATAGTTTACAGAACCCGCAGTGGACGTTGTTTGAGGCATCACGGACGTTTCTTCAGTGGTTGTAGTAGCGGCTTCTGGCACAGATGACTTTTGCCGAATTTGCGCTCTCATAGCCTCAATCTTTGCAGCAAGTCCTGCATCAATGTGTGATGATACGGCCTCGGTTTTTTGTGTCTGTGCCGCTGGTGCAGCCTGTGTCGAGCTCTGTATACTGTCATGGGCAATTGTAGTACTACCACCTTCCGAATCCTGTGTAGGCGACTTGAGCCGCGTCAGTCCAGGGATCTCCATGGTCGCGCTTGTCACTGCAGCACGTCGCCGGCACAGAGTGATCCAGGAGAACCGCCAGCAGGCACAGCTGATGAGTTAAAGACCTGATGAAAAGGCAAAAAGTCATGGCAAAACGTTCAAATTCTCGAAATTCTGGAGATTCTTGGCGTTCTTCTCGTATTCGTATCCGATGTCTAATCTTATCAATTTCATCACTTTGCATCCTCTTCGACTTCTAATAGTTCTACGATATCTTCTATTGGTTTGTTTTGATTCGTGTGCTGCTAGTCTACTCTTGTCATCAGTAGGATAATATAGAGAAGCGGATACAGTCGTCATGCCTTCAATTTTACTGCTCGGTTCGGGCTTTGTCGCTCACCCAACATTGTCCCATCTCGCCCAGCGTCCAGAGAACAAGATCACAGTGGCCTCACGAACGCAGGCAAAGGCGCAGAAATTCATTGGAGACGTGAAAAACACGACCGCTATTGCTTTGGACGTGACGGACAAGGCAGCACTCTCAAAGGCTGTCTCGGAGCACGATCTCGTCATCTCCTTGATTCCATACACCTACCACGTCAACGTCATCGAGGCCGCCATCGAGCACAAGAAGCACGTCGTCACGACATCCTACGTCTCGGATGCCATTGCCGCACTGGACGACCGAGCTAAAGCGGCCGGCATCACCATCATGAATGAGATTGGCGTGGACCCGGGCGTGGACCACCTCTACGCAGTCAAGACCATTGACGAGGTTCACGCGGCCGGAGGCAAGATCAAGTCCTTCCTCTCCTACTGCGGCGGCCTGCCGGCCCCAGAAGCATCCAACAATCCACTGGGGTACAAATTCTCCTGGTCCTCTCGCGGTGTCCTGCTCGCCCTCCGCAACGCCGCCAAATTCTACAAGGACGGCAAGATTGTCGAGGTCGAGGGCCCGGACCTCATGGCCACGGCAAAGCCATACTTCATCTACCCCGGCTTTGCCCTCGTCGCCTACCCGAACCGCGACTCGACCCCGTACAAGGCGCGCTACAACATTCCCGAGGCCGAGACCATTGTCCGCGGCACACTCCGTTACCAAGGCTTCCCGGAATTCATCAAGTGTCTCGTACAAATCGGCATGCTCGAGGATAAACCCCTCGACTTTCTGCAAGACGAGGGTGGAAGCGAGCAGGAACAAGTGAGCTGGAGCACGGCACTGCAAAAAATCCTCGGGGCCTCCTCCAACGCCCAAAAAGACCTCGAATGGGCCATCGCCTCCAAGGCAACCTTCACCTCCACCGAGGAAAAGGACCGCATCCTCGCCGGCCTCGCCTGGATCGGCCTCTTTGCCCACGACACGCCCGCACCACGCCGCGGAAACGCACTCGACGCCCTCTGTGCCACGCTCGAGGAGAAGATGCAATTTGCGGCCCACGAACGCGACATGCTCCTGCTCCAGCACAAGTTTGTCATCCAACACGCCGACGGGCGACTCGAGACGCGAACCTCCACCCTCTGCGAGTACGGCCAACCAGGAGGTTACTCCGCCATGGCCAGACTCGTCGGTGTCCCCTGCGGCGTCGCCGTCCAACAGGTCCTCGACGGCGTCATCAGCGAACGCGGCGTCCTCGCCCCAATAAACTCCAAAATCAACGGACCACTCATCAAGGACCTCAAGGCACTCGGCATCGAGTGTATCGAGGAGACCGTCGCTTAGCTCTCACAACAGCTGTCGCTGCTACGTAAAATTTAGAGAATCAAAAAGTAAAAATTTCCTTGCTACCTGCGCAAAAAATCTCTAAATGAACCTTTTCCGATCTGGTGACACTCCAAAATTGCTGCAAACTTGACGACCGTTAATAACCTTTCCGAAGAGTCAAACTCACAGGACTTGACTCAATATTGCGAGAGCGCCCGCTTCTTGTGGCCAATGTGTCTGGAACGGCTCACGTGTCTTGCATGTCGTGCGTGTCGTGCATGCTCCGTCGACTGCGGTTGTTGCTCGCCCTCACCGTTTGCTTCGACCTCTCCGGTACGGATGTCATAATTATCTTCCGAAGCACGCTTCTGAAGGGCATCTTCCTGCACATCTTCTGCATCAGCGCTCCTCTTCGCATTGCTAGTCGGGACCCAGACGTCGCCATGCAGAGCGTAAGCTTCTTCCGGAGCTCGTTTCTGGAGGACATCTGCTTGCGAGACGTCCTCCTGTTCAACATCTCTCTTTGCATTGCTAGTTGGAACCCAGACGTCGCCATGCAGAGCGTAAGTTTCCTCCGGAGCTCGTTTCTGCATGTCTGCTGCTTGCGAGTCATCCTGGTGTTCAACATCTCTCTTTGCGTTGCTGGTCGGAACCCAAACATCGCCGTGTAAGGCATAAGTTTCCTCTGGACTTGGTGTCCGTTTCTCAACTTCTTCGAATTCTTGTCCCGATTTGCGTTCGTTTGGTGCTTTGACAGGATACCAGATATCATAACGCACACCAGGATGTTCTACAGATTTTGGCGCTCTCTTACTCAAGACACCTTCTTGCAACACATCGTCAGATGCCTTTTGTTCACTGGCAGCATCCAAAGCTGTATTCTGAACGGCGCCTGCAGTTTGCTTCTCAAGCGCCCCGATTAGCTCAGGCATCTGACGAATGGAGCCTCTGACAAATTGCTTGAGTGGACATTCGCTGTTGACAAGTGCCTTGATGAAGATGTTGGCGGCCATCTGAGCACCTTCCTTGTTCATGTGTCTGTTGTCGATGTAGTATTTAGCTGCGCTGACTTGGCCAATTGTACGTAAATGCTCAGCTATGGGTGTGTAGTGATCGACGAAATAATAGCCAGGCAGCTCGTGCGCAAGTTCACGAGCGAGTTGCACATATCTCGAGGGCGGCAGAGGTGACACCGCCGAGGCCGAGTAATGGACTTCTGGAGTCTGAGAGAGGATGAGAATATTGGCTCCTTTGGCTTTGGCCTGCAAAGTGGCCTTTCGTAGATACTGGACTTGTCAGCACAGTCTGGAAGCTCTTTAGAGATTGCTTGCATACACCACCGAATGTCAAGAGAGTCTCTGCCTGTCCCTTGAGATTCCTGATTTGCAGAGTCTCAGGACCAAGACCCGGCAGAGCAGCCTTATCGGAGGTCTTGTAGTTTCCCAGCTCATTGTGGCCAAATTGGCAAATCAGCCAGTCTAAAGCACCATGTCAGCATGTCACACGCACACCGAGGAAGATTCAAGTTTCACGGACCTCCAGCCTGAACGACATTCATAATGTCCTTGAAATACCCATCGTTGGTAAAGGTACGAACCGACGCTCCCGAGTGAGCCATATTGACAACCTCGAGACCCAGCATGCCTGCCTTTAGCGGCGTGCCCCATCCCACCCTCATACGGTCGTGAGCGGTGCCGGTGTGCGTTGGATCCGCCATCGTACTGTCTCCACATAGCAGCACTTTAGCGGCGAGCGTAGCAGCCACAGGCAAACAGAGGAGAGCACTCAACATTGCTATTGCACTGCCAGAGTGAAAGAACCAATTTTGCCAGACGAGGTGCTCAAGAGCGAAATTGAATTGGGGGGCAAGTACTGCGTTCTTGTATTATCCTGACCCGCTCGAGGTAGATTGCCGGAGCCTGAGCAAACAACGTGACTACAACATCCATCCACGATGACGAACCCCTTTTCTGTTTCCACTAGAAAGAACGTCCATGGCCAAGAGTCAGAGAGGCGAGTCTCGACACATGCTGACGAATGATTATGCTCGGAAGCAGGTGAGCATCACCGCATAACCGTGGAACTTTCCAAGGTTGGCAGCTATTGTTGGCAAGATCAGGTGCTGTGATTATCCGAGAGAGAGGGAAGCTCTGATCACGAGCAGCAGCAGCAGCTCGTTATTTCCATTCCCTCAATCGTGATCAGCCGTCTCAGCCTGTACCAGATTGTCTGCAGCTGCTGCATCGCGCTCGCGGCTATTTGATGATCCACGTCGCACGATCCATATCAGATGTCTTGACCTTTAGGCTAGATTGAAACCTGGTACCAAACCACAATCTCAAGCTGGCACAGAGGGTCTATTGTAGTTGTCTGAAATAGGCAATCCGGTCTAATGAAATGGTTGGATGACTGAAGTGAGTCCCAAGCTGCAGCGCACATTATAGCGCTAATTATTCCGCGACGCGCACATGCATGCATGTGCAAGAGATATAAAGCTCAATCTCGCAGGCCCTGGAGGTTGTTCTGATTGTGGATCTTCAGGGAGAGACGAGTCTTGGGCAACAAATTGGCACGCCAAGCATTCCACTGCATTGGAAGAAGCAGCTAATGAGGGAAAGCATCTCACCTTCCCCAGCTGCTCAATTAGGTTTCAAGGTTCTGCCCTTCTTCGGCTTTCGTCACCTGCCGCTCGTCCGGCTTCCAAGGTTGACTCTCCCAGTGTGATCGTCGGTGCATCAACACTATCTGATTGGTGGAAACTGTGAGATTCTGCAAGGCGGATAATCTGATTGGGTGAGGCGGAGTGACATAGATTGCCGCACTTGACGTGTCAGCCACCAAGCAGACGGAGTGCATGAGCTCATTGCGCTCTAGATCTTGCAGGCAGATGCTGGTCTGCCCAGTAATACCGCGCGGCGAGAGACCACAACGATCTGCTTGCAAGGTTAGACACCTATGAATGGATAGATAGTAGTATAGGCAGCGAGACTTGCAGATTTCATAGAATGAATGAGTTTAGAAGAGGAAGAACAAGCATAAGAAGCTTAAGAGAATCGTTCTCGTGGACAGCAGCTGCAGAGCTGCAGATCGACAGCAAGCGGAAGGCAAGAAAGATTCTGAAGCTGGCGAGCGAAGGAGCGTCACTCCGCAGCCGCGTTTCCAAAGTTGGAAAGCGACGGGAAGAGCTTGAATTCCTGGTGGAGATCCGTTTCTGCCCGCTTTCCCAACTTGCGTCCAACCTTGGAAGGCTTGGAAGGTTATTCCTCCGATTCAGTCTTTTGCTCTTTGCTCTTCTCGTCTCCCTTCTTCAGAAGTTCTAAGTAGTAGTCGTAGTAGTAGTCTTCTTCTTGCTGGTCTTGCTGATGCTACACTTCAACAGGCTCTGCTGCGAAGCCTGCTGCGACACCGCAATCATGTCATCTTCCTTCGAGCGCAAGAGTTTGTGTACTTGCGCATGATTCTCAGGTGAAAATAGGCTTGGCAGTCGTTCAGAGTCCTCTCCATCTCTAATCGCCCCATCAGTGCGTAGCGCAAGTCTCAGGCAAAAATCCTCGATCAAGTAGCAATCTTTGTCTTGATCCATCGATCGACCGACCGATTCGGGTTCAAACGCGAACGACAAGTCGAATCAGCTCAATCTCGCAAGATAGTTTTGGCGCTCCTCGGTCATTATTCTAGCTACTAGCGTCCGCAGAGACAATGGTGGGTCGTGTCCCTGGCCAGGCAGGTGAAGCGACCGAAAAGCATAGCTTGAGCTTACCATCCTTTGCTACCTTGTTTCCGAAACTGTCCAAAAAACTCGATGTCTCACCGAGCGGCGGTCAACAGGAGTACATCACGCCATTGCCCAGTCCGAAGCATATATCGAGCACAGTGCCGTCTGTTGGGGATGACTGGATATTTGTCAACACCCTAGGTACCGGCACTTTTGGTCGTGTCTTTCTCGTCCGATCACAGCGAAGCCATGCGACCACAGGACCATACTACGCCATGAAGGTCTTGCAAAAATCAGAGGTCGTCAGGCTGCGGCAGGTCGAACACATCAATAACGAAAAGGCTATACTGCAAACTGTCAAACATCCATTCATTGTCTCTCTGTACAGCAGCTTCCAGACGCCGACCAACCTTTTCATGTGCTTGGAGTATATCGTTGGCGGAGAACTCTTCAGTCACCTGCGCCGAGCCACAAAGTTCCACAACGACGTTACGAGATTCTATGCCGCGGAGATTCTGTTGGCCCTTGAGCATTTACACAGCCTGGATATTATCTACAGAGACCTCAAGCCAGAAAACATCTTGCTGGACCACGAGGGACACATCAAGATTACCGATTTCGGCTTTGCCAAGCACATTGATGACAGGACGTGGACTCTGTGCGGCACGCCAGAATACCTCGCCCCAGAAATCATCGAGTCTCGTGGACACGGCAAGGCGGTCGATTGGTGGGCGCTGGGCGTGCTCATCTACGAGATGCTCTCGGGCTACCCACCCTTCTATGACTCTTCCCACATTGGCATTTACGAGAAGATTTTGGCGGGCAAGATCAAGTTTAGCAACAGCATTGAGCCTGCGGCGGTGGACCTGATTCAGAGCCTGCTCACGCCCGACATTACGCGACGACTGGGCAACCTGCAGCGCGGGGCACTCGATGTCAAACTGCACCCTTGGTTCCTGCACTGTCAGTGGCAACTCTTGCTGCAACGCGAGACGCCCGTGCCCATCAAGCCAATCTGCAAACATCCCGGCGACACGCGCAACTTTGAGGCCTACGCAGAGCCGAGACGAGCCGCCATGGCCACCATGATTGCCGAACGACAATGCGACGACGAGGATTCTGTTTTCAAGAATGAATTCAAGTCTTGGTAACGTATTCCCTACGAGAAGGAGGAATTGAGGCGAGGCAAGTCTCAAGATTGATTAAAAATTGATGATGAGAAAAGGACGACGAAACGGAAAATGTATGCTATGATATCGATGATGGGAAAACTAGGGGATAAGGGAAAGCAGGAGCGCACGCGAGAGTCTTGTTTGGCATGGCGAAATGATTAGACCACGAATGAAATATTTTTACATGACTATGAATGTTGCGTTGTGCTGTGCCTGTTGATCACACAATGCCTGCCATTGTCGTGAACGATGCCGTCGTATCTGTGGATGATTTCTACTAGGAGGAGAAGAATTAGTGATATTTTGTGCTGTTGTGTGTGATTATTCTTGCAGCAAGAAAAAGGGGAAGACATGAATGTCGTGGGATGTATTTATTTATCCTATCCGTCCTTTTTCGCTCGTTTGAGGGGTTATTTATATCGGGAGGTGAAGGTAGAAGGCTAGTGGTCGTTGTGGTGGGGTGGATGAGGTGAGGGAGTACTACCTGGACGCTTCGCCGACGACAACGACTGCAGTCGGGACCGGGGTGACGAATGCGCATCCTGCTTGGGAGATACACACCACCACCTCCTTCACGCCATCGAGTCTCTCTTCGCCCTCGGGAAACGTCAATCTAATCTCCGGCACCGCCAGCCCTCCCCCTACTCCCGACGGAGTAGTAGTAGTAGTATTCGACTTTTCGAGGTCGTCCCCGTCGTCGTCGTAGTGGTGGTAGGGATTCTTCGTGCGACGCGATTTGAGGAGCAAGACGAGACTTGTTGTCGATGTGGTGAGCATTATTACCGTCAGAATGAATAGACACGTATATTCCGGTGCTGGCAAGTACATTTTATCCTTGTCGTAGTCTTTCTGATAATTGTAGTGTAATGATCCAGGTGGTAGTAGTTGTAAGAGTAGTGATGATAACCAGGG
Source organism: Taphrina flavorubra JCM 22207 (assembly GCA_000836175.1). NCBI lineage: Eukaryota > Fungi > Ascomycota > Taphrinomycetes > Taphrinales > Taphrinaceae > Taphrina > Taphrina flavorubra. The sequence continues at coordinate 63,251 of DF819233.1, read as the reverse complement.
TATAGATTGGATAGAGAACGTCTGTAATGTAGAGAATGTGATTTTCGCAAAAGAGAGTGACGAGCTGAACTGCTTCAGTATAGTGTTTAATCAGATTATTTGTTGATTCCGCGGGTCTTTGATTTGTCTGTGATTACTATAGCTGCTTGATGAGTGGTTGTGACGGGTTCATGAATGAGTGTCTTGACAAGTGATCGCACACATGTCTGTCGAAAACTTCCGTACTAGCTTGAGAATTGTTCGTCAGAACAAGCACGACACAAGTAGAGAAGAAGAAACAGGCAAGAAGGTAGATGATAGTAATGATGGAGGAGAATGTTGAATGAATTCGACGAGTTGCATCATTCCTCGGATTTCGCGCCCGGTTTCCCGTTGCTTCCACAACAAATTTCGAATCATTCGAATCATTCGAATTTCAACAGAAAAGAAGGGAAATGTCATTCCACATTCCTCGAGTATTCTTCTTGTTCTTCTCGGGCTATTGTGTCCTTCTAGCACACGTCAAGAAAGGCACAATTACACGGATTGACACGGTGCACAAATCACGCTTAGTCTGCCGCGATGATGGTCAGCAATAATAATAGTGCTACACCTATAGACACTGATATTCCTCATACTCCGTACAGCCGTGCATCTCCCCTTCCCGTCCCTTTGCCATGCAAATGTGTGCACACAATATGCAGTGTCCGTCGTCGACACGCTCTGTCCCTGCCTCACGCTCCCAGTTTCAACATTCGTCGCAGGTCAGATTCAATCATAGAGGCATCATTCGTCTGTGCATTACCAGTAGTGGTGGTGGTCGTCGTCGTCGCCGCTGGATTGGTAGTCGTAGTAGTCGTGGTGTAAGATCGTGCGGGAGAATTGTCCCGGGGTGATGGTGTGGGAAGGTGAAGGATGGACATGAGATGGGCCGCCTGTTGTCGCAGGTCGTCCTCTGACTCGACCTCGCGCTTGACCATCGTGGGTGCCATTGGCGCGCGGCTCTTCTTTAGTGGTACAAAAGTGCTCGAGGCGGTCTCTCGTGGCACGGCAGCCTTGACTTCAGTCTGACGCGGCTCGATCCGTGGCTCGACAACCTCGCGCTTGAGAATCTTCTTTGGTGTAATCTTGCTGGCGCTTTGTGGTGTCACAGCTTGCGTGTTTGTGGATGTGTTCTTGGACACCTTTTTCTTGCGCGGTGTGTCTGTGCTATTTCGAGCGCTTTTGTTGATACTGCCAGCATTGGTCTTGTTTGTGTTTGAGCCTTTGCTTTCCTTCGTATCGACAGGCCGCGACTTGTCGCCAATTGCGCGCCGATTGGAAGAAGGCGAATTTTCGACATTTCTTGCAGCGCTTTCGTCCTGTCGTCGCAAAAATTCCTGCTCTGGAATGCTCACTGCCCGTGGCTTTTCTGTCGGGGCCCATGGAGATTTCCTAGGCACCGCTTTCGGAGCTGCGGTGGTCTCACTTGCTTGATGTGCGCTGCGAGAATCTTGCTTGACTGTGGGCAGTGGACCATCGTCACCGTCCATGTTGAAGAGACCTGATCGTGTAGATGTGCTGTGGTTAGGTGTCGTGGCGTTGTTGGACGACAAGCTCGAATGAAAGCCAAGCACCGGAGGAGATTCGCTGCGATGTTTCTGTAGCGACTCTTCCTTTTGCATGGCACTAAAGAGAAAGCTCAGAGGCGAGGAATCGGCGGCCGGTAGTGAAGACGGAGCACTTCCACCCGTCGAACTCGCCAGACCGTCCCTTTGCTGGGAGAGTGAGCGTGCCAAGAATGGCGGAGGAGGGAGGTTCGCGGGCGCCGGAGAGTGATGAAAGGTCGGACCGGCATACTCTGCTGCCTTTTTACTTATCGGGGTCGCGACAGCTTGAATCTGCTTGGATCGGGCGCGAGGGCTTTTGTTCTGCTGTGTTTGTTGTTGTGGTTGCTGCATTTTGAATCGATATTGAGCATAAAGACTGTCGATAAAGTCCAAAGATGCGTGTTGGCAGATGCAGACTGACAAAAAGTTTCACTCGCACACGACACGCTCGAGAGATTGAGAAGAGCCCTTGCAGAAGAGAAGATGTCTTGCTATGAACATGTACAAGAGTATGAACATATGAAGTGCAAGTCAAGCGAGTCGATGCGTTGGAATCCAATTGCGGGCAGAGTCTGGAGCTCCGTCCAACGTATCTGATACGACAGATCTGATCAGTAGATGATGATCAGATCAATTTGTGCTTCAACTGGCTCTCAATATTGTTCTGGCTCTAGCTGGTCTTTTTGTACTGGCATGTGTCATCATCCATTGCAAGGATTGATGGTAGACACGGATTGATGTGAATAGTAAGCATTCATCAGACGACTACGAGTGGGGACAGAACTACCTCTTCATTCTTGGTGCGATTGCAACTGGCCGGAGTGATGGCAGATCCTCAGCCCCAGCTTCTCCACAACTGAATCCTGTCTCCACGGTGTTGACCCTGGAATCACTCTAGATCTAGAAGTAGTGAGAAGTACAAATAGCTTTTTCGATTGTCCGTGGTAGGGCTAATAAATATTCCATCTTTCAGTGTCTCATTGTAATAGTAGATAGTCTGCCAATTAACATGACTGAGCAAGCAAAAGCAGACGGTTCGGTGTGGCATGATGCATACCCGACACCTAGATCCGTCCCGCCACGCGTGTCGCACGACATTCTCAAGGAAATGATTGAGGAGTCGGTGGGCGATGAAGATACGGGGTTCGTGGTCGTCGACGTTCGCAGGAACGACTTTGGAGGGATGGCCGTCATGGGTGCCGTCAATATTCCTGCCCAGTCACTGCCGCTCTCCCTGTCGACGTGGAGTAAAGTGTTTGGCGACCGCACCGTCATCTTCTACTGCGGCTCCAGCAATGGCAGGGGGCCGCGCTGTGCCTCCTGGTACCAAGACTGTAAGTGGCCATCACCCTGTCCTTGGTCAATCCTCCTATATTTGACTAACCTGGAGCAAGATTTGGATGAAAACAAGCTCCCTGGTGAGGCTGCAATATTGGAGGGAGGCATCAAGGAATGGACAAAGCAGTACAGCACGGTCCCAGGATTAGTGACCAGGATACCAAAGCTGGCGTGAAGAGATCTCGCACAAGAAGGCATCATGTATACATTAATAAAAGTCTCGGTCTGTAGCATACCGGTGTGCTACGAGGGTTCCCATCCATGCCAAGAATAAGTTGATTGAAGTACAGGCGCGAGTCGGGGAATCGCGCTAGAATAATCTCCACCATATAATGATTAGAAAGAATGTCGCCAGTCCAGCATAAAGACCATACTCCCTGAGCATGGCCTTGAGATTGACATTGCGAGCCGCTTTGCGGTACTTTATGCTTTCGTCTCGCAGTGTGCTTGACAGGGTCGACATTTTGTCCAGACTCTCACCGCGAGAGAGCAAGTCATCTATATTTCGCGTCATGATTCTCGTCACGTCATTAAGATCATCGTTCAGCTTGTCTAGATTCGAGGACGTCCTCGAATTGAGGTACTCGCGCGTCAGCTTCTGGAGATTATTCTCAAAGCCGACAAAAGCGTATGGACGGATGCCTGGCTTCTGTGCCTCCTGGCCATAATTCGCATAAAACTCCTTGGACACTTCTGAGAGATAGCTAAAGGCCAGCTTTCGAGGATATGACTTGTCTGCGATGCAGAGATAGCAGATTCCTTCCTCTATGATGTAATGCAGCACGTATGGCCCAGACTCGACCGATGCCGCATTCTCCGAGTTCGCGGACAGCTTGCGAAACAAGAGCTTCGCTTGTTGTTTCTGTGTAAGGAGTGCAGACTCTGACTTTTCATCGTCGACCGTCGCAGCGAGAGGAAGACCATCAGAAACCCGCGCGATCGAAGTAGACTTGACCATGACAACCCCAAGACGCCGGTCGCAATGTCAGGCAATGCTAGATCCTGCACTTGGCTTGACACTTTATTTTGTTGCGCAATTGCAGTTGAAACGTGTCGGCGCGTCGTGGGATTTGGTTGTCCTCCCGAAGAATATCCAACCTTTTAAACCACCGATGTCACTGTCACCGGCTGTTGCGCCGTGCACAAACCTGTAACAGCATTAGATGCGACTGCAGCAACGACGATAGCTGGAGCTTGACGACTTTCGCAAAAGCCGAATACAGGCTGCTACACTTCTAGTGCCAGGGTTCTCGCGTTGTGTTGCTTCTTACCGCTAAATTTCTATCCCTGTTTTTGTATACTGTTCAACGTGCCTTGACAGCATACACCACCTTTTCTATTGATGAAATGTCTCGGTTGTTCATATGGTTTAGCATCGGCGTTGCCAAGAATAAGAGTCCCGAGGGTCAACCGCCGTGAAAGTATCCTGAGCACAAGCCAATTTCCTGTCACAAGTCGGCGTTATGCTTCGAGCTCGTCCGTCAAGTCGAGCCCATTCGTGGTCTCTCGAGAAGAGGCACAGCGGGTCTATGCAGCATTCCACAGGAGTCCTTTGACGACCACACCACGGCTAGAGAGTCTGGATCAGAAATATGCGGCATTCTATCTTTTCAAGGCAAATGCAAAGACAAGATACCGGGCTTCCATAGGACGAGCGATGACTATACCGTACAGGGACCCACAAACGGGAAGGATTCACCAGAGGCAACGGATAGTCTGGACAACTTTGCCACAGGTACATGAGATCGATAGTGACTACAACCCGCAGGACCTTCAGTCGCAGGTATACGGTGGGCTCGAGCTGTACGAGGAATCAATACGACCCTTCCTGCCCATCGACCCTACGTACTTGCGTGACCATGTGCGCACAAACGTCGCGGAGGAGTCCTTTCAGATGACGGAGGCATTCGCTCAAGCCAAGCTCAAGGAGCGTATAATCGAGCACGTCAGCCAGATTGCGCGAGAGATGCTCATGCAAGAATATGGAGCAAGTGTCAAGATTAATGAAATATCAGTGGACGTGATACTCAAGTCTACACAAAAAGTCTTTTATCCCACTTGGATTTTCACGAGCACAACGACCACAGCCGGTCGGCCTCTGAAAACTCTTGTCTCTGGTGTGGACGCAAAGGTGTCAGGATTGAAGACGTATGACCCGACCTTGAGTGGTGCTCTCAGCGGTGTCACTATAGCATCGACATTCTTCTTCCTCTTTGGGAGTCCCGTCTTTTCGTTTGTGATGCTGGGCATCACTTATTTGGCAGCCAGTACGATAGCCAAGTGGCTCCCGATCTGGCGCACGATGAGATGGGAAGGCCGACGAGCTGCTGATGTGCTGGCCAACCAGCAATATGGTGGTCAGACGTCCGGATTCCAAGGGTCTTCTGGCTTTGGGGACTTCAATCCATTCGAGGCCTTCATGGGAGGTCGTGGTACACACTCACAAGGCCAGGATCCATTCAGTAACTTCGATCCATTCGCCGGAGCTGGTAGTTTCAATGGTCAGCGTAGGTCGTCCGACCCATTCTATGGCTATGGACGAGCTGGAAGTCAATCGCAATCTCGAGGACCGAGGCCCGAACCAACACAACAGGCTACAAACGACCTCTACAGGACGCTCAGGGTCAGCAAAAACGCAACACAGGACGAAATCACAGCCGCATTTCGAAAGTTGGCACTCACCAAGCACCCGGACAAGGTCCCGGCGGAGCAAAAGGCAAATGCGTCGCACGAATTTGCAAAGATCAACGAGGCGTATAAAGTTCTGAGAAATGTTTCGAAGCGTCAACAATATGACAGGTACGGTGTGATATGATTGCACGAAACCTGGATTGCATCATACATATCTTGAAGTGCTGGCAGAGCTTGCTAAGAGTGATACAGCTCAATATGAGGAGACTCTCGAGTCTGAAATCCATGATATGATCTCATTGAAATGTTTAGCTTGCTCTGGACATAAGCGTGATGAAATGGCAGTAGCATAGATCTGCTACTGCATGCATTATGTACATTAGATATATATAGACATGTTGATACCCCCCTCTGCCTTTCCTTGGCGGAAATATGTATTGAATCATATAAATTTTGGCAGTAACCTAAAGAACGGTCGGACCCTGATATAATCAGTCTCTTGCATAACGACTCGATGAGGACGCACATGGAGGAGAAGCCACGTCGCTCGACGCGATTGAGTTTCCGTGCAGTCTTGTGATTATTCTGGGTGTTCTGACCGCGGACAGGGAGACCCATGGCGTGTCTACGGCCACGATACGTGCCGACATTCCTCAAGTGTGCAATATTCGCCTGCAACTGCCGCTTCAAGTCGTTCTCGATCGTCATGCCCGTCAAGTGCTGCCCCAGCGCATTCATCTGTTCCTCCGTCAGACTCGCCATGGTCGCGTGCTCGTTGATGCTCAGGGTAGCCAGGATCCGTGCCGAGGTGAAGTGCGATATCCCGTAGAAGGAAAGCAGGCCGTACTTGACTTTTTTCCCGTCCGGAATCTGGATTCCTTGCAGCAGGACCATCTTCTCTGCTCTCAAAAGAAACGATCGACACTAAAGAACGACTCTAGCTGACCTCAAGGCCATGAATGACCCAATGACCGAGTTGCAAAGAGTCGAATTCGTGGTGTAGAAGATGCGATGCGCGGCTGATATTCGGCAAAATCTACCAGGACGAAGCGACCGGCAAAAGTTGCCTGAAACAGAAAATCAGCGGCACAAAATGCCGAGAAACTCAATTTCAAGGTTTCTTGCTGCAATGACCGCATACCCTTGCTATTCTGGATGTATATACATGGAGGTATAATTGAGCAAGTGTATAGACCGTATCTAGCAGATTGTATATGGGATTGAAGCAATAGTCTGGAGGACAAAACGGGAAACGAGTATTCAGGAATAAATCTCGGTTGAATCATGGCATCTACAAGTCCACCACTGGCTGCGACGCTCGAGAGTCCCTCTTCGAGGAGTGTGAAGCAAGAAAAGGAGAGTGTCGAGGACGAGATGATGGATGGGCAGATTAGTGACACGATTCCGAATCAGCTCAAGTTTATCGAATTGAGCGACCCGGCACATCCGATACATTGGTCGCCGGGCAAGAAGTGGATCATCATCACCATCTACTGTCTACTCGAGATATTCATCTCCCTGACTTCCACGACCTGGGTCTCGGTCGAGTTTCTCATCCAGGAGCGGTATGGAACTTCTGCACAAGTCACCACGCTGGGACAGAGCATGTTTATCGTCGGCACGGCCGTTGGACCCGCGTTTCTCGGCCCCTTGAGTGACATTTCCGGACGAAAATGGGTCTATGTCGCCAGTATCCTGCTGTATGCCATACTCATGATTGGCGTGGCCTTGGCCAGGAATTTTCCCATGATGGTAATCTTCATGTTCTTGTCCGGTGCCGCGGGGTCGACTGCACTGTCCAATGTGGCCGGGACGATTGCAGATCTCTATGGCGATGCAAACAATGCGGGACAGGCCATGGCGCTATTTGTCGCTTGTGCAAACATCGGACCGAGTCTGGGGTCTCCCGTCGGTGAGTGGGTCGCCGATAACCCTCACATGGGTCTCAATTGGCTCTTTTGGCTCAACGTCATTATCGGAGGTGCCTTTGCGGTCGCCCTTGCCCTCGTGCCCGAGACACTGCCGCGAATCGTGATTCTGCGCGACACGAAACACCGCGGTGACGGACACTTGCCTGTGGTGGAGAAGAAAATCAGTGTCGCGCGAGAGATTTACTTTGTCACATCCATGGCCTTGCGCATCATGACCACGGAGCCGATCGTGATCTCCCTCGGACTATACAATGGTTTCGCATATGGCATCATCTTCCTGTACCTGTCAGGAGTCTTTGGTGTCTTTGTCACCAACAACGGGCTGAGCTACATTGCTGCAGACCTCACTTTTCTGAACTTTGCCGTCGGCGTCATTGTCCTCTTCTTTTGCATGCCGGTTCAGACATGGGCATATACGAGGGACAAGGCACGGCACGGCGGTCACGGTCGTCCCGAAGCCAGGTTCCTCACGTCTCTCGTTTGTGTCTGGGGATTTCCGGCCTCGCTCTTCTGGATCGCCTTTACGAGTAATGGCAACACGAGTTACTGGTCACCCATCGTGGGCGGCGCAGTGCTTGCATTCGTGGATACACTCTTGTACCTGTCGATGCTGTCCTACATCACGGACAGCTATCCCAACGTCGCAGGCTCTGCCGTGGCTGCCTTTCTCATTCCGTCCTTCTTGCTGGCCGCCGGCTTTGCTCATATCGGCCTCATCATGTTTGCAAACATGTCTACCACGTGGGCATTCGCGACACTTGGATTCATCTCCATCGGGATCGTAATCTTGGTCTATATCCTATACTACTGCGGTCCAGCTCTGCGCAGGCACTCAAAGTTGGCCAAGAATTTCGGCGAGGAGCACACAAGGATGAAGTAGTGTGGAATGTGGACCTTTCCACTTGGCGTGGCGAAATAGACCTTTTTTAGAATTACAATGCTCATTGCAGATTAAATTATGACCTTTTAGATAGACTCTGATCTGCCTTAGTTTTGGCAGAATCACGAGAACAAGTTCAAAGCAGTGGCAGAAGCAGTCAACAAGTCCTTGCGTATCCTTTCGAGCAGAATAAACGCAGTGAAGTAGATAACTCTCTTGTATTCACTCAATAATCACACTTTCTGGGATAGCGAAACCTTATCGATAACCCTCCACAACGAATTTCGTTTGATTCGGTGACTCAAAAATCAACTTGACATGCTTAAGGATTGAAGTTGTCCTTCGCAGTGCCAGGTAGTCTGCTATAGAACCATCATGTCCTCCGCCTTCAACGTCGTGAAGGAGGAAGAGAAGGTTGGCGCATTCTGGAAGGATATCGATGCTTTCCAGACATCCTTGAAACTATCCAAGGGCCGACCTGCATTCACTTTTTATGATGGGCCACCGTTCGCGACTGGTCTGCCTCATCACGGACATCTCCTGGCATCGACCATCAAGGACACCGTGACGAGATACGCTCACAGTACTGGCCATCATGTCGAGCGGCGCTTTGGGTGGGATACACACGGGTTGCCGATCGAGCACGAGATTGACAAACGACTCAACATCACCGGCAAGGATGATGTGATGAAGATGGGCATAGACAAGTACAATGCCGAGTGTCGTGCAATCGTCATGAGGTATGCGTCGGAATGGCGATCCACTATAGAACGAATGGGCCGATGGATCGACTTTGACAACGACTACAAGACGCTGAATCCGTCATTCATGGAGTCCGTCTGGTGGGTCTTCAGCCAGCTCTATTCGAAGGGTGAAGTATATCGTGGCTTCAAGGTCATGCCATACTCCACAGGCTGCACGACGCCTTTGTCGAACTTTGAGGCTCAACAAAACTACAAGGATGTGCCGGATCCTGCCGTGACCATTGGATTCCCATTGCTGTCTGACCCAAAAACACTCTTGCTCGCTTGGACGACAACTCCCTGGACCCTGCCATCACATCTCGCACTTGCCGTCAACCCGACTTTCGAATACATCAAGATAGAAGACCAAGAATCCGGCAACAAGTATATACTGCTGGAGTCTCTGCTCAAAACACTATACAAAGACCCAAAAAAGGCGAAATACAAGGTCGTGGAGAAGATCAAGGGTACTGATATGGTCGGCTGGAAGTACGAACCACCCTTCGACTACTTTTACGAGGAGTACAAGGACGTAGCGTTCAAAGTTATACCTGCAGACTATGTTACTGATGATAGTGGTACGGGAATTGTACATCAAGCACCAGCATTCGGAGAAGACGATTTCGAAGTTGCCATCAAGAACAACATCATCTCGAAAGATCAGCCACCGCCCTGCCCATTAGATGACAAAGGATGCTTCACGGACATTGTCCGAGACTTTAAAGGACTCTATGTCAAGGATGCGGACAAGGAAATACAGAAGCACCTGAAAAAGACTGGACGACTCATTGTACAAGCACAGATCATGCATAGCTATGCATTCTGCTGGCGTTCAGACACTCCGCTACTCAAACGCACTATTCCAGCGTGGTTTGTCCGAGTTCAGGATCACACTGACGATATGCTTGCAGCATTGGAAGGCACGCGTTGGGTGCCTGCTTTTGTAAAGGAGAAGCGTTTCGCCAATTGGATCGAGAATGCGCGTGACTGGAACATTTCTAGAAACAGGTATTGGGGCACGCCAATTCCTCTCTGGGTTAGTGACGACTACGAAGAGATTGTGTGCATCAAATCTATACAACATCTAGAGGAATTGTCTGGTGTCACTGGCATCACGGACCTTCACCGTGATAGCATCGATCACATTACCATACCATCGAAGGAAGGAAGAGGACCACTTCGACGTGTCGAGGAAGTCTTTGATTGCTGGTTCGAGTCGGGATCTATGCCATATGCTTCCAACCATTACCCGTTCGAAAATGCCAAGACGTTTGAGTCTCAATTCCCTGCGGACTTCATTGCCGAGGGACTCGACCAGACTCGCGGTTGGTTTTACACATTGTTAGTCCTTGGCACACTTTTATTCAACTCTGCACCATTCAAAAATGTCATTGTTAATGGACTCGTTCTCGCCGAGGATGGCAAAAAAATGTCGAAGAAGCTCAAGAATTATCCAGAGCCAGGTCTGATTGTCAGCAAGTATGGAGCAGATGCACTTCGTCTATACCTGATCAATTCTCCCGTTGTGCGTGCAGAGCCTCTGCGATTCAAGGAAGAAGGAGTCAAGGAAGTCATTGCCAAGGTCATCCTGCCCCTTTGGAACTCTTACAAGTTTTTCGAGGGACAAGCAGCTCTCTTGAACAAGGTTCACGGTATCGACTTCAAATTCGATGCAACCCTGGCCAGCAGCGATAACGTCATGGACCAGTGGATACTCGCAGCATGTCAAAGTCTCATCATATTCATCAAGGAGGAAATGGCGGCATACAGACTGTACACTGTCGTGCCTCGTCTGCTGCGACTCATAGACGACATGACCAATTGGTACATCAGGTGCAACAGGCGGCGACTGAAGGGTGAGAGCGGCAAAGAAGACGCTCTGGTGGCCTTGAATACCTTGTTTGATGTCTTGTACACTCTGACTCGCACACTCTCATCCTTTACTCCCTTCATCACCGAAACCATTTACCAACAATTATTGAACTATTTACCGGCAGACAAGAATGGAGAAGACGTCAGATCAATCCACTTTGTCAGCTTCCCGACCGTTCGATCAGAATTCATCAACGAGATAGTGCAAAGACGAGTGGTCAGGATGCAGAGTGTCATTGAACTAGGCAGGACCGCGCGTGAGCGCAAGACGATTGGCCTCAAGACTCCTCTCTCGCAGCTCGTCGTCATACACAAAGATCAGGAATACCTGGACGACGTCCAGACCTTGGTACAGTTTGTGAAGGACGAATTAAACATTAGAGAGGTCATCCTCTCGACGGACGAGGACAAGTACGGCGTGGTCTATCGCGTGGTGGCGGACTGGACGGTGCTGGGTCGCAAGTTGCGCAAGGACATGGCCAAGGTGAAGAAGGCGTTGCCAGATGTGACGAGCGAGCAGGTAAAGGCATTCTTTGCAGACAAGGAGATTGAGGTGGCGGGCATCAAGTTGGTGGAGGAAGACCTCTTGGTGGTGCGGGACGTGGACGCGAATAAGTCCGGCGCCGGCTTCGACAGCAATACGGACTCGGACGTCATCATCCTGCTGGACACTGCGGTGCGCCCGGAATTGCAACAGAAGGGCATGGCGCGCGAAGTCATCAATCGCGTGCAAAAGTTGCGCAAACAGGCGGGGTTACAGGCCACCGAGGATGTCGCGATGGAGTACCGTATCCTGCGTGACCCCGAGGGACTGCTCGACGCAGCTATCGGCAACAATGAGGAGATGTTTGTCAAGACGCTGCGCAGTAATGTCGTCAAGAGTGCGTCGACGACAGACGAGACGGTCTCGGAGACGCAAGTCATTACGGAGGAAGAGCAGGAAGTTTCAGGGTGCACGTTTCTCCTTCGCCTGCTCAAGCTGTAGTCTATTCATCAATCATCATTACCCTTCCGTTTCGTCATCATCATCCTTCCGTTTCGTCATCATTAACCTTCCGTTTCGTCATGTTTCGTCGTCATCATCATTGTCATTCGAGAGGACAGTCGATGTTTGAAGTTCAAGACAGCCGATGTTAGGGAGATGTAGTAGCAAAGAGGCCGGAAGTATATCTGACCAATTCCGGCACAGTCTTGCGATGCACAATGGTGTCCTCCAACACGCGGAGGATATTCTCCGGCGTGACTTTTCCATACCACACACAACTCCAACCGTCCGATCCTACATTTCCCGTGACTTTTGTGTCTTGCTTCATCGTTGTGTCGGTAGTGTCGGTAGTGTCGGTGGTTGGAAGGGTGGTGGAAGGTAAGGACTGGGTTGACGGGGAGGACGGAGGAAGATATATGATGCACAGACCGGCAAACTTGTGTCCCCCGAGATGCGTGCTCGCATAGACCCTTCCTTGTCTCGTAAGGGTACTGGTACTGGACTTTAGCCACGCCGTGACGGTAGGTAAGAGTGATGCCGCTGCGGTGCCGCACCTCGAATCCCTCGCTCCATGGGCACATATGAATACTTGAGGCCCAACCAGCCTTTCCCCTGCATCGTTCAATTTCCAGTCCGACTGTCCTGATTTTGCCGACTCTTCCGGTTGGGTCGATTCTGCCGACGATGACGATGACGAAGAGGAGGTCATTCGTGAGAGAAGAGTCGATAGAGAAGTCTTTATCCCTTCTGGAAAAACAAGACACGTCGTATCATTCGCAGTGGACCCGATCGACTCGGTCGATCCTAGAGAAGAAGCTGAAGGTGGAGACGAGGATGATTCGGTGCTAGAAGGAAGGGGAGGATGAACAGGGTAAACAGTATTAACCAAAACTTTGGAATCGGGAATGGACAACTTATTGTGTTGTACGACGGCGAGCTCCAAATCAGCCATCGGCCCATCTAATCGTGAATACGCCGGCCATAAAGTCGGCCGCTCAGCAGTGGTCATGAAGATGTGTCGCGCGTGCGGTTTGATTCGTGGCATAGATTCGTCCGGCGGTACCCACGACTCTCCTCCATCGTTACACGAACAAGATTCCGAAGACGACGACGACTTGGTGTCTTTTGAAATGGTGCGGACATATCGTGCGATCCCCCAATGTCTCGACAATAATCTGACTGCGTGCATGACTATAATAACAGTCAATCTATAGTTTACAAAATGGTTTCATATGATGGTTACATGACGAGATGAGGCGCGACGCGAGGTTGTGGAGTAACAAACAAAAAGAATTAGAAAATCATGATTAAAAGTGATTAAAAGTACCGTGAAAGTTACACAAGGAACACAAACATGACAAGTTACCATCTAATCCCTCCACGTAAGACGATAACTCTCTATCGCGCACCCAAGTTTCTGCCGATGCGACTCTTTTGACTCGCAATGTATGCAGTCACGAAGAAGACGCAGATGAAGCCGACGATGCCAAAGAACCAACCCAAGCTCGCCGTGTCCCGACCAGGCACAGGCACATTCATGCCCCAGAGACCAGTGACCAGACTATTCATCATTAGCAGTCATCTCAGTCATCAAGTATAATAGACCTACTTCATTGGAACGAGCATGGTGGCGATAAAGGTAATCTTGCCGAGGACGGCATTCAAGCGATTGCTGGATTCCATAGAGTGAATGGACAATTGAGCCAGGTAATTGGAGTGTGATCGCGAGAGAATCTTTTCGAATTGCGTGAGGGAGGAAGTCATGGTGACCAAGTGATCCTGAATATCTCCCAAGTACAAGCCAATCTCGCCTTTCGGGGCCACGTCCCATTGCTCGTTGCATCGCTTGGCAAACATCTTGATGACATCCGCCTTGCCATGAAGCAGTCGGAAGAGGGCCATGACCTTTTTGCGGCACTCGCCGATTCGACGAAGCATGTCGCCAGTGTCGTCCTCGCGAGTAATCATGACGGCGTCCTCAATGGCATCAGTCTCATACTCAATCTCGTGAATGAGAGGCATAAACACGTCAGTAACATCATCAATGATGGCGTATGAAATCCAGTCTGCCGAGACCGAGACGTAGTCCCTGAGTTGTCTGATTCGTCTACGCACATTGGCCGGATGTGAAGTCGGAGCAAAGTGGAATGAGAGCAATCCTTCCTTGAACACGACGATATAGATGTTGACGGGCTCCAAAAAGTCCTCCGACTCCTTGTCGTGATCGAAAGAGCGAAAACAAACGAAGTAATAGCTCCGGAATAGCTCAACCTTTTCTCGAGTCTCTTGCACCCTGATATCCTCTGCCGTGAGCGGATGGATACCGAAAGCCTTGGCGATGGTCCTCATCTCGCCGTCGGTTGGACACATCACATCGAGCCACCAACAGCCCCGGTCTTGTCTGAATAATTGCTTGAATGAGCCGTCAGTACCAGACAAGAGACCTCCAAGATTTGGCGCGTGGATCGTGTCATCTCGTTCAGAGGTAAAGAACGAGAAGCGATCAGGCGCATCTTGATTGCGCTCCATCTGGCGCAGATGCATAGCGGTCAATGGTCTGGGAATAGAAGTAGCCTTGGACAGTAGTGGACCGGGTCCCTTCCTGCCATCAGTGATAATCTCGGGGACAATCATGTGCTGAGTCCTCATCGGAGCAATGGCAGGAGAGGCAAAACGTGAAGAATAGTCTCGCTGCGAGGTGTTGAGGGACGGGGTGACATTGCTGGTTTGTGCGCTACTGGAAGTGAATCCTAGATCCTCCTTTTCGTCGAGGTCGAGATCTACCTTGGTAGATACGTAGGACATCTTTCGTGTGCTGCGAGTATTTGTCCTCTGAATGACATTTGATTGTTCAACCACAAAAGCATCGAGTTCGTCAAAGTCGACACCTTCGATTGATCGTACCTCTTCCGACATTGGAAAGCAGACATCCTGTTCAGCTTCTTCTTCTTCACCGTGCTGAGAATCTGGATGGGATGGTGCATCAATGCTCGCCCGTTCGTCGTCCTTCTCTTGTGGACGGTTATGGGCACTCATGCGTCTGGTCCGAGCAGAGAACAGCGGCTGACGACGCGATCTGCCAGAGGATGTGGAAGAGCTTCGAGATCGAGCAGCCTTGGGGCCTTCATCTAGATCCAGGCTTGGTGGTCTGCCACGATGTTCCGTCGTGACTCGTGGAGAAGGACGAATCGGGGCAGACAAGACGGCATCAAGGTGACTGCCAGTCCTCGGTCGAGGGGCCATGCGAGCTCGGTCGCTAGGCAAACCGCCCAGATCGGTACTGTCCTCGAGACTGCCAAACTGCAAGTCGTCTTCAATGGCAAATTCGTTAGAGGCCTGACTGAATCGAGTCATGCTTTCCTCGCCACGACTGGCGAGCACCGAAGAACGTCTTGCGCGCTCTGCCGGGGTCATCGCACTCGGGGCAGATGTTTCGTTGAGTGTGATTGCTGGTGGCGAAATGGGGGAGAACGAGACGCTACCACTTCTGCCACTCCTAGGCAAGGATTGAGCCTGATTTCGGTGGTCGAGCAATTCGCCATCGTCTGTTGCGCCCCGCTGCGCACCGCCGTTGATATCAATCGGAGCGTTCATGACGGCGGACTGGTAGTTGTTTGTGGTCCCAGTAGACCGAGCGTGGAAAATTGATTTACCCCAGCGTGATTAGCAGACGCCTTGTGAGCGACTCGAAGTAATGAAAATCGAAAGGACGAGTTCAAATTGAGCAGCGCAGTTTGAATAATCAGCTCCCAAGGTCAATTAAGGAGGCTCAAAGACGGCAAAGACAATCGCCTCTAGTGGAGCGATAGAAGAGATAGCCAACTTGTCGATAGCTGTTGCACTTGTGGTGCGCCGAAGACTTGCTGGTCTTCTAGTCTTTGATTATAGTTGAAGGTCGAGTAATGCTCGACTGTAGAGTACTGAGAAGTGAGTAGGATATGAAGATGATGATGGAGTAAAGTGTCTTGACTTCTTCTTCTAGTACCTGCCTGCCTGCGTATGGACGAGTCTCTGCGTATGGAGTCAAAGAGGAAAATTCCAGCTTCACGCAGGTGAGCACGTGCGCCAATCAGATTGCAGCTGCTCACCATTCGAAATCTGTTTTCCCCGAAGATTATCCTTGTGATCAGCGCAAGAACCGTCTGAGCGCGTCTGAGACTCGCTTCGTCTCCATCCTAGTCTTCCTTTCTTTTGTCCTTCTGTCAGTCTTGTCTCTGCTAGATCGTTCATTAGTATCATCTCAATCTTGTTCGTCATAGTCAGCAGAGAATTGGACGTATCATTGAGTATGGACAAGATTGGTCTGGTCGACTTTCAGGGTCAAAAGAGTGCTCAGAAATACACGCACCTCCTGCTTTACACTTCAGCCGTACGTCCATCGAGATATAACCTTGTGTTTGTGCCAACTCATCCTTCTAGGTCGTCGCATTCCTTGTTGGATTCGTGGCTGAGAACGTCTTCCTGACGCTGTATATTTTTCTCGCTGGAGTGCTCTTCACTTTTGCCGTACAGTCTCCTTATCATCGCACTATGCGGGATGCTGTAGAGAATCACCGTTGCTAATAATATCACAGGCAATCGTCCCTCCATGGCCATTCTTCAAGACGCAGCCAGTCGTCTGGCTCCAGAACGAGAGCAAGAAAGCTTATGCCGAGGCAGTCAGGAAACTGCAGCTGGAGCTGGACCAAGAGAGTGCTGCTACTGCCGGCAAGTAGCTACGTGTGATTTTGAAGACAAATACAGGGATGAAGCAAGGGAAAATCACAAAGATTTAATTTGTTGACGATAAGCGATGGCGTAGAGTCTAGTATCATGTATTTGGCATACTACACCTCTATATTCCAATTGAACGTGTGCGATGGTGTCTTTCTTGTTTGCACATGTGCACGCGACTTTTGCGTGTTGACCTCGGGAGCAAGTACAAGCAGGTGTCTAGATGATCCTGACTTTTCGACAAAATTGCTACTCATAAGCCCCGTCGTGCTTTAAGTCTATCTGTTGATGACCGAAATACCATGCTTCTGCAGAATTTACTCTTGTATGTCGCAGAAGTGATATATTTCAATTCTTCATGGCGGCATTTTGTGAGCTCATGCTGCTAGACATTGGGATTGAGGAAGTAGGCAATGACGACTTATTCGAACTCTGTTGCTGTTGCTGCATCTTGGCGACGGCATAGACGATGCCCGCGACAAACCCGAGTGCGATGGCGGTGACGGAGAAGAAAGTGACTGGGTCCCCGAAAAACACGAGCCCTGAGAGCGCGATGGGGAGCTTGTTGAGGGCGCCGACCATGGAGTACGTGGTGGACGAGGTGGTCCGGACGCACCATGCGGAAGTATAGGATATCCCGACGGTGGTGAGACCACTAAAGACCATGGAAAAGGCGACGGCGTTGCGATTAGCGGCAGGGAAATTGCGCTCAATGTTGGCGGCGGACCAGTCTTCCAGCAAGAGTGAGCAGACAATCAAGATGGGGATGGAGAGGAGGTTGTTGTAAAACATGGTGTCAAAGTCCTTGAAGTTCGTCAACTTGATGCGTTTGCGCATGCCGAGCACGTATGCCGCCGAGGCGATGCAGTTGATGGCCATCCAGAGGTACCCGGAGTTTAGTGTCGCCAGTTGTGTGCTCGTTTGCGTGGTGGTGCCGCCGAGTGCTGCGTTCGCAGCAGAGCCGCCATAACTCGCGACCACGCGCGAGATATCCGACCACGCGGCGACGATGGAGGAAACCACCATGAGTGCGAATGATCCCAGCGTCAAGGGTGTGACGGTGCCGCCAAACCAAATGACCTCGCCGTACGCAATGACAATGATGGTCAGGTTCTTGAATATCGTGTAGACTGGAATCGAGAGAAATTGCAGTGCCTTGGAGCCGGTGTAAATCATGAGCACGAGGAGGAATGAGATGGGGAACCATTTCTTGGCCTCGTCGGCATTAAAGTCGCGGTACGTGATGACCTTGAATTGCTTGCAGATGGCGATGGCGAGGATGCAGACCACGCTCTGCACCATCAAGAGGAAGAAATTGAGGTTGAATTGGAAGCCCGAGAGGACGTACTTGTTCGAGGCCGTCATCGATATACTGGCGAAGCAGTAGGAGAGCACAGGCAGCAGCGGGTGATTGAGGATGCTGCTCTCCAGAGTCTGCTTTGGCTGCGCCTTGAGCGGCGGCCTGTAGTCGTCCTGGTCATCCTGCGAGACTCTTATCGAGTAGTCACCCTTTGAATTGCCAGCGGAACTCATCAATGCGACGAAGAACAGAGAGAGAGACTGAGAGACTGAATGAGACCTGTTTCACTCTGTACAGCCTCACGCGGTATCCTTCTGAGAGAGTGACGATGGGATTGCAGTACCAGTTCGACGTCCCCGGTGTTGTTTGTGTCCGGGTTACGCTCAACCTGGAGTTCGCTTGTCAGGTTTGTTGCTCCTCAGAGAAGCGATTCAGTCTCGCCGAGCTAGAACTAGTGTTTTCTATTGGACGCCGTTAATATCGTTCCGCTGCTTAGCCGCTGATATCGTTATCGTCGTACTCGGGCGCACTTACTCTTCGTGGTAATGCTTCCCGCAGTTGACGTCGTTTGTCGCTTGTTTCCCATCGCTGGAGTTGCGTCGTCTACTACTATACGTACACGCAATTGCCTTCAATAGCGCTGGCTATCTTGTGCTGCTGTCGTGTCTGTGCGTCATTGATCGAATGAGACGCTAGTATCTGAAGTCTAGCTTGATACGACTAGCTCGAAATTGAATCGAGCCGCTGTCGTCATCGACAAGACGACATAAATGTCTGCAACAGCCTCGTCTCGTTGGAATGCCATCAGGAATGGGTCGTACAGGGACTTGTTACCCTCACAAGGTAAGATCCTGAGTGGTCCAATCGTGCTCGCTTGTCTTGGTCTGCGACAACGATAGAAGACTCGCATCTTGGTCAAAGGGCCAGTGAATTGTGGTGCATCGTCGTTTCTCCACAATTTGAGAGCACGACGCAATGAGTCTCCTATCGCTGTGCTGTCCGACACCAGAACAAGAGTCCATCATCGCAAGCAGGGCACTGCAAGCGCGAATGGGCCATAGTACCAAGAAAACATGGCTGACTCGATCTGCAGAGGAACGAGATTCGCGTGAAGAAGCGACTGCTGGGACACGACTTTGGGATAAATTACTCCTCAGTGCTGGCTCCGTCTCGAAATCAATCACGGCAAAGCTGAAGGACGATGGCTACGACAGTGACAGTGACGAAGAAGGAGTAGACACTCATGTCATCAAGGCTCTCAAGGACTACTATACACAAAAGGGGCAGGGGATCCCTGTCTGGCTAGGGGGAAGCGGTGCCAATACTCGTCCACTGTCGGGATCGTCCTCTTCTAACGCTGCTGAGCGCCAAGAGTACAATCGACAATATACAGGAGATCCGAACAATCAGCACGCGAATGCTCGCACCGGCAAAGTCTCTCTGAAGGGCATCTACGAACAAGCTGCAGAGCGAACATCCTCGCAGCAAAACCTTTCGCCACGACGAGGTCTCTCGAGGACAGGCAGCCATTATCGCGAGGGAGGTGACACTTACGCGCCACGTCGGTCGGAAGAGTCCACACGGTCGGCACCACCGAATCGACTCGGTACAATGTCTGCGGGCGAGAGATTCCGGGAGAAGATGAAGAACAACAGGACAGCCTCCAGCATGTCAAACGTGACGGGCGAGTCTCTGAGTCCGCAAGTGACCCGTTCCGATCGTGGTTCGCTGGACATACCACGAGATGGAGCAAGTATGGCGAGTCGTCTGAAACGAGGAGGCACAAACACGGGTCATAACAGGTTGTGATTGGAAGTCCAATGCTGTCGGAATCTTGTAATCTAGCGATGGCGATACAGTAATGCAGTATATATATCAACACACCGAAAGCCATGACGATGCTGTACCAAAGACTTCCTTTGCGTTTCATCCTTCTCCTGCTTGAAGACAACGACCTACAAAGTGTGAAAGAGCTCCGCCATATAATTTCTGGAAATTCAAACTTCGCGAAACCATTTCAACCAAGACAATATTGACAGTCAATAGCAGTTGATGAGGGCAGTAGCGGTGTAGATAGTCCCTTGAAAGAGCTCTTTCATGGCTGCATGAAATCACAACTGACCGCCATCAGCATAGGCTGCAATGCCGTGACGCATGTGGTCTCGTGGTCCGATGAAGGGATATTGGCTTTCGGTGCCAACAGATCCATCGCAATTTACGACCCGTCGTCGAGCTTTGGCGTGCAAGAGACGCTCATTGGACATACCGACCGTGTGACTGTGGTCCGTTGGCTCGACTCCAGGACAATCATCAGTGGATCGTCCGATAAGTCGATCAAGGCGTGGAGAAAGAGTGATGGTTCTTGGAAATGTGTACAGACGTTTACGGATCATGCAAAGTCGATCTCGGCCTTGGCTGTTTGTCCAGGATACTTTGTCGCTGGATCCATGGACGGCACTTTCAACCTGTACACTGTCGACGACGAGAATGGAGTGATTCGACTCGTGCAAAAGTTATCCTTCAAACCTTCTCTTCCCCTCGCCCTAGCAC
This sequence comes from Taphrina flavorubra JCM 22207, assembly GCA_000836175.1. NCBI lineage: Eukaryota > Fungi > Ascomycota > Taphrinomycetes > Taphrinales > Taphrinaceae > Taphrina > Taphrina flavorubra. The sequence continues at coordinate 42,740 of DF819233.1, read as the reverse complement.
TGACACGACTTCCCGGTACAAATTCACTGCTCCTGGCTGTTGGTGGTACAACGACAGCGATACATCTGTATGGCACGTCGGCAACTCCTTGCGAGTCCTCGGACATGCAGTTGGAGTTCAAGGCAAAGCTGACTGGGCACGAAGACTGGATCCGGGCGTTCGATTTCATGGTTGATGGCCAATCAGTCATACTGGCGAGTGCCAGTCAGGACCGATATATTCGCTTGTGGAGGATTGACGAGCGAACAAAACCTAAGGACTCCCCTGACCTCGTCGACGGCATCGAGGAGCTGGTGCTGCTTGAAAACAAGGCACACGATTTCGCCATTCCAAACGGGAACTGGAAGGCATCGTTCGAGGCTTTACTTGTGGCTCACGAAGATTGGGTCTTTTCTGCACAACTCTCGCGTGATGCCGAAGGAACTCCAATACTTCTCTCCTCATCCGCCGACTCCTCTGTCATTGTCTGGCGACCAGACGCTGAGTCGCAGATATGGACTGTCCAAGCACAGTTGGGGACAATCTCCACCAAAGGTGCGAGCACAGCTACTGGTTCGACCGGAGGATTTTGGGGTGCTCTATTTTCGCCCGTGTCTATGAAGGATAGACTGATTTGCGCGTGGAACAAGACTGGATCACTTCGAATATGGCGCAAGGATGATGGCGAGAGCGACGCTTGGCGCAATATTGGCGGTGTGGGCGGGCACGTCAAAGAGGTTCGATCACTTTCGTGGTCACCGGGCGGCGAATACTTTCTGACCACTTCACTCGATCAAAGCACGAGACTCTGGGCCAAGCATGTCGACGACACTTGGAAAGAGTTTGCCAGACCACAGATTCATGGCTATGACATACAGAGCATACATGTGATATCGCCGACATTATTCATCTCTGGCGCAGAGGAAAAGATTGTACGGGTCTTTCAGGCCACTTCTTCCGTCGTTGATATGCTCGCGCGAGTGGCTGGCATCGATTTCAGACACGAAAGTACGGCCGAGGCAGCAAACGTGCCTGCCTTAGGGTTATCGAACAAAGCACTGACCTCGGCCGATCAGGGAACGCATCTGGACAGATCCGAGCTCGAGGAGACACTGGAGAAGGAGAATGTGCCATTGTCCAAGGCAATGTTGGACACACTCAACCGACCACCGACAGAGGACCATTTACAGCGCCACACGCTCTTCCCGGAACTGGAAAAACTGTATGGTCATGGATACGAGATTCAAGCGCTCAGTGCGAGTCACGACGGCAAGTTTATCGTCTCGGGCTGCCGATCGACGACGCCGGAGCACGCATCGTTGCGTCTATACGACACCACCAAGTACAAGGAAGTAGCCAAACTCGATGGACATTCCCTGACGGCGACAAAGGCACGCTTCAGTCCAGACGGCGACCAGTACCTCTTGAGCGTGAGTCGTGACCGCGCACTGTGCCTCTACGTCCGCACTGAAGACGGCACGAGTTACCGATTACTGCAAAAAGTACTCAAGGCGCACAAGAGAATCATTTGGGACTGTGCGTGGTTGCGTGGGAATATATTCGCCACGGCATCGCGAGATGGGACTGCTTCGATATGGATCATTGAGGATGAAAAAGTGCGCAAGTTGGGTGACATTGACGTCGACACGGCAGTGACTGCCGTCACTTGGTCGTCGTCGTCGTCATCGTCATCTCCAGAGGATGAAGCAATTCTGACACTCGGGTTGGAGGATGGATCTATTCGCTTCTACGGTACGAAGTTCACGCGCGATGCAAGCGAATCTACTGCACTTCACAGCGTGCGTCCCTGCGACGCGGCCATTACGGGTCTCCAGTATCGGCCGTCGTCATCCAAGGACAAGGAGACGGAGGGACGGGCTAGATTGTTGGAGCTGGCGTTTTGTAGTGAGGACTGTTCAGTGGGCGTGCTACAAGTCCAGCTGGACGACTAAGTTGTACATATCTTGTCTTAAGGGAAGGATCAGCGTGGGCGACAATATACTTATTTATGCATGATGGTACGATATTAGTGTGTCGCGTGAATGACGAGAAAGGGAAACTGGACGTCTCTATTCTCGCGACGCAGGGTGAGCGTGAACGCGACGTGCGCAGAGACGTGCGCAAACCCTGCGCGACGACACATCTCGACCATTTCCTGGGCATCGAGTCCGTGTCTCTCCACACCCTCCATCTTTTCCGGTGGGTGAAAGACGCTGGACCCGTCCCATGCTTGGTAATCTACGATGAGGAGGCCGCGGGTGATGCGTTGCGCGAGGATGGTGATGATGGATTGCATGTTGGGGATGTGGTGGAATGTCATTGCGCTCACTGCGTAGCTGAACCGTCCTCGTCCTAGATTATCCAGTTGATCCACTTGCTCTAGCAGTAGTTCCGTCGCTGATATCCGCTTATTCTCCTTTGTCCCGTCCAGTCTCGCCTTTTCCTGTTTCGCTGATGAAGGGGTTGAATTCGCAGGAGGAAGGGATGATGGGATCTTCGAGTTGAAGACGTCAATCATGCCAGGTGACGTGTCGACGCCGAACCAAGACTTGACGTGGGTGTAGTACATGAATGACAAGACGCCCGTACCGCACCCAACCTCCAGCACGTCGTCGTCCGCGTTTAAAATACTGGGGAGGACGGAGGACGCGATGGATTCGTTGATGCGTTTGATGTCGGCGTTCGAGTCCCAATTCAGTGCTTCCGTATCGAATCTGTCTGTCATTCTCTCCTATATCTTCCTACCTCTACGACCGATCGAATCAACTAGATTACAGGCATGGATACTGACTATTTGTAGAAGAGATACACGTAAATTCACAGAGTCAATGAATGACGAAAGAATGCGGAGTATGGCGCTCCGCACTTCAAAATAAGCTTTACGAGTAAAAGTGAACGTCAATTCATTAGTGATATCCTGGATGATATTATTCTGCAATAGCTTTCATTTCTGAAATCAAGCTGATTTACTGACAGGACAGGGAAATCTTGAGTTGTCGATCAGGGGTGGCGACACCAAAGTGTTGCTCGACTCCAGGCGCGCGCGAAGGCTGGTCGAATGCACCGAACCAGAAGCTATTGACGAGTGGACGACCGCTGGCGGCGGCGAGAGGTCCGCCATTACATTTGAGCAGTCGCCATGTCTTTTGCAAGTTTTCGACGCTGGGCACGGATTGTGCGAATTTGGCACCGGCAGTGGGCCATCCAGTCTCGCCTACCCAGACTTCTTTACCGCGTGCGACGGCGCGCGTGAGGTCGAGTGCCGCGCGGACGTAGATGGCGGCATTGGAGACGTCGACGCCCTTCCAGTACGCAAAGGCGTTGGCGAGAATAATGTCACACGCGACAATGACGGGCGTATTGGCAGGGTCGGTCCATGCGGTGCGCGTGTCGGCGTGCGTGATGGGAAGCGTCTTGCAGGTGCCGGGGTACTGTCGAATCATGCCCCGGACATCGTAAATCTGTTCCGCCAACCGTTCGGGTCTGATTTCGTGACGGTACAGGTCTTCTGAACCGACCACCACCGCCGCCAACCAGTCGCAACCACGCGCCTTGACCACCTCGTTCAAGGCCGACTTTTCACGGCCAAAGTGACCATTCGCGTCAGCGGCCCACGTCGTCGCCAAAATCTTGATGTTGGCATCAATCGCAGGTTGCACGATATTCGCCGCCGTGTCGCATTCCGAAGAGGTAAAGACTTTTACGGCCGGTGTGCCGGCCGGGTACTGCGCCCGAAAAGCACCGTTGATGACGGCAAAGTCGGCCGCCCAGTCAGAGGACGTCTTACATGATCCGTCCGGATTGTTGCTCGGCAGGTTCCAGCCAGAGTAGACTGCGGCAGCGGTCCCTGTAAATGCCAATACTCCCACGATCGTCTTCATCTGAAATTCTTGTTCTCGGAACTATCGTGATGATGATGATGGCAATGATAAGTGTGACGATGGAACGTTATATATTGAAGGAAGTGCAAAAATAGCGCTGCAGAAGCATGCCGAGAATACATCTCATCATGCCGTGCTTAATGCAGTGAGCAATCTAATCCACGCAAATAGTTCATTTGTAGAACTCCTTTTCTAGTCTCTTACACATTCTTGCTCGCGAAGAAACCATTCGTCAAATGCATGCCACACGAGTTAATGTTTCATGCCAAATTAGGCCCGCGATATTCTTAGTACGTCCGGTCAATCTCCGATGAGTTGCAGCAAAAAGTATACTCTGACGATATGATTAGCAACCAGGACCAAGAAAACGGGGTTTGTGGAAAGATGTTGCCATAACTAGTGTATGAAAGAAGTGCTACAAGTGAGCTAAAGAATGAATAAGGAGAACCTCAATATGGTTATCGAGCAGAATAGACTAGACACGCGCGGCCATGTCGTAGAGCATCGTCTCGTTGACTTCGTCCGTGAATCGTTCGTCCCGCAACGACCGCCAGGACTCGTCGGAACGGGTGGATGAGGTGGATGAGGGCATCGAAGGACGGGGCACACTCACCGTCCTCGGCACGCTGAGAAACGTCTGTCGGTCGTCGGTGGGCGTGGTCGGCCCATTGCCGCGCAGGTAGCTGCTCACAAAGTACATTGATGGCGACGCCAGCGGCGACCCGATGCGCGGCGACGAGCCATGGGTGGATGAGCCGCGAGGAGTCGTCTGGCCCGATCCCAGCCATGGCGATCCGTAATTTGTGAGGGCGGGTGAGCCGGGACTGGTGGGTGCCCTCGTCGTCACTGGTCCCGGGTTTGAGTTTAGGCGGAGATATGATACGGGCCGCACGAGGGTCGTGTCGATGGATAGGGTGGACATGCCCGTCTGGAGATGACCCAATTGTGGCCTCTGTGCGCGGATGACGGGACTGTGATGCAGGATTCGGGGCGGCGACTCGTACGTGCCGGAATTGATGACTTCTGATTTTGGAGATGGCGAGCTCTTGGGGAACGGGAAATGAGACTGCTCGATGCATGGGGTGCCATCAGACACCGGTCCCTCGGGCGAAGAAGAGTACGCCGGCATGCAACTCAGCGGACTCGACGGTGTCGGTGGAGTCAGGGGCGACGAGGTCGAGGAGAAGCTGGCAAATGAGATTTCGCCTTCCGACGTGCGATTCCGTTTGATTGAGGGACGCTTCAGCATCGGATTCTTGGCGAGCATGACTTTGGCATCCGACATGTTGACCCCGTAATGGTCTGAAATTGCAGCAATTTGTAGCCTCTCCTCCTCCTTTTCCAGTAATCGCCTTTCATTCAGCGGATTATGCCTGCGCGCACCCTTGAACGGCGTCTCGCCAGTAGACGTAATTTGCATGGGAGCAGTCGGCATGGAAGTACAGTCCGGTGAAGTTGGCATGCCAGACTGTTGTGCCGATAAAGTCATGCTCTGCGCAGCACTACATATCTGTTCTCGTCTCGCGGCCAATTTCTGTTGCTTCTTCTCCTCCGCTTCCTGTGCAGCGATCCGCTTCTCATTTGCGCGAGTGGCCCGTTCGGCCTCTGTAGGCATGAGGAGCGCCGATGCTCTGCGAAACATGCTGACCCTGAAAATCTTTCCAAGTGATTGATTGACTGACTGACTGGCCGACCTTTCAGACAGATGTAGATTAGTGCAGTCGTGATATAGAAAGGATCTGCAGTGAGCCGAACAACAAGGAACTGAGAGGGACAACGGGCCATTTCTGTGTGTACAAAGGGTGACGCTATACAAAAGAGCCCCGGGGGTCTCTAATGTCTCAGGCGATCCTTGCATCGCCGAATCCAGTATCACCAGCCACTTATATCAGGTTATAGACCCTGTCGGCGGGACGCGCCCCTCCCTGTTCATATAGGAGAGACTGCCCTGGTCCTACGTCCTATAGGTCTCTGTACCGCTTGCCTGTCCACGGGAATATTGTCATAAGCTTCTACCAGCCGTATAACACTACATCCCGCTACCCAAACACGGGATCACAGTTATCAGCAATTACCATTGCCGTAAAGTCGTACTTTGAACAGCGCGCACAAGACCAATGAGTACGCATGCTGATGTCCATTGTCGGAACTGCACGCCAAAGGGGGGCCTAGAGTGTTCCAAGCAAGAACGCACCCTGTACAAAGACAAAGTCTAGTTCCCTCGTCCTTCTTTGTTTCGTCTTCTTTCGTCTGGTGAGGTGTATATTGCACGTGCGGTGTGGCGTCGACTCTGCGCCCGGTATGGCTTCGGTTGATATTACTTCTTTTATACTGATATCGTATCTTTTCGTATAGTGTCCTCGAAAGTGGTTTCGAAGTTCTTGTCTATCATGACTTTTTATTCAGCGTCATTTATACATCCGGGATTGCGATTTGTCTCGCAAGTTTTAAGCTGGAAATAGAAGAGATCGTCTTTCGACTGGCGAAGGATTGATGGCGCATCGAATCATTGCGCAAGTGGTTATTGTGGGCACGCAAGTCTTTGGCAAGGCATTCATCTCGGCGTGGAAACAGGCGGCGGCGAATTCATCGCGGGTGGCGAGCGAGTCCTCGACGGGCTCAGTCAAGGATGCCATCACACGGACCACGGGTCTCTCCATCTCCGAGGCCTGCCAGATCCTCAACATCAAGAAAGACGCCACGTTGAAGCTCGAGGACGTCACGAGCAGGTACAAGACCATGTTTGAAAACAACGACCCGGCCAAAGGTGGGAGCTTCTACATACAGAGTAAAGTACACCGCGCCATGGAAAGACTCGAGATGGAACTCAGTACCGCGGCCAAGGAAGGCGGTGAGGGTGCTTCCGCCGCTGAAGCTGGTGCAAAGTCGGCGGAAGGCACTGCTGGCACGAAACCCGGCTCGTGATTCTCCCTATACACTCATCCTGACTTTTCCTTTCAGCGCATCGCAAAACTTATTCACAAAATTTACATGCAAGTTCACCGCCCTTTCGGCAGGTCTCATAGCGATGCCGGCGTTCTCTCTTATTCTTTAAAGGTCTAACTCGAAGCCCCTGTACTATACGTGTCACATGCACATAAAAGTCCTACCTCATACACGATCATATCAACGTCCCAACTCATAATTTACACAAACAATCAAAAACATGAAAACATTTTACCACAAAGACAGGTGTATAAGAATTGTCATGTCATTGCTACTGCGATACATTCGTCATCATCATTATCATCTCTTTTTATGTGACAAGTTTGTACAATATTTAGATTGAGGCGGATCCTCTGACAGTGGAACCCTCCTGATGGTCACTGCCCTTGGAGTTGCCAAGGTTGTTCTTGATGCACTCCTGAATCAGGTTGTAGCATCGGTCCTGGTACGCAGGGTCCAGTGCTCGCTTGTCGGCCTCTTGCACCGTTCCATTAGGTACAATGTACTCGCCGTTGAGTCCCTTTTCCTTCACTTCAGGGCTGGTGGCAGCATATAGAGCTGACAGTGCACCTTCAGGCGAGTCCTTCATACCGACAGCTCGTGCGGCGTGGTTCAATGTTTCTAGAGTCGAGACGGCAGCCTGACCGACGACGCCATCACCAACAGTCTCCTTGATCTTCTCTCCATAAGTCTCCAGCACACCTGACTGCTGCGCAGTCTTGACGACACCAGGATGAATAGAGTTTATAAAGAGTTTGTCGTCGATGCCCTCGGACTTGAACATCCTTGCCAGCTTCTTGGCATAGAGGACATTGCCCATCTTGGAACGATTGTATTGCAGAGTCGGTCCGAGATCAGTGTTCAATTCATCAACCGATGCAAAGTGGACGTCTGATGATGCAGAGAAATGGAGGTTGGATGCCATGATGACGATTCGTGCGTCACCTGTCTTGTTGGCCGTAGCCTTGACAGTCGGTAGAAGACCCTGAGCGAAGATTGCATGTCCAACATTGTTGCAAGCAAAATGACGATCGATGGCATGTGACTTGTCTGTGGTTGAAGTTGGAATATCAGTCTTGTACATGCCAATCGCGGCATTGCAGTTTAGTATGTCGATCCTGTCAGTCTCCTTCTTGATCTGCTCAACAGTCTTGTTGACGGCATCATAATCTCCAAGATCCATCTCGTGGAAGATGAGCTTGGACGATACATCGTGACCTGCCTCTTTCGAGAAATGTGCTTCGGCCTCCTTGTATCGAGCGGCATCGTTGGAGGCAATGATGACCTTTGAGATACCATTCTTGAACAACTCTGTCGTGAAAGCAGCACCGATACCTTCGTTGCCACCAGTGATGACAGCCACTTTACCGGCGAGTGATGGTATCTTGGATGCACTCCAAGGGTTCATTATATTGTGTAGCATCTCAGTCATGAAGGTCAAGTTTATCTGTATCGAATCAAGAATCAATCGATGAATATATACTCGAATAGAAGGGACAGGTCGAGGACTGGCAGGACAATCAAATGCTTGAAGGAAATGGGAGGCGAGCACAAAGTCGTTCTGCAATGATGTCAACGCTTGTGAGAACTGATCACCGAAATCAACTGATCACAAACGCCTGAGAACTGATCAACTGGAAACTCAGTTGTTCTGGCAAGAGTTGCAATTGCTATTGCAATGGTAGGTAGCTATAGGACTGTATTATGACTATGGCTAGTGGTGACTGTCCCGCCGCTTGCAGGCTAGCTGATAGGATGAATTGATGCGCCGGTATTGAAGTATCGTAGCTTAATTTAGTTGTCATTGACCACCACAATTCAGGTCATGGAGCTGTCAGTAGCGAGGTTGACCATTAAAGGAGATTCCAAACCACAGCTACCATAGTGAATCGGAGCTTGCAATAAGTGTCATGTCAACCCAACTGGTTTACCATGACCACGGCAAGACGATTCTTATGCAGAGAAGTCTCAGTCCGGTCGTTCTCAAGAGCACTGTTTCCGACGTCACCGGCTTTTTATACCAGCCGTGGCTAGAGAAGCAGTAATATGAGGGCAGCAGTATGTAGAAGGATGGTTCGCATCAGACATCGTCCAGAGCTCGATTGAAGCCACCAGGCCGATTCATGTATTGTCGGTACTCGATGCGTTTGGCTGCCTTGGCCACACCTCCATTCGCGTTGCCCTTGACTTTCTCACCTTTGGTCGTCGCGAATCCGCCGAATCCCATCATGGCTGCCATCTGTGCTTCTTCATCCATGATGTCTTCAGAGTGTTTCTTGTCTGCTTCACCACTTTTCATCTTTGCCGAGGTGTTACGTGGTGCCTCATCAGAGCCTGTTGCCCTGTGGTCATTGCGGTCATCCTTGCGATCACTGGAATATACAACGGGAGAACGACTCCTTCTGTCGCTAGATATCTCGTGTCGTTTATCGGACTCCTCGTTGACAGGCCTATAGGAAGCTCTTTGTGCAGGGCGCCTTGTCTCGGGACTTCTATCTCGGTAGCCATCCCTATTACGGTACGAACGATCATGGTTGTTTCGACGACGAGAGGAGTCCTCTCGATCATCATACACGAGTCTGTCCCGTGCGCCGGACCTGTCATGCCGACTATATGAGTCTCTTGTATACGCCGTGCGATTGTGTCTGTCATCCTTTCTACGGTCCCTGGCATAAGGACTCCGCGAACGGCTACGACTCATTTCAGATATCTATTTGCTATGCGTTGCGCCTGATCTATTCAAATTGTGATTTGTAACGAGTTTCTACAACCACAAGATACATTCTCCTACAACTCTTCTGTGATTCTCTGGTTGTATAGATTCAATATGTGAGAGTATATAATGAAGCTGCAAGAGCCATAAGAACAAGAAACTCCAACCACATGAAATTCAACAGAGTTGATGGGCATGAGATGAGAGCTCCGCTAAGCAACCACAATCTGCTTATCGCGGGAGGGATTACCGAAAGCGGACACAATCGGTAGCAACCTTGGAATGCCACGTTTCTGTTTGTGTAACGCGCGTGTCTCTACCGCTTCCAAAGGTTTGTAGACACGGTATCGGGCGGTACGCTCGTAGGTAGCTGCGCATCGCTCGGTCGGTCGCAGCTGCTAGTGTCAGATGTCCATGTCGTGTCTATAGCATGGTACTGAAGTGCAGTGTCCGGTCGTTTGACAGGTAGATATCAGTATATATTGCATCATATCCACACTCTTTTCGGTATGGCAACTAATGGGCACACTCATACAAGCAAGCGCACCATCTGTGTCTTTTGCGGCAGTTCTCGCGGCAAGTCCGATGCCTATGCACTGGCTGCTCAGGAGCTAGCAGAGGAAATGGCAAAGCGAAAATGGGACCTGGTCTATGGCGGCGGTTCGACCGGCATCATGGGAATCATGGCGTCTTCCGTCATCAAGGCGGGACGATCGGTCACTGGCATCATACCGAGAGCACTGACTCGTCGTGAGAGGGACGGTGAAGTCCCTGCAGAGATTTATGGAGAGACGATTCTCGTGGATGACATGCACACCCGCAAGCGCATGATGGCAGAACGTGCTTCTGCATTCGTCAGTCTTCCCGGAGGACTGGGCACGCTGGAAGAAATGTTTGAAGTTGTAAGTCTGAATCTCGCTTCATTGGCGTTCGTCGCTCATGGTACAGGCGACCTGGAACCAATTGGGAATCCACCAGGACCCCGTCATACTATTTAATGTGAATGGATTTTACGATCATTTGATTGCATTCGTCAAGCACGCCGTGCAGGAAGGCTTCATCGGTGAAACACAACAGCACGTATGATGCTGTGGACTCAGAATTCGAGACATGAGCTAATGATGGACAGATCATCGTGGAAGCCAAGACTGCCGCAGAGGTCTGTGACGCGATAGAGAACTACGTACCTGCAGCCGGTCGACTTAGCCTCAGCTGGAAGAGCGTTACTGGATAACGACATGGCAAACCAGCGAACTATACGCACTGATGATATTTGTATCCTCAATCTACGTATACTCATGATATAGAACAGCATCGATGCATACGAGACTAGATTGCATTAGACTACAGCCTAATGAGACGCAGCATAATGAAATTCACTTACATTCTCACGTCGCACTATCTGCAGGACGACTGACTGACACTGTGAATCGATGAGAACCTGATGGATCTTTCACAGGCTGACTGGAGCACGTCTGCGGCAAAAGTAGAGGACAGACACGGAGCGTGACTGTGACTGGCTACGACTGGTGATCATACTCGAACGCTCACTTTACTTCGGATGACGCATACGCATACAGGTGCCTTACAGACTCTTTCTATTCTCCTCTACTCATTCTGCATAGCTCTCCTGACGAGCGAGTCGTTACAGCGCCGTACAGGACAAGACAGTCTCTCTCACTGAACGACAGTTGCCGGGACCATTTGTCAATTCGGATGTTACGCAAGATTAGGAGCCATGCCTTCTTGTCGCCAAAGAAGTCAGCGCTACCTGCACAACCGGCCACGAGTCCCATACGTGCTTATGGTGTCAGGCCATCATCGCCAACAAAGAATTACTTCGGCACTGCCACGAAGAATACCTTATGGCCTGAATGCGTGGTCTGTCACGAAGCATTGCTCGACATATCGCAATCCGTTCTTGTGGGACATGGATCTGATCAACGCTACCACAAAAAGTGCGCTGGAGAGGTCAGTGTCAAGCTACAAATATATCGCATGCTAAATCGAAGACAGCTGCCCAAGTGTTCTCGAAGCTCAAAGGACTCTGTTCCACGAACGGGAAGAACACGGAGAATTAGACGCAAAGCTTCATCGTGGTTCGGTCTTACACCTGTCAAACAAGTGGCTGCAGAGGCATCGCCTTTGGAGCCCAGACTCGATGACAATATACCTTGTGTACAGACTCTGCAGGCCAGTTTGTACAGCGAATATCAATGTGTCTCTCCTGACATCAAAGAATCGCTCTGTCTACTACATGTACAAAACAGTTCAACAACCTCACGAAGACTGCAATTTGATCGGAAGAGCAAAAGGAAGATTGTTGTTTTGATTCTCGATGTCAGTCCAACTATGCAGTCGGGTGCTCAGATTGTAAGGACAAAAAAGACTGCCCACACAATTCTCGAAAATCTGCTGCCACAGGACATGCTCTGTATCTTGAACAACAGTGCAGGCTCGAATGATTGCCGAGTGGTACATCACGAAAATCGTCCATTTGGGGAATCCAGACAGCAGTATTCCGAAGCCGTTCTCCGGGTGCATAATATAGCCCGACCTATACTCGTGGATCTTTGCAGTACCTTTGCACAAGCGATTGACATCTGTAAGTCTTCAGTAGGGATACAGCAGGTAAGTTTGTCAGGCTCGTAAAAATCACTCCTGACTCGAGTCGTACATCATTTATATCTCCGACGGTCTGTGTGATGCGAATGACGAACTCTTAAGGAGTCTCTATCGGTCTACCAGAGCACTTGGCATCACTCTCAACACTCTTGGCATCGGTCCTGTGATCGATACAGTCAACCTTACAAAATTAGCTCATTGTTCCACTGAAGGAGTATTCTTGCTCGCAGCAGACGAAGCTAGAGTAGTCGATTCAGTGACGCATATGGCTGGCGACATCTGCACCGCACCTTTGAAAGATATACAAGTTGATGTCCGGCTCTATGAAGGTGCTTCCTTGCGATTGATTAGGAAAGCTGACATCTCTGCCAAGGTTCTCTCACCTCAGCACATCAAGTTTGTGATTCCTAGACTTGGAGCATATGAGTCGTGCCAAGTTGTTTTTCTCATACTACTACCACAATGTGAATTTGTCGATGCGGGTGTGTCCAACATGAATCATGTAGCCAAGTCGGATAACATCGGGCAAGGACAACAAGCCGCACAACAATATCAAGGCGCTGCTGACTGCTTGGCGGAGCTGGAAAGTATTGTGAATTGTCTACCAAGCAAGCTGGCCAGCTGTGAAGCAATTTACAGACACCCATTCTTCCACGAACATTCCCGTATACATGATGCACCGGCCACAATCATGCTCAAACGATGTCAAGATAGAGAACAAGAAGTGGCTGATTATAGAGTCACAGAACTCGACAAGTTACATGAAGTTCAAAGACTACTTCTCAAATCGAGAACCAGCAAGTATCAGGATTCCGCTGGCAGGTGCATGGAAGTGCTAGATAAGGCTGAGGACAAGGTCCGTGAATTTCTGAGTGAGTATGAAACTAGCTCAGGTATCTTCAAAGACTTGCTTGAGTTTGTGCAGCAGTCTCGGACGGAAGTCAATTCGAAACAGAGTGTTAATCCACGAAAAACGTCACTTCACCAAGCATTCTGTCGAGAGATGAATGACTTCTTTTCTGCGCAATTGACGACATCGTCACCACCAGGCGCTGCTCGAGGGGTCTCAAAAGTCAATAAAAGGCAGGATCCGGGTCGTGCTAGGCTTGTTGATCGAAATCTACATGCTGCAGAACCGTCACCAGAGGATAACAGGAAGCCTCGTCGAGGGTCCACAGGTAGCATACCAACGACGACTCGCTCGAGCAGCTTTCATGGCTTGGAAAGTCCTCTCGAAGTGCGTAGACAAGTCTGGACAGAGCCTCCACTGGCACGTTTGCCGACTAGTCAGGAGGTCAGAAGAATTGTCTCCCGTGCAGCGAGTCAGTACCATCTTGAGCAAGCAAAGTCGGAGGGCTGCGAAGACTACAATACGCCTCATTCACCACAAGCCAGATTGGATGATTTTATTCAGGACCAGCAACGGCTTCGTCACCTCGATCAAGATGACTACGCTCAGCGCATCTGGCACTCTCACAAGGAGGAGCGTGGAGAATCGTCCATGCTATCTGAAGATGAAATCAGGCTAGATCTGGACAACTTGCACAAGGAGGAATTGTTGGGCGAGAGTGATGCGGAACTCGGTCCGCAAAGCGCAGCGAATGAAATTGTGTCCAAGGAGTCGTTTCGCGAGCGTTTATTTGGTTTGCCAAAGCTGAATACTGACGTCAACTCTGAACGCTTGATACATGCTGAAAGTGAGAGTGACAGTTCAGCTACCGAGATTCTTCATCCGCGTATTGTCCGATTCACCGCGTCAGCAGTAGCCGTCAACGATGCAGATTCAGCGAGCGCAGCGCTATTCCTGACACCGGAAAGACGAGGTATCGATAATGGCATATATGATCCCACGAGCTCACGGTACTCCTCTGTGCCGGATGTTCTACAAGACTCGAACAGGAACACGAAATGTCAATCACCCCTGATACCTACGGCGGACGAAACTTCTGCGGCTAGTTCAAATTGTCCAACGCGTGCGTGCTGACATATTGTAGATCAGATTATAAGTGTAAAATAGTTTACAAGGATAAGCTTGTGGTAAACATTGTACATGAATACAATCAATTGTGCTTACTTTCATCCCGAGTCTCGAATGCAAATCTTGGAATGGATGGACTGATCCCGATTGAACGAACTGATCAGTTGATTACTTGAGTTTCTGGCTGAATTTGTGGAGAAGCCACAGCAGAAAGCCATACGCCACTAAATAGACGAACTTGGATACTTAAACGAGATTGTAAAAGCCACATCTGAAGTCGTCTAGATTGACGAATGAGAAGAATTCATCTGATTGCGCCCCCTTTTAAAACCCTCCGAAGCTCTCCGCATCCGGCCAAAAAATACTTCTAGAACGGGCGACTCATCCTGCAGAATGTATGAGACTGAATTGCTTGTCGGTTTTATGCCCGCTTCGTCTTGGCGCATTGATTCCTTGTGTGTCAAAGTCGTTTTGTTGTCTCTTTTTTTGACAGGTGTGTAGCCGGGTGTGCAAGACAGTCGTTGCGAAAGGGATATATATAGTGAAAGGGGATGGACACTGTCTCTTTGATTGTACCGTCCTCGACACTGGCAGAAATCATGTTTCAAGGGACGCTATCACTGCCTTTGCTGGTACTACTGTTGAGTCTGGGACCTACTTTAGCGTCGGCGTGGTATCGGCCGGCGGTGGACACTACTTGGGCGATTCAGTACTCGGGCACGTACTTGGACACGAGTAATCCCGCGACAGTCTACGATATCGACGGGTTCAATGCGACGGCGAGTTTGATTGGGTCATTGCATGGTGCAGGACATAAAGTCGTCTGTTACTTTTCGGCGGGATCGATTGAGAATTATGTCCCGGACGCAGGGCAGTTTCCTGCGTCGGTCGCGGGAAAGGTGCTCGATGGGTGGCCTGATGAAAAGTGGTTGGACGTGCGTCAATTGTCCGTCGTACGTCACTATCATATCGCTTCGACGATGAGCTTGGGACTAATTGACATAGTTGAGACCCTTGATGACACATCGGGCGCAGATTGCAAAGGATAAAGGGTGCGATGGGCTGGATTGGGATAATGTGGACGGATACAACAACGACTCTGGATTTCCACTGACTGCGGCGGATCAATTGTCATACAACATCATGTTGTCCGATATCGCACACGGCTTGGATATGGCCGTCGGTCTGAAGAATGACTTGGACCAGATCCCGGACTTGGTGTCGTACTTTGACTTTGCGGTCAATGAGCAGTGTCAGCAGTATAATGAGTGCGATACTTTGCTGCCGTTCATACAGGCCGGTAAACCCGTCTGGGCAATCTCTTATGCTGGCTTGACCAAGACGAGCACTTGTGCATTGCCGAATAAGCTCGGGTTTCGCATGATTTTGAAGAAACTCGATCTCGGTGCCGCAGGATACCCGTGTTGGCAGCAACTGACGACAACGACGTCCACGGGACTCGTCACAAGTAGTACCAAACCTATCGTCACGAGTGCGACGAATAGCAAGAGTACGACGTCCAGCAAAACCGCTGTAACAACTACGAGTTCCAGCGCGACAAAGTCGACGATCAAGTCCAGCACTACCGCGTCGCTGACAACGACTACGACGAGCACGACGAGTACCTCAAAGGCTAGCAAAAGTTCTTCGAGCACAACCAAACTCACCCTCATCACGAGCACGCTCGTGGCTGCGAAAACGACGTCGAAATTGATGAGCTCAAGTAAGTCGAGCACTTCTACCACAACTTCCACTCCAGCTTCAACCTCGACCACGGCATCAAGGCGGCCTCCGGTCGTGGTGAAGCCACGCCAGTAGCTGGCACATTCGATTCATTTCGATCATGTATAGAGGGATCAGCCAGCTGTCTTTCCCCAAATCGTATAAATAGACTATATATATATTCAGGTGACTGTGGTCCGTCCTGATTAGCCCTTGTAATGTCCACAGTTGTCTGGCAGCTTGAGATCCATCGCTTCGACAGTGTCGGAATTGAAATTGCAAAGACTGATGAGCGTGGTGCCACCGATGGGACAGTTCAGGTTGTCCGCGGCTATCTGGTAAGATTCATCGGAGCCGCATGGCGCCCTGCCGTCTCTTAAGGTACCGACAAGTACTCGTCCGAGCCAAGTATTACTGTAGCTTTGCTCAGGAAAGTGGACGTGCTGGTCAAGATCGTTGGCTGCATAGTTTCTTGTATACTAGGGTCGGCCTGGTAATCGATCGCAAACGTGAATGGCAAAGGACAATTGATGGCTTGACCACAGAATCCAATCTAATCCAAGCAGAAGCGAGCTGAGCGCGGCGATGAAACGCTTGAGATTCTGCGGCAGGTGGAGAGAATTGGCTCTTGAATGTCCATTGCCGCGAATTCGGAGCGAATAGTCAATCCTGGTAGATATACGTATAGGTGATATCCAGAGAGAGAATATTTGGGTTTATGTGATTGTCATTTCTAGCTTTTGCGTCTGCTGGAGTACTCGAATCATCGGCATTGCACTTTAGGCTGGCCACTTCGTTCCTCCCGTGGAACCCAAAAAAATGGTTAATCATTCCAGATGGACATGATTGGCGTTTCGCGCGCACTCTCCCGCTATCAACGACGTACCCTGGTACTTGGTATCGGCAGAGGCACACTGTGTTATTGTCGTTACAAATAAATTATATTCGAGATTATAGTGGGCCATGAAACATCGTTTGCTTTGTCGAAACGCATCCCAAGTCTCATATGCATGGATAAGTGGTATGCCGTTCCTACCTCGCATGATTTGCTTGGCCACGATCCTGTCGGGGATACCTTGCCGGGAAATTTGTAGGCGCTTCGAGTCGTGAGCCGGCACATAGTAAATCATGTAAGTGTACTTGTCGATCCGATAGATTGACGGTCCACCGTGTATGTATACTACTTGTGGCACTTTGTCGAGCATACGCACGACTTCCCATTCCAGCAACAAACACAATCAAGATGGCACATACACCACGTTCAGCAATAAGAAGTGCCGGGTCCATGTCGGACGCTCAGACAGGTTGTCAAAGTGGTTGTGACTTCTTCATCCTCATTTCGTTCTTTGGTTGATGTGTGCCACGTTTGCGAGAAGCATGCTACCTTCGCGTCAATTACCGATAGGATTGGATGACCGGTGGTTGGCCGAACTCCAAATTCCAGATTGATAAAGTGTATTTCTGCCTGTATATGTTTGGCAGCCCTTGTTGATTTGTATAGACTTGCGGGATGCTTCGCGCTCCTCGGTGATACGCTTTTCGGTGTATGGCCCTTGCACTTCAAGCACATTTCGACACGATTGTTGCTTTCGGAGACTCTTTCTCCGCCCAGTGCGGCTTCGACCTCGAACCAAAGCCTGCGCGATGGTCCAATTTTACGCACGGCATCCACAACAACCTCATTCTGGAATCGTGTGGTCTCAGTGGTGGTTGGAATTACCTCAACTTCTTGTCTGGCTGCACGGTGGACAGAATTGATCCTTTGACTTGTCCGATAAAGCTCATCGATCTTGCCTACGGAGGTGCAGTGTCTTACCAGAACTCGACTCTGCTAGCTGAGAATGCGACTGATCAAGAACTGTCTGGTGCACTACAATTGACGGGTCAGTTGTTCCAGTGGAATTCAATTGTGCGATCTCAATTGTCTTATAAGCCGGATCGAACACTCGGAGTGATATGGTTCGGTATCAACGACATGTATCTCTTCTCAGCGAGACACCTTGAGAAGGCATTGGAGGACCAGCATGCGACAGTGCTTGAAAACCTTATCCACAATCACTTGAACGTCATAGGTGCTGCCGTCGAGCAACTTCATGCTGATGGGGTACGTAATATGTTGTTACCCAATGTACCCCTCGACATACCTGGCGTCGCTGGAATGATCAACACATGGAACAGACTCCTGAAGTTACGTGTAGAGCAATGGCAGTCTGTGTATAAAGACTCCATCTTTCACGACTTTGATGTTTATGCCATGTTTAACCAGTTCAAGGCCGATCCTGCAGCTTATAACTTTACCAATATCGTGGATGCGTGTGTCACCGCGGCGCAGAATGTTGTTGGCACCAATTGTGGCGATACTTCCAGCGGCTACCTGATGATGGACTGGGTGCACTGGACATCGCATACACATTTCATCATGTCTCAGCTAATGCAGAGATCGCTGCTCCGTCGACTTGGCCAGTCAAATACCGGCAGTGGTATGCTTGCATTCACTCTCCAACTCAATGGAGCGTCTCGAAAAGTTCTAACACTCATCAGCGTCGTGCTCCTGATGGGCACTTCATTCGCTCTTGTGTGGCTTATACATCGACGACGCACTCCTTCCAACGACGTCATTCCAATGTACACGGCCATCCAGGACGAAGACAATCCAATGAGACCGTCGACCATTGGCTGACCGATGTGATGCAATGTTCGCCGAGAGAGACAATATATTGCACAGAATCACATCGAAACAGTCAGACACTAGCTAGCCATGGAGCGTGTAGTGTAACCGAATGACATTTTTCTGACTCGCGAGGCAGAAGGGAACAAATTGGAAGATAGACCGTTTATTTCGCGAACGTAAGGAGCTTAAATTCATCGCTGAGTGATATCGCGTTGATGAGAAGCGAGACTTTTGGCGAGACTTGTGGTCGGTGCAAATGGTCCAGCGCCAGCCTTGGGCGCTCAAAAGAAACATCGTATACAGCACTTCAAGGGACTTGCGACACCTTGCACGGATTTACGTGGAGAATAGCACATTCGGGCACTTTAAGCCTTAGAATTGTTGTGGGATGACTCCGTACTGAATACAGGCTCAAAGAGATCTACCGTACCAGACCAGCATCAGAGAGTCACCGCTTCGGGATCAATGGGCTTCAAGTCGCCTTTGCCGTGGAATATTTCGAGGATATTCGCCTGCTCGGCCAACATGAATCTGTCGGCCTGATGCCCAATTTCAGCCAATTGTTTCCATCGCTTAAAGTCTTCTGGATTGCGCTTGTCGCCGTGTGCAGCCTCTGGATTATCCCAGTGTCCCTTGGAGAAGCCGAGCAGGGTGGTAATCTTCTTCAACTTGATGTCATATACCAGAGAACAAATAGTCCCCGTCTCCTCGAGCCAATTACACTGCCACAACTCGCCTGGCCTGATGCACTGGTACCCGCACGTCTGGTAATTGATGCGGCCGGCCATCGGCCCTCCATGGATGGCATAGACGATCCTCTTCTCGGAGAAGAACCACATTTCGTACTTCCACTTCTCGGGGTTGCCATCCTTGTCTTCGGCATCGTACTCG
Organism: Taphrina flavorubra JCM 22207; assembly: GCA_000836175.1. Lineage (NCBI taxonomy): Eukaryota > Fungi > Ascomycota > Taphrinomycetes > Taphrinales > Taphrinaceae > Taphrina > Taphrina flavorubra. The sequence goes on along the minus strand of DF819233.1, from coordinate 23,334 downwards.
TAGATGAGATGCAGGTCGCGAATGTCTGCGTCAAAGGACGGATGTAACGGCGTACTCGTCTTGAAGGACATCACAATGTATCGCTACCGCTCAGAGCACGAAAGAAAACAACATATAAACTTGTACGATAACGAGTACTTGAACAGATGGGCGGAATTGGCGGGCGGAAAATGACGCAAATCCGATCGCCAAGCTTTTCCACTCAAAATTCGATCGGAATTCTCGGCGTTCCGTTGACCGATGCACCGATCCCCGCAATCTGTAAGTTTCTTATCTGTACAGCTTGTCTCATCTGTATACATATATATCGGCGACTATACGCTCTCGACTTGGAATTTCCGTCCTGGCTAGGCACTCTATGGTTCGTGTGTAGTCGCCACTACAATCTCCATATCGCCATCCATCATCAATCGAATTTGAGGGCTCCATAGAAGTCATGGAAAAGAAGAAGCTCAAGATACTCATCTGCGGCGCAGGTTGCGCAGGTCCAGCACTGGCATACTGGCTGGCTCGCGCAGGTCATCGCGTCGTCATCATCGAGCGGGCGCCCGATCTACGTGCGACCGGCGCTCAGATTGATCTGCGAGCACAAGGTATAGAGGTCGTGAAGCGTATGGGTCTGCTCGAGACGATTCGATCGAAATTGGTAGATGAATTGGGAGTCGCCTTTGTCGATTCGGCCGGCACCATCAGGGCCACAGTCATGGCTAATCGAACCGGTAAAGGCGCGCAATCACTGACTTCAGAATATGAGATTATGCGCGGAGATCTCGTCAGGATACTCTACGATGCCACCAAGGACAAGGTGGAATACGTCTTTGGCAAGACTATCGACCATTTCTCGCAGGACGATCATCAAGTCACAGTGACATTCTCCGATAGATCGACAGACACGTTTGATCTCTTGGTCGGTGCCGATGGTCAGGGTTCGCGCATCAGGAAAGCCATGTTGAGTCCTGACGCACCGGATCCACTCTCTCGCTTGGGATTGCAGATGGCATACTGGTTCATCCCGCGCGCGCCTGAAGACGACAATGTTCGACGTACATACATCAGTCCAGGCGGTAGAATGATCTTTCGACGAAGCCACAATCCTACAGAGACACAAGTCTACTTTATCCTCAGTGATGACTCTGACGAACTGCGTGACCTGCCGCGCGCTCCGATCAAAGAACAAAAAGCCTATTGGCAAAAGAGGTTCGAGAACGCCGGATGGCAGACTGATCGATTCGTACGCGGCATGGAGTCTGCGCAGAATTTCTACACGCAAGAAGTGGTACAGGTGCGGACTGATACGTGGCACAATGGACGAGTCGTGTTGCTGGGTGATGCAGGGTACTGTCCCTCACCATTCTCCGGCATGGGCACGACGGCGAGCTTTGTCGGTGCGTATGTGTTGGCAGGGGAGATCAATAAATCACTCGACAACCTCACTCGAGCACTGGAGCAATACGACTCGATTCTGCGTCCATTTGTGGACGAGTTTCAAAAGATCAACCCGCGACTGTTGAGGCTGGCGATACCTCAGAGTCAGTGGGCAATCTCACTCATTCTGTTCCTCGCCAGTGTCGTCACATTTCTGAGGATTCCACAACTATTGTCGAGATTTTCTAGAGAGGAAAAAGGTGGATGGAAATTAACAGAGTACGACATTTGAGGATGAACTACTTGTGAATGGTCTGTGCTATTGAGGATCACGCTATTCCACGCCGATTGTCAGCTCACATGTACCGCTTCACAAGGTCAAAACTATGAGGCAACTGTGATGAAACCTAAGCCTCTGATGCCTTGCTCGATCGACGCCGTTCTGCCTTTCGCTTCACCATACAGGCCGACTACCTTGCGACCCGGGTGTGGCTCAAGAGTACCTCCGTGACTGTTATAGCAGTCTTTATCTTGCGCGGTCTTGGTGTAGTCCCAGTCTCCACACTCGATGGACTGTCCCGCGGTAGTCTCAATCAATATGCCCTCCCAATGGCGGCCACAGACGCGATAGGTCACTTTTTTGATGGTCTCGCCGTGGTGGGTGTCGAGATGCATGAACTTGGAGACTTGGCGAAGACCGATCCAATTAATCCATCCGTGGTACCCGGCCATATGCTCCGGCCACCTCGTCGGATCGGCATTCATGATTCGGTATCCGGCCTGTAAACCAATCAGACGTCCACCATGACTCTTTCTCGTACAAATCATGGTCGATATGGTCTGGTATTTTAGGGACTCGAAGCCGCTCGAGAGATAGTACTCGTCTGACCAGTAGTGATAATCGGGATCTTTTGATGGGCCACGCATCCCGTAGTCCGGTCCAAATTTGAAGCCATATTTCGCTCGTGCATTGAACTTTGAATCTCCCACTTCGGAAGAATTGCTTGGCGTTTCGATAGTGCCTACTGACTCATGAATCTGTTGTGCATGAAGACCAGACAAGAAACCTGCAATAGCGAGGAACTGTCGCCACATAATGAATTCTTGCTCTAAGAAGAAAGGAGGTAACTTGATCGAAGAATGGACGGACGATGAAGACCTTCTTATGACGCTGAATGCCTTGGTGTCATACCAGCTTTATCATTGAGGAGATCATATGTGGTTGTTTCAGAAAAATTGAGCGACTAATTGCAGCATGCCAAATTATCTCCTCGATCTACCAGCCGTCGTATGATGTGCGTAGTGATGTACATTTCGGAGGTACCCACAAGGTTATATTTCTTATGGACCGCCCTTGACGCATGCGACAATGAAGAAAGGAGGTAATGTGATTGATGTCTTGACTGGACCTGACTGCATACCACAACATGGTGCCCGTCGTGTCCAACGACATTCGATCTCGTGACACGTCATGAAGGTACCTAGAGATCGTCACAAGAATCAGCTGACTCGAGTCACGAGTGAACTCCGTCAATCAAGCACATCTGCGCCATGTGTGACCCGAGATTGCTAGACCTGGGGAAATCCATGCAGACACCTTATGGTACAGGCACAATTAAAAAAGCTGAGACCCCTGATTCCTTGCTCGATCGACGCCGTCCTTGCTTTGGCTTCTCCCGAAAACACCTTTTACTTGAAAATCCAGGGGTGGAGGGAGCATGCCGACTCAACTCTGATAGGACTTTTTCAACTTGTACAGATTTCGTGGAAAACCAGTCTCCACCTCGGACAATTTGATTGCCATTCATCTCGCTCTTCATGCTCTCCAGTGTCTGCCACATACACAGGGACTCACTTTAGTGATGCTCTCGCCGTGTTCGGTGTCCAGAAGCAACCAGCTGAATGACGTCCGCTATCCGTCCGAGTTAGTCGAGTAACGGTGCTTCCGATCAGCAGAGACATCTTGCACCATGGACAACTATACGCAAGGCCGCGTTCTATGCCATCCACCATAGCTATTCCGAGTCGAATCCGGTCGTATGAAGCGATGTGCAACGGTTCGCTTGGCGATAGTATATTATTCTAATCAGCAAAACTTGGTCGAATCAGGAGAAAGAGCTTCAGCAATGAAATATCTCACCATGCATATCTTTAGCTGTGCAAGAGTACTAGCATTCTGCGAGCACTAATTCGCGAGAGACAAAGCAATCGTCTCGCCGAGAGCCTATAGTGTCTACACAGAGGAAATTGCAGACTCAAGTCACATTTTCACTAGTTTGTCCACCGCGGCCCGGAAATACACAGGAATACAAAGATCAATTACTGTCACCGGCAATCTTGTAAGCTGTTATTATAGTGTGAGCGACTGTATTGATAATACTATAGAGGACTAAGCGAAACTATTATATACAACTGAGGTCACGTGGAAATGCAAGTGATCACTACAGTGAGTAGTGTGCTGACCTACCAATTCTCGGCAGGATTTGGGTTTTGAAGCACTGCAGAAGTGCTCCTTCCCAGAGCACGGCGATGTTTTTCTGCGTTGCCGTCTGTATATACGCGTTATCATCCATCTTCTGGCCAAGCTCGGAGGAGATGTTGATCCCGAGGTGTCTGACAGTACCATTGACAACTTGATAAATTGCTCCACCAGAAGAGCCACTAAGCGTAGGGCAATCGTGCCGAAGCAGATCGCCCTCGCGATTCAGCAGAGATCTCTCTGCATCGGATCTCTCACTATCATACGGGTCAAGAGGCGCGGACGATCGGTATCCAAGCCCCTCGGTAGTCACTATATGACCAGGCGACAGTTTGCCGAGCGCTTTGCCAGTATCGGCTCTCGTGGGTACTTTCCAACCTGGTACCACGGCGGACTCCACAAACCGCAGGTGATAGTCTTCCACAGCAACAGAGCCATTGACAATCAAAGCAGCGACAGATGTGCTGCTCGACGTTACTGGCATTCTTGAGGGTGCAAGAAAATGCGCTATCTTGAAGATTTTCGAGCCGTCGAGACTATGGCCTGTCTTGATCTTGAGGAAAGCAAAGTCCTCCTCGGACTTGATCTCATCGAAGTTGTACAGACACGAATGGGCATCCCATTGATGCTTGTAGGTTTCATTGAATGCTGTTGGCACAACTTCGAAAGTGCGATAGCGGATATACACTCTTCCGGACGAGTCAGATCACCCGACCCCCAGACTATATGTAATGTGAGTGCGGCTTTGCAGCCGATATTTCGGAGCCGTGCTGGCAGCTGCAGACGGTGCGCAGCAGTCGCGAGGAATCCCTGACCGATGTGAGTAGTTGTGCCTCGCTGGTGTGCACCAGCCCGCACTGTGGCCAGCACGACTCTAGTTTTGCTGAGATCACTTTTGGACACTGGTGTTCGGCGTGTTAAGCATGTTTCGCACGGCTAGCGCCATAAAATTGATGTCGGCAGCATCATACGACCACGACAATTTGAGCAGGTAACAGGATCCGCCGAGACTACGGTACATCTTGCTACTGAGAAGGTGGTCAGCGATAGCGTTCGAATGCACGATTCTTGATTCTGAATTGAACCTTCCTCCGTCAGAGTGACGCAGTGTTTTTCTGTCAGATTCTGTGCAACTGCTCATCACTGTAGAATGGTGTAGACAGATCTTCGAATCGCTGGTTGAGAATGTGATTAGATAACTCGTCTCATCATCAAGATGATCCGGGAAAAGCATGGGTCCTGCTGAGGGTTCTTCGCCGGATACTAGAAGACTTGCTGCAGACATTTGTGATACTAGAATGATAAAGTTGAGGTGATCTTGTTGGTTCTCAAGCGACCTTCCGGCGTGAGAGTGATGTAATGCTTCTCAGTTTGGACTTGTGGTAAATACGGTATGTCGCTATAATTGACGAATCGCATCTCGACAGGTCGGAGGCATGTCTGATATTGCCCAGGATATAATCTGGGATCGACATCGGATCAGATGATGGCTCGTCGGCACAGAACAAGGGGCTTATTTCTGACATTTTTGTTCTTCAAATACCAACGAGAATAATGTTGCAGGCGCGTCGAGAAGCACTATGGGATGGGCAATAGCTTCAATGACTCTTCTGGCGAGCGAAATTGGAATGAAACAGAGCGCTCAGCTGCATGCTACATGTCTGTCCATGGATAGCTATTAGGTCTCAACGCTTGCCGGTTGGGAGCCTTACCTCGTGAGAGTGACGGAATGTTTTTCCGTGAGATCATGCATGAAAGAGCACCAATTCGTTAGCAATGCCATTGGCTTTCACAGTTTTGGTGATTCTGTCATTTGTCATTTCTGAACGAGCCCTTTGACGTTAGTGTAATACAACGTCGTCCTGTTGGAGTTTACAGAAGCAGCAGCTCATGACCGCAAGATACTGCAGGTCAGTTTCCATGGTGGTGAAAAACGATGCCATGAGCCAGTCAAATATAGTGATCAAGATGATCAGGAAGGGTTATGCCATTCGAATGATGTTGTGCATTGGCGTGTGAAGCTGTGTGAAGCTGAATTAGGCCGTACGATGTTATAGCGAGTGAACGATGATAGTTGATAACGCAGTAATTAGGAAGAAACGAATATATACGCAGATAGGTGGTGATTACCAGAGCTTGTAGTGCTGCTCAAAACATGACAGTCATGCTCGTCAACAATCATATGAATCCGTCGAAGCTGTGAAAATTCGTACAAATTCGTGTTCATTCGAAGCTGCATAGATTTGTGCAGAGCCGTGTAAAGTCGTGGTGATTTCATTCACTTGGATTCGTGTAGCTTCGTTGTACTTGGAAGTATTCGACAAGTGTTGGCAACGAACAAATCCTAGCATTATGGACGTATTATGGTCAGCTCATTCTTGGAAAGAATGGAACAAACAATACCGTGAATACCAATATTATGGGCTCACTTCTGGGTAGTGCTTGGAATGCACTACCTGTGGATCGATCGTGTCCCGGATACATTCTAGCAGGGCACCTTCCCACAGTACCGCAACATTCTTCTGTTGCGCTGTCGGAATATAGTGATTTAGATCACTCGAAATTTGACTTACAGAGATGAGCCGACTAGCTTAGAATCTATAACTTCAGCTTATGATGTTGTGCTGGGCTTGCTCTTCAAATTCGATATGGCGAGCGTCATACAGTCGATATTTTCAGGCGCATACAACCATGTGGCCTGAAGCATGTAGCATGCTTTGCCCAGGTTTCGATGCAGCTTGGACCGAAGCAAGCGATCCGCAAAATGGTTGCTCTGTACGACATTCGTGACCTTGTTGGTTCTCAAGCGACCTTCCGGTGTGAGAGTGATGCAATGCTTCTCAGTCTGGACTTGTGGGTAAAACGATTCCTCGCCATAATCAACGAACCGCCCTTCTCGGAGCTGCTCATGAACCAGATCGGTGGCATGTCTGATATTGCCCAGGATGTGGTCTGGAATCGGCATTGGCTCAGATGATGGCTCTTCGGCACACACCGGAGAGCTTCTGTCTGACATTTTTGTTCTTCAGATACTAAAAAAGATACTAATGGCAATGATATCGCAGGCGCATCGAGAAGTACTATGTAATGGGCAATAGCTTTGATGATTTCTTCTGGCGAGCGAAATTGGAATGAAAGGAAGTTCATTGTGACTGTTTCCGCTCAGTATTGAGCTAATCAGCTTGGGTAATCAATTTTCTATTGATTGTTGACCACCACGATTGATGGAGCTCTATACTTTGAATCGAGGTATCGTTATATTGAATTTATCTCTACACAAATTGACATACATATGCCTCGAATGAGCATTGTCGATTTGAATAGTAGTGAAATTCGTTATGGTAATAATATGAATGAGTGTGAATTTAAGAAAGATACAATTGCAGGAGTGAGATGATCAGCAAGAGCGAAATGATCAACTGATCAAGAATCGTACCCACGCACGGCTTCAACCCTAACGAAAGAAGCTTCTTTCGTGCTTCGTGCCGTGCCCGGCCCGTCACAAACAAACCGTGGATGGAAAAGCTGATGATCGTGACTGCATGACGCTTCATACCCGATATTCTCTTGTGGAAGGAAAGACGCAAAGCGTAGGTGTGCTTTGTGAATGCTGCCGGGTCGGACCACGACTTCATGTCGATATCAGTGGAAGTATAGTTTCTGGCAGTCCACTGATTCGTGATCCAAAGTGCAGAGCATGAGATTGACAGAGCTGCAGCGAGATCGAAAGACCCTATTCTCGCTGTAGAGACCCATCTGTAGCTATGAGACTGGAGAAGCAACGACGATCGAGACTCGAAGCTTCTCAAGGATAGAAACGAGTTGCCTGCCCTTTGTTGTCAACATCCAGATATACGCATATATGTGGAGCAGTCACAATTTCATCACGTGTGATCAGCTTGCGTCGTCGTCGTCGTCGTCGTCATGATAAGCATCAAGTGTAACGATATCGATATATGTATATGTCGACGCTTCAAGTGTTTCCTGTAGCCATGATTCTAACTCCGAAGGCCCGTTATCTATGGCCAAATGTGCGCAAAAATCGTGTCCTTGAGATAGTATGCGCTGAGCAATTCCAAAACTCGGCAGGGAGTAAGATGTGGACTCATCTCAGCTATAATATGTAAGATATACAGCAGGACCTGTCTACACGGATATCCAGACTAGACAACGACCAAGAGTTGTGATTTCTCGCACGAAGTAGCCGACCGGGAGCATACGTCGAATCCCCTTGAGCACAATGAATGCAATATGCAGACGGTACTTCTGCTTGCCTTGGCTCACAAACCCAATGATTTCGATATGAATAATCGCAGTACACCGGATCCAGGATTAGAACGATTACGATATGCTTTGAGCAGCTGTATCCACGGCCCGCCGTGATTGTCGACAAGCCATCAGCTGATTCGCCGCCATCGAGCATGCTCGACTCCTCCTCCTCATCTTTGACGATGGCAAAACAGCATCGCACCAACCGCTGAGATGAAATGTAATAGTATCGAAACTTTAGCGGCAAAATAATGCCCTACGCGTCTGACGCGACAGACATGTGGCTTCACGGAAATCGTCCCTTTAACCACGGCGAAATTTAAGGAATACCCCAACCGCAGCCACACAATGGGCGCACGGCTCAAGGACGAAAAGCGGGTCGCCATATACCGTTACCGCAGGACTTAAGAGGGACGACTGGTCTTCTTGACAAGCAAGTGGGAGTTCAGCAGACTACTCAACTTCGAAACATGGTTCTCCTATGGGTTGAGTCATGTTGACACTGCACACTGGCCATAGCCAAGCCCATATCTGGACACGAAATCCGTCAAGCGAAGTAGCGGCAGGGATGCATAAAATGGCTTGTTTTAATGGTCGCCCACAGCTTGCCGTACCCCACCCAGCACTCAAGCGAGGCTTGGACCTTTATGAACGACCCGGAGTCGCATCCGTTGAGAGGTCCGTCGGGTCATGCGTGCCGACCGATTGGGACTACCTGCCCGGAGACGTAGAAGCATCGAACTTGCAAGTGTTGACATGGCAAAGCAGCTCAGTGGGATATCGGCAGATCCTGAGAGGGGCTCGTGACCAATCGAAAGACTTGCACTGACGGCAGATCTTAGCGGGGACATTGCGACCCTTCATAATGTCGACCTGGGCGTTTCTTCAAAGGCAACGTTCGGGCTTGACTATGTGATGGCGCAACAGCTGATGAGAGCACGTTGTTTGATTTGTCTATAGTTGACATGTTGTCCACACGGCGTCGGAGTCATGTCGAATGGCTTCATTACTCCGCCATATAACAATTGCAAGCGAGATCTGTTTTAGGTAGAGTGCGCTTCGCCCGTGGTATAATGAGCCTTCTTCAGGACACAGAAGAATTAAGACTGATGGCTAAATCTTCCCCAACATGGCTGCACATCGGTTTGTGAACTCCCGAGCTCCCGGTACCAAGCTTCGAGATGGCCGTCTGTCAGGTCAGCCATATGCGCATCACGGGTACGTGTTCTTACTTTCGGGACGAGTCGACAAGGCTTGGTGAGAAACACGCAGAAGGGCGGCATAAGCGATGCTAGTGACATGAACATAAACCCGCATGTCAGCACTATTCCTCGAAAGCAATATTCAAGAGCTCTGAAGGACTATCATGGACCAAGTGCCGCAAATGGTTGGACTGGGTCTTGTCGGTCTCGACAGTACGTCGCCCTTAATGCATACATCTGCAGCTGAAAATGTCCACTCCAATCTCAATTTACTGGGATGGCAACGAGATAAGATGAGCATGATCGGAACGACGTTCATGAGTGGGGTTGATGAGGCTTGCTATACATCAGGTAGTCTTGCTTGACAGTGCGGAATGATAAGGGACAAAACTGACCGAAAGTCTAGAGCTGACTCAGGCTGAGACGACATGTATCAGCACCCCATTTGATTCGCTCTACAACTCTCTCTTACCCACAGAATCGTACTTTTCCTTTTCACCGACAAAGTACTGTGCAGCCTCTCAGGCAGACTTCTCACCCTTCAATTCGCCCCCAATGCTTATGCCCGTGGATACACCGAACCCTGATGACGGTAGTCCCGAGTACAATTCTGCACAATATGAATATGCACATAGCTGGCCGGCGCATTCTCCGCTTCAGCTCAAGCTACCAGTTTATGAGGCATCACCATTCGATGACCTGAGACAAGCAGACAGGGCTTGTTTTTCGGCCTCGCAGCGCCCGACGAACACACGAGGGCACTTCACTGCTGAAGAGGATGAGATCATCATTTCCATGATCGAGCAACATGTCAGTCAGAACCCGGATGATAAGTTGAACCGTGCACATACGATTTGGCGGGCGATTGGCGCGCAATTGAATCGAACGGCAACCCAGTGTCGCATTCGGTATAGTGAGTCCCTGAACAAATCTGTAAGAAGAATCCCATTCAAGCTACCACATGAAAGTGACTGACCCCTGCACAGATACGGAGGGGCAAGTGGAGCGAAGCAGAAGACAAAACACTTATTGGAGCTGTGGCTGTCCGCGGCACGGCGTGGTATCTAGTGGCTCGATTGGTGCCCAACCGAACACAACGTCAATGCCGTACGAGATGGATCAACATTTCATCTCGACCCAGTGTTACGGGTACTGGATGTTTCACGCTTGACGATCGTACCAGTCTCCAAATGACGAATTCTGTAGTGTCTTGTTCCGGAATATAACCTTAGCGCATCGATGATAACGAATTTCTCTTGACTTCTGATCATAAGTCTTTGAAAATCAATGTTGCTTCATTAATGATCAAATCTGTCCTTGACGTTAAGATCAGTCGAGTAACGTTTCATGGACAATTTCCGATAGCACGAATTGCACGCCTAAAGATGAGTCGTCACAAGGATTTCTCCTACTACAAAAGCTGTGGGTCAGAAGCTTTATCAGTCGAGTCGAGGCTCTAGATCTTGTGAAACCACCGGGAGAGGAAAATGCAGCGATGTTGGAACTGATCGAATTGAATTGAAAACTAGCACAAAGAAATAAGGAAAAGGTAAAAGAAGATCGAAAGGAAAAATCTGACACTTGTCTCGAACGTTGGGCATTGCTGCCTCTTTTAATGGCGCTTCTTGTCATGGCATATCTACCACTAGAGGAAGATTGGTGTGCCTTCGACCGTGGTGATACCACCATTTCCAATGCAGAGGAAAGAGGTAGAGGAGGCTGCGGCAACAGAGCTGGTGTACTGCCATGTCACGTACTGAGCAAAGTTCTGTGACCAACCTGCACTGGAGCTGGCAGCGGCAGTCTTGGAGAATTTCGAAATTTGGTCAGCCGAGATTGAGAGCGAGGCCTTGCAGATCGAGTTTGTTCGACCGAAGGAAGATGGGCAGAAGGTGTAAGCCGAGTAGCTGCCTGCTTTTGGTCTGCAGGTGTTATCATTGCAATAAGAAGCGACCATGGCTCCCTGCACGTCCGCGTTGCTGCCCAAGTATTTGGAGTTTGAAGTCAAGGCACTTGCGTCCGACCAAGTGGTGTAGTCAGAGTGAGCGAGAAGACCGGCGACGATGGTCTGATCAATCGTGTTGATCTGCACGGTGCTGGTGTTGAAGTAACTGCAGCAGTCGCTGTAGAAGGTTGGGCTCAGAATCTGTGCCATTGGCTGGTTCTGGTAGAGCTCTTGAGCCTGGGCAACTGCGATTGGAATGGAAGCCATGACGATGTCATTCAGGCTGGCAGAGTTGAGGTCGTTTGGTCCGAGCACCTTTGGTGTGACGGTCACCAAAGCGCCAGCAGTGGCTACTGGTTTTGCAGGTCCAGCTCCGGCACCAGCAGCGGCTACTGGCTTGACACAGTTCTGAGTCTTGGAGTCAATCACGTAGCCAGTGCTGCAACCGCATTTTCCAAAGGAAGAGATCTGGTTGCCCGGACATTTGGATGATGTACCGAATGGCACTGCCGCGACGATGTTGGCAAAGAGTGCGATGAGGACTGATTGTTGCATTGCGATTGAGGATTGGAGTGCTTGTTGGTTGATTGCTACTTGGCTAAGGTGCTTTGATTGATGTCTGTTTTCACCGGAATTCCAACGACTTTATATATTCCAACTTGACCAGATCTCTGAGCTAGACGGTCATGTCATTGCAAGTCCTTTCACAACTCGTACAGTTGTACACTTGTACAGTTGTCCGCTGAGCCGTAACGAATCGAGCGGCGATTCTGCAGCCGGAACATGGGCTCGAGCCGTGTTAGCTGCAGCATACCCGTCTCAACTTTGATGACTTGATCATTAAGCTGTAACATCGGCTTGCCGCCCTGCTGCAGTAGGACCTGAATTTGACCGCGGCGTATAGCCTGCATGTCGCTGTACTCGGATTGAAGACCGAGTGGTCACCTGATGGGATTCTCCCGTGTTCCTAATTGATCTTGAAATCCGTGCCGTGCGCGTACGTACACTTTGCATCTCGCGGCACGACGCGGGATATTTGCGACGCCATCATTTTATTTTAAGACGAAAGTTCCACAACCCGTTTTCTCCCCGATACAAGTGTACAGCGTACGGCAATTCTATTCGCCAGCCTTCTTGCTCAAAAGTACGGCGCTTGTCGGTAACGGTAAATCCGGTTCTGTTGGAAATCATGCATACATTTTAAGATTCGATACACTGTATACATGTAAGCCGCCTTGTGCATTCAATGTTTTTATTGGCGTACACCTTACACGCCGTTCTGCCATCAGTCGACTCACATGTTTGACATCGCTTGGAATTCTGTAAAATGACAAGCCAAGCCTTTTTGATCGTCCGGTGTTGAGGATCCAGAAATTGAGCTTTAGCGCGAGTGATACCGCAGATGAGACAACTCAAAAGTCCGGCGAGGTATTTTTCATACCTCGAGCGACATCGAACTTCAGACGCTACCTCAAGCAGAGACTGTAACATATTGCAATATTCTGTAGACTCCAGACGCAAAGATGTCGACCTTCAAGAGCTCAGTACTACAGCTTTTGACGTTTCTACTATTCGTAGTAGGCGTCAGTGGACAGGTTACAGGTCTAGACATCGCGAAAAAGCGAGCCTTCAATTGGGGATGTCCTGGACCCGCGACTGTGACTGTGACTGTGACGACCACACTGAATGCGAACTATAATCCTGCTGTTAAGACTGGACCTATTGCAACAACTCCAACAAGCACTAAGAGCTCTACAAGCATTGTCACTCCTGCGCCGTCGGTAGTTCCAGTCGGTACACAAGTCAAATTCAACGTAGGACCGACCAAAAAGCTCGTTACAAAAGTCTTTCCGACATTCGTCTTCTCGGCAAGAGTTACGACGTGGACTAAATGGAACGGCGCGAACAGGCCTCCAGTGACAGTGACCAACACTGTCACAGACTCGGTTACTGTCACAACCACTGCGTAAGCAAAATCCATGTCGTTCGCTTGTCATTGATCACTAATGCAACAGAACTTCTATCATCACAGTGGCTCCGACACCCGGCATATTCAATCCTGATCTGATTGCAGCTTTGATACCTTTGGTGGTCAATCCGCCAGATGTCACTGGACTGCTCACTCCAGACTGGTATAGCGGCTCTTGTAATGCATCTTCTGCGAGCTACTCGGCAATCGATATCACGTAAGTAAGCTTCGGTTTTTGTATCAGCCCAAGTGCTGACGTTTGCAAGTCAACTAAACGAGACCATCGTCCTCGGCCAATTGACTCAACAATCTCAGGTCACCACGAGCAACACTGTCAGTCAGGCATATTACGCTTACTGCCCGACTTACCTGAACTACGGAAGATCTTTGAGTCTTTGCCAGTATCAAGTACAGAGAACCACGGACACAACGACACAGACCACCTTGAACCAGTTGTTGATCAACTTTTCCTACTCATACGTTCGTCTTCGAAGTTTTCTCATATGTTGTACTGACGAGTAATAGTATGCCAGTCAGAGTGTCACAGTCTTGTGCGGTAACGAGACGGAGATCATAACGAATTCTGTGCTCGTCACTAACCAATGATTTATGCAAATTCTGCAATTCTTTATCACATATTGATTATCTCTGCAATATATGTAAACTATAGTTATCATACTAATACATGTCAGAAAGCCTTTGCATGGACAAGTCCGACGAGCTTGTAGCTCGGGACATGTATAGATGCATCTCAATTGCAATACCTTCCATTTATAATTATGATCGTATGAACGATATGGTTCTATCTGAGCTCTTCTATCGCTGGAGAAATCGAAATTTGCACAATATTCACGATGTCCTTCATCTGCATAATTTATGAACGGCGGCTCACATGTGTTTCGTTGATCTTGTGGTCTTCCTCCGATCCATAGGCGAAGCATTCAGATCGAAGCATCGTTGCGAGTCCGCGTGCTATGCGGTATGAAGACAAGTGATGAGCATATCGAGGCATCTCATGAAGTGCACGATGGTTCTCGAGAATCAGATAATCCCTGCCACAACAAGGCAGATGATACAGAGGATTGCTGAACGGCAGGAGCACGAACACATTACATACGAGCAGTTCTATCACTCTTGACCGCGGGAAAAGGGCGTTGTTGTGATTCTCGGTGGCGATAATGAAAAATTTGGATGTATGCCTTTGGCTTTTTTACAAGCTGCCGGTGGCGATACTATGACCATTGGATATCTGTTAATATCTGCAGCTTTGTGTTATTGGTGCCAAACGAGACTCAATCAGTGCTCCCTGATGCTGATGGACCTCTTCTTTCATCTGCGATTGTCGAAGCCAGGATATCGAGACTCAGTCTGACCAAGAAGTATACTTGACGACCAGGCCCTCAAGGTAAGAGCAGGTATAAACCATTTGATGACGCACCAATGCAAAGTACAATCAGCGCTTTCTTAAGATCTTCTGCAATTGCAATGCAGAATCTATTCAAGATGAAGCTAGTGGCCAGGGATCAGAGTTGTACCTTCACTGGCGGGCGTCCGGATGTCGAGATGTGTATGGGTTGTCATATTGTTCCAGCAAGCCTCGGACAGACTAAAGTGGACGAAATCTGCGAAGCTGAGTATGCCGTCATGTTTGATGATACTGCGAACGGCCTGCTTTTGACGCCAGATTTACACAGACTATTTGATTCATACAATCTTGGTGTTTACGAGTACGAAGGATCCCACTACGTGCACGATTTTCGAGGCATCAGTGGTGCACTGAAACTACATGGCAGAAGAATTGAATGGCGAACGCCATACTTGGATATGCTACCGGGTTCCAGGTTATTACGATGGCATTACGAACAATGCTTAATGGCGAGATTTAGAGGGTTTCACGTCTTCTCGGAAGAACAATTAGAAGTCCGGCGGAGAGCACGTTAATCCCATTGACACCCAATGTTCTATTGCTGATCACGAGTGAGATGTCACTGACATCGTGCTAGACACAATTACAATTAGCAGCACTTGTCGAGTCTGCAGCCTTGTCGTCTGTACAAACTCATACACGTGTAAGTATGCTTAGCTTGGTTCTGTATAATAGCAAATAAGCTCTGACGAAGCAAAAGAGTTCTCAAGAAGGTCATTGACAAGACTCACACGGTGCATAAACATAAACATGAACTCGATAAGAGGTGATTGATTGCGGCTTACAAGCTAGATCTAGAGGCATTTACAGCTTGGGATCTCGCTGTAACGTAAGTCTGGAATGAATAGCTTCGTCAGGATACATTTCGACCTCGCCATCAACTGTATCATCTCGATCCTAAGGTGTTTTTCTCTGGGACTCCTGCTCCCTGCGTATCTTCATGTTCGTCCTCATCCGCGACATTTGAGTTTGTTAGTACCGTGTGAGCCAGCGCGACCGCCCCTGCAAGAGATCCGCCCGCGGCCGAGATTACACCAGGCATGGCTGCACCTGTCATACCTGCGGATTGCAGCACTGGAAGCAATGCACCTGTAGCTGCTGCAGGCGTGGCTCCTCCAAATGTAGCCATCCATCCGGATGCGATAGAACCGCCAGAGATGCCAACTGCTTGGAACCCGAGTAGAGGGAGAAGAACAGGTCCACTGCTTCCAAGCACTACGGCTGTGGCCACACCTACAGCGACGCATTTACCGATGTCCTTGATCGGAAGCTGAGCTGTTATATTCATGTTGCTAATTGATGATAGAGGTTAGAGTTGTGTTCAGGCGTCGTCGAGAATGCAGTCGTATGTTCTTGAATGAAAATGCAGAAAGTTCCAAGCTCTGCTTATAAAACTTTACGTTGCAGTAAAAACACGATCATATATGTCTCTATTGATATACACAAACGTTCATTCTAGTGGAATTAATCTTCACTCAAGCTATACTTATATTATCAATTGACCGTGGCTGTGACCCCAATTGTGTAGTACTATGCGACTCAGATTGGCTCGATTTGAAATCCGATTTTTATAGGATTTATTCAAAGTTGTCTATCACTTACGCCAATCATCATACACGACAAGCCTTTGACAACCCTACAGCTATTTCCATTGGTGATCTATGTTTGTTACGCACACGTACGAGGTGATCTATTCTTCTGGCCATGGCATGGTGATCGAGAACATTCACGTTGGTGACGTTGGCACGCTTACTCTGAGGTGTGCTGACGCAGAAAGCTAGGACCTTGACGCTAATGCCATTGATAAAGAGTTTCAAGTTCAGGAGTCAGCAAAATCCGTGGTAGAACGACGACGGAGTGAGAGATTGGCTCACAGGTGCACAAATTCACAAATTTGAGGTCAACGACAATACATGCGGTTTGAAGGGGTCCGACAAAATTGGCTCAAGTCAATCCGACGCTGGCTCAAATCTGTGTAGCTTTGCAAAACTGACACGAATCTTTAAAGCTTTAAGAAGCTGGCACGAATTTGCACAACTGTACACAAATCCTTACTGCTCGTCAATGTAGGGTTGGGCACAACAAATTGGTCCAAATCTTCACAGCTGGTACAAATTGGCTCGAATCGACACCCCACTGGCTCGAATTTTTTGCATCCTTGTAAAGCTAACTCGTATTGACACGACGCTAGCTTGAACCATTGCAGCCATCCAAAGCTGACTCAAAGTTACACAAAACAATGCAGATCTACACGCCGTGAAGCTTGCTCAAATTCACATAAAGTCGCACCTCAATTCACAAATCCACTAACGTGTAGCTGGATCAAGTTTGTACGGCAAAACACAAATCTACAAAGATTGATTTCGTGCCCCATCTTTAGTCTTTAGTTCGAACGACTGAGCAAATGGAAATTATGCCGCGATTGAAAACCATATCACCAAGCCCGGCCTCAGACGAGATTTTCAGAATCCAATCAACAGATATGACTTTCTTATGGAAGAACAGATCGATTTCCACCACTTACGAAGGACTCTACAGGCCTTTCCGCGTCTCAAAACTGTGACTAGTGCTTATTGCCTGTGCACTGTGGTCGGGTAAATACACCTGCGATTACAAGTCCCACTTGTGTATATTCTATGAGCTGTACGAGCACTTCAGTATGTGCGCGTCAGCAAAATTGCGCAAAGGCATACTCGTGATTACGATGGCCGCCCATCGCGCAGGCGTACTATTGATCCAGCAGCCGGAGTCCGGGGACCTGTTTCTTGCGGCTCGTTTAAAACAACAGCATGGGTCGCATCTACGACTGCCCTTGTTGAAGCCTAGTATTATGTAAGGCTGTTCTTGATGTCGCGAACTATCTCTGACATTGCTCAGCTCAATTTGGATGATTTTGAGCTCAAAATTCACCATGATGTAGCTACAGTGGTCTACGCGAATTTGCGCGAAACTACGTGAGGTGTGGCTGGCTCAAGACCACACGAAACCACACAGGTTTGCACACCAATGAGCTAGACCGATCTTGCACGAATTCAAACAAAACCACATGGACTTGCACGTATTCGCACGATTTTGAAGCGGGCTTGAAGTCGCTCGACTTGACACGAATATGCACGACTTTGTAGCTGGCTCAAATTCGGCCTGCCTTGATTTTGCTTGACTTTGCTCGAAGTCGCACGACTTTGTGCTCTCGAGCACCTCCGTATCAGTCCAAGGGAGTTTAGAAGGGCAAAGAGATCTGGCATAACCTGCGGCATTAAGCCTGTACTATATATTGGCTTGGCAATAATTGCCTTGCTATCACAACGCTTGATGGTGGTAGCAGGCACTGGATGGTTCTGTACAGATCAATGATTCTGCTTCTTCCAGCTTGAAAACACCGGCTGTAGGTGTCCTGGCAGCCTCTGTATGTTAACGGTATTCATGAGCATTCATTCCAAGAAGCACAGAATGTAGCACAAGCAGAAGACAAAGCCTTGCAGACCAAGCAATGTTGGAGCCAGCTCGGTGATTCTGGCCTCTGCGTGCGTTCTAAAAAACTCTTGCCTGAAAGCCGTGGGAAGCTGCAGAAATGGTCAGTAATGGCACCGCCCAAGAGCTGGCAACGCTGACCTTGAATGGACAAGGATGGCGGTCCCCTCTTATCTGTACTTGACATTACAAGAACTTTGGAAAACCGGACATGCTAGTCTTGCATGCGGAGGCTACCCCTATCCTCAGACACATTGTCTTGTCAAGATTCAAAATTACTTCTATCCAGCCGTACATCGATCGTCATGCTAAAATTCAAAATTGCGGCTACTGGTTAGCTTAAGGATATATATCTATGACCGGGTTGGCTAAGTCACTACCGGGTTCGTCAGAAATCTCATTATGCAACAATACAATCGAATGTCGACCCTACTGTCACCTGACCCCTATATAAAAAGGTGGGCACCAACAAAAATACCTTTGAGGCGCTGATGTCTGAAGCCAACGGATACTGGGAGAAAAGAATCTTTTTGAGCTCAGGAGAACTTTGCCTGTCGGCTTGACTGTACAGCACATATACAATAACGGAAGCCACTTGTGCAGTCGACCTAACGACGCAAACATAATATTCAATGATATCATTATTCAATTGCAGGAGCGCCGTGACTACGTTGGTAAGCAGTGCAAAGCACCGCCACGCATGTGGCAGTATTGCGTATTGATGGTAAATCACTCGAATGCACGCAGACCATATAGAATTAGCCACAAAGACTGCCAAAAGGCATTTGGAGCGTGTAAAGGCACAAACCGAGATATGTGTGAAAGCTGTCTTTTCTAACTAAGCTGACGAGGATATAAGATATAGTCGAGCTCGACGTCGTGGACGACGAGCTTGGAGGAGCGAGCCGGCGCAAGTGGGAGGAGTAGCCGAGCTCTTTCATCAACATCTGCCACCAAACAAGTGTGCGATCGTCCTCGAGAGGAAGGGAATATGAATGTAGAGTGTGTAGCGCTATTGCCGTGCGCGCGTCAAACGTAATGTTCTTGATTTGGTATTTGTCAAAGGCGATCGTCGAGTCTTGTCGGTCAAGCGCAATAGACGAACTTTGGCGCTTGCGATTCGTTGTTCGTAATTATTTGCTACCTCGGAGAAGCTGTTGGAGTCTGCTTTGTTGTACCAGATTGAGTCCGAGACTGGGTAACCAACAAATTTGACAAGATACTGCTTCTTTCCGTTCTGGATTTGAGATTAGAGGGCCAATTTGGTCTCATACTCTTCTACGTCGTTCTTGATTGCAAGGGGTGGAGGACGAGTATCTTGCTTTCCATAGGGATTGTGAGGTAGCTTGGTGAGGTGTTGTAAGTTGATCACGTCGTGCATGGTATAGGGGACTTTGATGGACTGCGTGGGTTAGGGTTTGCCTAGTTGAGCATTTTTGGTGCGCACCCGAGTTTGCGATGCATCGCAAAGTGCCCATTCCTCGTTCAGACCTGGCTCACAGTTGACCTTTTGGTGCGCACCCGAGCTGCACACCCAAGTTTGCGATGCATCGCAAACTGCCCATTTCTCGTTAGGTTTGTAGCTGGCTCGACTTCATACGGACTCACACAAATCTGCACGACATGAAGCTGGCTCGACTTCACACGAAATTACACGAATTCGCACGACATGAAGCTAGCTCGACTTCATACGGATTCACACGAATTCACGCGACACGCTTGACCTCACACGGATTCACACGAATTGACACAACGTGTAGCTGGCTCGACTTCGCACGGATTCACACGAAACCACACGAATTTGCACGACATGAAGCTAGCTCGACTTCACACAGATGCA